>OX596138.1:0-482015 GCA_951394285.1 Epirrhoe tristata | reverse complement strand
ATGCATCTCAGTGGATGTCTATTGTCTACCGTACCTTTACTAAGGATAAAGTCGTGGACTTCACACGAATTTAGTGATTGAGTGGTCATCATCATTCCAGTAGCTGCTAACTATTCATCAAAGTGGTATGATTGTAGATGCAAGTGGAAGTTCTCAGGTCCTGGGTAAGCGACCTGGTGGGACAGAACTCGCTGCTGGCGCGAGCAGTCGAGGAGTTGGAGACGGAAGCCACCAACCAGCTGTTCCGGGAGCGACGGAGACATAGCGAGGTTAGACGTGATTTTAACTGCTGCTGATCCTATGATATTTACCTACTCATGCGTACACACCCTACCTACTACACTACTAAAAGGGCCTTTCATTACTTATAGTATGAACTTTACGGTATGTTCTTATTGGAGTTCCTTGAATTTATCAACGGAGAGGCACGTTCGACATTAATTTGTTGCTCTCCGTAGTTTTATTCATATTTCTAATGCAGACGACGCCTACTCAACGTGGGATATGGAATGATTTGACGCGATGAGCTGCGATGTGAGTTTGATCTTGAAGAGTGATACGCGAAGCGATGTGATGTGACGTGAAGTGTGATGTTTGTGATGTGATGTGAAGTGCAATTTGTTTTGATGTTAAGTGTGATGTGTGAAGTGCTGTAAGTGCCTATCTACCTATCATTGTGAAAGTGTGAAATAGTTCGTTACCATTAGTTCGTTGCCTATGCGACATTGCAAACATCAAACTAGTGTGGTACGATCTGATATGATGTAATGTGTATAATTCATTAGCCTTTATCTGCGACGTGAAGTAGGTATGACAGTGAGCTGACCATTGCCTGTTTGGTTGAATGCCAGATAGTGATGGAGCTTCGTGCGGAGCTGTGTGCGCTGCGACGGCGTTTGGCTCGAAAAGATTCAGATCTGCGCGGTCTTCTTGAAGTGCTGCGTCGGCTCAGGGAGTTCGACAACTGCACCACCAACGGAATACACTTCTACGAGCTCTCGGAGACTGATATCTTTGGCGGTTTTGAGCTGTGAGTGTTATTGGTTTTATACGAAAAGGCATCATTGTTTTCTCAACGCATTAGACATTTAGGCACAGAATATTTTGTGGATGAATACCAAGCGATATCAGTTAGAAACTAGAACTTCTATGATTCATGATTTAGGTAAGTTAACTACTTACCTAAATCATGAATCATAGAAGTTCTAGTTATCAGTAAAATAATTCTTACTTATCATTCATGGTTATTTGTAAGGAAAGATTATTAATACAGTAGGTACCTACTTACCTACTCCACTGATTATACATCTTGGATCTAAAGTTTTTCGATACCCAGAGTGCCAACAAAAGGTCTCCCTCTGTAAAACTCTTGAAAATCCTTATATTACAGCTTTATTCGTTTTCTTTGTAGGCAAAAGAAGAAGTTGGAACAGGGCGACATACACCCCATCACTTCGAAACAAGTCAACACAAAACACAACAGTTACAGGCATCGCCGTTTATAGAACTTATATACTTTACTTTTGTATTTTTTTCTATTTATTTTGGATTACATTTTATTTATCTTCATTTGTTTTTTTTTTTGTTTGAGTACAATACGCACAACTGTTCTTTAGCTTTCTGAAGTAGCTGCGCAGAACCCATTTTTGATGACGCCTAAAATCGTGCTATCTCGCTTACTCTACCAAAGCTGCGCAATCGTCTATTGCACCTAACCTCAGAGAGCTAAAGATCCGTAGGATACCTAATGATGTTGAAATTTCTAAGATAAATATCGTAAGAATTATTAAATTTCTTTCGTTTTAGCGGGAAAGGAAAACCGCATGTGGAAACGTAAGCGACTTGAAAGTTATGAATGAAACGCTGTACAAAGAGAACATTGCTAAGGACAGGTAAACTGAACAGTATATTTGTAAACAGATCTTTATAACAATGGGTTATCATATCAACTATTTTTCTTCAACAGAGAAATCAGAAAGCTTAACAAAGACGTACAGCAATATGAGCAGACGATACTGAGTTTGAGGAACGAGATATCTCTTGTGAAGTATCACACACCGTAAGGATCGTTACGATATTTTAAAGTGATTCCCTTGTAAAATAATTTGCTAATAGTTTGACATATTACAGGGAAGTTTCCAGAAAAGACGCAGAAGTTATGGCGGAAATGTGCTGTATGGGTGCTGAGGTAATCTTCTGCTCATATCTTTGGTCCAAACACAATTTTATTTTTCTTAAGAGTAAGTATGTACTTTTTGTGTAACCGATAAATTGTAATATTGCGTGATTTCTTCCTCATACTTCGAAGAAAGAGCGAGTGTGAAATGAAAATGCTGCATATATTTTCTCGATTAGGTTTCCCAATTCGTCGCGATTCATTTCACGACATGAACCTTAACTAAAGAGCATTAAGATCAATTTCCTTTGCTGAAGGGTGGGTGAGTACGGAGTGTGCTTGTTGTATGCATTACAGTGTGGTGACTGGGAGCCGGTGAAGGACTTCAACGCTTTGCTTCGAGAGGAGATGATCAGCTACCAGGAGCGCATACATAAGATGGAGACTAATCTTAAGGTGACACCTTTTTACTCATAGAGAGTAAAGTTGCAGTAGTTTGTTGTAGCTCAAATGTTTAATATTACCTACAGCAGAAGGACTGACTTTATTTATGAAAAGGAAATAATAATGTATAAGTATACATATATATAATAGGTAGTATAAGTAGTGTGTAGTATAAGTAGGTATGCTTACGTAATTTTAAATATTTTGGTGTCGTATTATTTTTTTTGAATTCTACGAATTATACTACGGCGTAACTGCGTAGCACAGGGTCACAAGATTAGTGCTACAGCTGCTACGTCGTAGCTGCAAAAATGGGTAACTTCGGTGTCGAATGTCCCTAATTTAAATGAATCATGTAATATAAGATAAGATAAGATAATTTATATCATAATATATGATACACAAAAAAATTTTTTTGGTAGTCATAAAATAGCGGTGTATAAGTTAATCAAATTGTAAAAGTGTGTGTGACATTTGTTGTTTTTGTCATTATTTTTATGTTAAGTGACTCCAAAAAGCCAAGAGTGGAGTTTAATGAACTCTTATTTCCAGGCTCTTTACCTGGTGCCTGAAAATAAGAGTTCCTTTCGACATATTAGTCGCTTTTGACTTGATTTCCATAAAAAAACTCACCTGGTCTCGTAGGTTATTCTAAGGTCATAACTCAGTTCATTCTGGTCAGTCGAGCGGGAACGACGTGCGCGCCCTGCGCTCGGCCAACGTGACGCTTCGCGAAGAACTGCACGGCCTCCGCGGGGTCTGCGCGGCGCTCGCGCAGCAGTGTCAGTCGCACGCCATGCGGGACCAGTTCAAAGATGATATCATACGGGAGATGAGGCGTCAGCTGAAACAGGCCAAGGCACAGGTGAGTCGGTATGATGACATGCGGGACCAGTTCAAAGATGATATCATACGGGAGATGAGGCGTCAGCTGAAACAGGCCAAGGCACAGGTGAGTCGGTATGATGACATGCGGGACCAGTTCAAAGATGATATCATACGGGAGATGAGGCGTCAGCTGAAACAGGCCAAGGCACAGGTGAGTCGGTATGATGACATGCGGGACCAGTTCAAAGATGATATCATACGGGAGATGAGGCGTCAGCTGAAACAGGCCAAGGCACAGGTGAGTCGGTATGATGACATGCGGGACCAGTTCAAAGATGATATCATACGGGAGATGAGGCGTCAGCTGAAACAGGCCAAGGCACAGGTGAGTCGGTATGATGACATGCGGGACCAGTTCAAAGATGATATCATACGGGAGATGAGGCGTCAGCTGAAACAGGCCAAGGCACAGGTGAGTCGGTATGATGACATGCGGGACCAGTTCAAAGATGATATCATACGGGAGATGAGGCGTCAGCTGAAACAGGCCAAGGCACAGGTGAGTCGGTATGATGACATGCGGGACCAGTTCAAAGATGATATCATACGGGAGATGAGGCGTCAGCTGAAACAGGCCAAGGCACAGGTGAGTCGGTATGATGACATGCGGGACCAGTTCAAAGATGATATCATACGGGAGATGAGGCGTCAGCTGAAACAGGCCAAGGCACAGGTGAGTCGGTATGATGACATGCGGGACCAGTTCAAAGATGATATCATACGGGAGATGAGGCGTCAGCTGAAACAGGCCAAGGCACAGGTGAGTCGGTATGATGACATGCGGGACCAGTTCAAAGATGATATCATACGGGAGATGAGGCGTCAGCTGAAACAGGCCAAGGCACAGGTGAGTCGGTATGCGATGACATGCGGGACCAGTTTAAGCAGAGGCTTACCAGCAGCGAGTAAAAACTTGATGTTGCTGATGATGAATTCCCGTTATACCTAGCAAGTACTAAAATGTTTGATAGTTGAAAAGCTTTATCTGTTTCAGGCAAAGGAGGTGGCAGAAGTGCTAAGCCGCAGCCGCAGCGAGACGCCCCAGGAGGCCGGCCCGCGCTGCGAGCGCGCGCAGCCCCGCGCCCGCACTGCTCACTCACTCTCCGATGATTGCCGAAGCCCGAGGCTCGTGCTGTCGGGGGACGATCTCCTCTCTGTTATGCCTGATTAGAGCCGATGCCATTGATTTTGTACCTACCTATAGGAATTGAGAACCCCTATCCTCTCTCGCTCGCGCATTCGCGTTTTGCTTTGTTTGTAGGTACTGATAGAGATACCGATAGAGTGACGTCACAGTTAAGTCGCGCGAGCTTTGTGAAGACCGAAGGGAAAACCCCTCTCTTCTCTTGTTCCCACATTCGCGTTTTGTGTAATACCGATTACCGATAGAGATACTGCTAGATGACGTCACGTTTTAGCCGTTGTTAAAGGCCGAAGAGATGGGGTCTTTTGCAACGTGTCATAGGAGTGGAAGTGTCTTTCAAATAAAACATTTCTCGATAGTAGATAAAGGTTTTGTGATTCCTACAATAGGATAATATCAGACTAAGATTTTCAGCTAGACCTGGGACAGATATTTGCATATCATGTTAGACATTAGTTCAGGATCTAAGTAACAAAAAAACTGCACAAGCTATATCTTCATCAAAAAACGTGTCCAAAAACATCTCGTTAAACGTGTGGAACTCTGATTTTCTGACTGACTTCGTGAGTACTTTTATCTTATTTTGCATTTGTGTTTGGACCACAATTTTAGTATAATTTTTCATTTTTATACCAGTAAAATGTTTGTCCAGAAACCCAGGACTTCGACACCAAACGCGAGCAAGCTGCAAATGAGGGACACGGGACAGAGTCCTGATGTGTCGGTGATCATGGTGGAGCGGGTTAGTATTCTACAATTCTTGAAATGCCTTTAAACACGACCTTTAGTCAGCTAAACTGTGCGCAAAACCTTTTAAATGCTTTATGTTCATTAAGTCTCATCTTCTTCCTGCCCCTATTCAGCTTAGTTGGGTCGGCATAAAATATTTCCCTTCTCTACATTCCACTATCATTCGTCATCAGTACTTTTACCTACTTCATTCACTCACATCCACATACACACAATGTTCATCTTTTCAAGGCCTACCCTTACTATTGGCGTCAAAGGCGTGATATTCATAGTCCAAAATGTTTCAGCCCACTTCAGCAACTATTCTCATATCCGACGATTCGATATTGAAACTGGAAGACGAGGTTCTCCAGCAATGTGACTGTGCTGGCTCCTACTCCTCGATCGCCAGGCTCGAGGAGAAGTTCCTGAGGCAGTACTCTCATGAGCACGGCAGGAGTGTGAGGATCCAAGCACCTGATGATGCACAGGAGTTGAAAGCCGAGAGAAAGTAAGTGTATGATTTAGTACAATAGCTGTTGAAAATGATCAATTTGATGATTTAATCTTGACATATTGTGTAAGGCTAAGGTCAGCGTCACCAGCTGGTAACCCTGCCGTTCAAATCGCCTCATTATGGGGGTTACAAATTGGTGACGCTGACTGTACACCAATGATAATAAAACACTACATTTTAGTGCACGCTTTTGCTCACAACTCTGCTTTATGTTCGTTACATTTCATTTTAATACTGATCCTTTACTTGTGTGCGGCAAATGTTAAACAAGTTGAACTGGTGGGTTGGCTTAAGCTAAGTTATTTTAGCTCAAAAACACTTCATGACAGACACAACAAATAGTTTGAATGTCGGCCACAACACTGCCGCGATTTAGTCGAAATAAACGGAAATTTCATAACTCTATCAACATTTCTCGGAGCTTTCTTCAAAAACCACAATCTTTAGATTACAACACTTCTTATAATAAACTCCTTGACTGACACAGTTCGGTACAAACTGTTGGTTTGTCTGTCGCCGGGTGAGGGACCTCGTTAAAGTTTATGACTTGTTTTTGTCCTCGTTTGATACATTTTGGTTTACTGAAGGACTGAAACCTGGTAACTAGACAGGTTTACTACTGGACGAGAAATTATGACTGCATAAAACTAACCCCATAGCCTTTTTATATTGGGCACACAACATCTTTCCTAGGGACTTCAAGATAACTTAATCACGTGACTAGTGTCTCAATAAAGCTTATTTAATGTAGTTCATAAGGTCACAAAGATCACTGGGTCTAAAATAAAACACTACCTATTATATTGAATACCTACCAGCCTTTGTGGATCGAATTGACATTTAATCTTTGAGCCTTTCCACTTTTTCATTCATAAACATTCAACATTCAACTTTACTAGGAAATACTAAAATAGCTTGGTTGAATCTTGGAGTCTATCGGCTATAAGTCATATAATGAGCACGACCTACTTGCAGACGCGGCGTCGGCTCGGCTCGAGTTTGCGAGGTAATTACATTTCTCTACTGAAAGATATATATCTACAGTGCACTTCAAAGCGATAAATGCACCAATAAGTTTTTCACATCTACAAAACGAGGTTAAGGAATAAAATAGGAACAAGTAGTGCTCCTTGATGTACCCCAAATTAGAACTGTTCTAAAAGTGGCGCTGTTGGATCTTTTTGGATGCTTTAATGATAGTGTACCTACGATGGTTATTCATTATTGTCACGCATCACTGTCTAATACAACTATGTAACCATATTTTAGTAGAGTACCTACCCGTAAAACCTATATTTTTGGTTATGTTAGATTTTTAAGACTGGACTATTTATCTTTCTTGCTTTTGCAGTCACAATCAGCCTCTACGCAGCAAGGTCAATGCCCTAAGTAAGTTTTGTCTAATTCTTTTAAGAACTAGTTATAAAAATACTGCGTCGCGGGAAATCCCTTGATACACCTAATCTTATAAAAAACAACTATTTCAGACAAATCAAATCCGAACTTAAACCGAAGCTAAATGAACAGGTGAGTCAGTCGTTTCCGTTCCCTTAATTATCTATCTTAGAACATTAGAAAGAGCATTAACTATCTAGGTAGAGCAATATTAGTCATAGCTCCAGTATTAGATCTAACGTCTGTCTGTGTGATTATTCATCATCATCATCAAATTTAAGAGCTCAGCTCTTGTCGGTGCAATGATGCAACTTCCTCCACCTCTCCCTTTCCAATGCGGTCTCCTTTACTTCTTTATACGACATGACAGCGATCTTCTCCTTTATCTGACTCATGAAATTTATTCTAGGCCTTCCTCTTCCTCGTCTTCCTTCCACTTTTCCTTCTATGATGTTCTTGATAAAGCTGTCATGTCGTATAAGATGTCCAATCATTTTTCCTCTTCGATTTTGAATGGTGTTCATCAAAACCCTTTTCTCCTCAACTCTTCTCAGCACTTCCTCGTTGGTAACCTTCTCCGTCCAGCTAATCCTCTCCATCCTTCTCCAGCACCACATTTCAAAAGCCTCCAACCTCTCTCTATCCCGCTGTGTCAGAGTCCAAGTTTCGCATCCATAGAGAGCTATGCTCCACACATATGTTTTAATGAACTTTTTCTTAACCCGTTTTGCTATTTTCGAAGTAAATATGTTTCTTTTGTTATGGAATGCCTGTTTCGCCATAGCTATTCTAGCTTTTATATCAGGCGTACATCTGGAGTCACTAGTGATAATGCTCCCGAGGTATTTAAAACTGTCTACATTTTGAAGTGTTATATTTTCTAATGTTATTGGTTGTACTGGAGGTATTTGCATTTTAGAAGTTATTAGTATTTTAGTCATATTAATATTTATTTTTAATGAAAATTCCTTGAAAATTGTATCCATAATGGAAATTAAATCTTGTAGGTCTTTTTGTGTTTCTGCAATGGCCGCTATATCATCTGCGAATCTTATAAACTTGATCGTGTCACCGTTGAACTTAACACCGATATTTGAAGTTTCCGATATTTTCCTTATAGCTGTTTCTATGAAGATGTTAAATATCAAGGGTGAAAGTGAGCACCCCTGTCTTACTCCTTGTCTGATCTTAGCTTTAACTCTTTCGTTACCAACTTCTATTATGGTTTCCTGATTTTTATACAGCTCGTATATTACTTTTCTGTCTCTATAATCTATTCCGATGTTTTTTAAGGCTGTCATCATTTTATTCCAATCTACTTTGTCGAATGCCTTTTCTAAGTCGATGAAAGCTATGTGAGTATTTAAACTTAGGTCCATTCGTCTATCTATAATAAGTCTCAATGCCAAAATTGCTTCTCTGGTTCCTTTATTTCTTCTAAACCCGTATTGGTCTTCACTTAAATTTTCTTCTATTTTTGTTCTTATTCTGTTTTGTATAATTTTAAGTAAAATTTTGGAAGCTTGAGAAATTAGGCTAAGTGTTCTATGTTCTTCGCATTTAAAGGTGTTTGCTTTTTTCGGTAGTGTAACGGTTTTAGTAATCTTAAAGTCTTCTGGTATTTTTCCTAATTTGTAAATATATTTAGTAATTTCGAAAACTTCATTCAGCAGAAGGTCATTATCCGAATATTTAATCATTTCAATGAAGATTCCGTCATCTCCTGCTGCTTTACCATTTTTTATGGATGCTAAAGCTACGTCAAATTCGTCTCTTAATTAATTATTAATTAATTAATTATTACAAAATACATTTAATTTAATTTGTTAGATTATGTTTCTGATCATCAGTAGCCAATAATATATATTGTATTTTGGGTATATCCTCTCCGTTTCATTCTGATCCTAAAAGTTTAGGTATGATTATTGCAGTCAGAGGCACTGTGACACACTTTTACTTTGATAACTTCCTTCCTTACTGGTCTTGTCACAACCTCTTAATTTATAAGAATTTCGAGATAAAAGGTCCGTCCTCGGGGCACTATCTATGCCTTTTCGAGTTCTATCATGATAAATGATAAACAGAATTGATGAGTAGGTACCTAACCATCGATCGTCTTCACGCCACTTTTTCCAATTCGGTGTCAGTATAACCCAATTATTTGTAACCGCGTTCACAATACTGTCCATCTGTCTATTCATAAATTTCTGTCCCCTGATTCTCCGTAGGACTGATTCCCGCAACACTATTATATTCTTTATCGCTGTTGACCAATGTTCTATCGGGTGCTACCACTACAAGATATTTACGTCGCATGTTATGAGTTGTAAATCTAAACATATAGTTTTAGTTATGGCGTGTCGAAACGGGCGGATGTCGCGTCGGAAACCACAGTCTTTGTTACTAATGAACGTTGTTGTACAGGATGTAGCGAGTTCTTACAATCCTGTTTTTTAGATTTTTCCGTTTCCGAATTTTGATCAAGATAAATATCAATTATATGGTGTGTTCGTGAACACGTTGATTTTTAAGATTTAGGCTAATAAAGACCTAAATACTCGTGTGTAAGTAAATACTTTATTTTAGTTTTAAAAAATGTTGTGGAATAGTTATTAGTTTAACTATTTATGAGATCTTCTGGATAAAATATTTATTGCCACTGAAAACCAGCGCTCCAACACTCTCGAGCTGTTGGAACAAATGTAGATTTAAGTACCTATTGTAACTGTTGTATATGATGTGGATAAAATAAAACTTTATTCTATTCTATTCCCAATGATATGTATTTTTTACATACTTGCAACAGTCGAAAGTCGTCTTGAAAAGGATTGAGAAACAGAAAAATAATACCCAACAAGGTTTGACATTTTTAATGTGTTCAAATAACCATTAATCTGTTTGCTTTCATATCAATAAAAACCAGAAGAAACTCTGATAGTTATAGCTCATCGAACGCTCCATTCATTAGTAGTACCGAAAATAAACACCATGCATCTCTAAGACTGCATTTTGGGGAAAAGCGGGTTAGCTGCGCGCACGCAGATTTAAATGTCACAAAAAATATTATTATGGAATTATAGATAGTACGTAGGTATAAGGGTTCAAGAGGCAACCTACTTAATAGTTAATGGGACGCTATTGAAAGCCTTTATAAAAAAAAGGAAACCAGTGCCAACAAGTGTGTACGTAGGTACGTATGGGGCAGCTGGAAGGGGAAGACCTAAGCGAACAGTTGAACAAAATAAATAGGCATATCGGCTATTTCGGCGATCTTGAAGGCTTTATGAAATAATTACGTTTTAATACTAAAAAGAAAACCGACTTCAATGTTTGACTCGAAACGCGGTGTGACTCAGGGCGTCAAGCTGTCGATTCGATTTCTATTTGTGACATGGCTAGGAGGGAAGGTGTTTAGAGTTTTACGGGGAAACTATCAATCCCTCAGGAATAAAATTTATATGGGACCAGCTCTGGAGTATACCCTTTCAAACATAAAAAGAATTTTGCAAATCGGTCAACAAATGGCGGAACAATCGCGTAACAAGATACAAAAAAAAAAAAAACATACAGACGACTTGAGAACCTCCTCCTTTTTTGAAGTCGGTTGAAAAGGGATCATTTGAGAATCATTTGTCAATGTACAGTTTTCTGGCTTTTATCAATATTATGCTCAATAGAACAACAAAACTCTGCTTCCTGCTTAAATGCGTCCAAAGAGACGCCATAGCAAGTAGGACACCTTCCTCTTCCAGCGTATTTCCAAACGTCTAAATATAACTCAGATGCACCACTTTCGATGCACACCTCCGCCGCACATTGACGCGACTACGTTTACACTACGGTTGTAAAATACGGGCCTTGTTGTGTATCGTATATAAACAGTTGTAGAAAAATAATCATGATGTTTAATGGTCTGGTGATGTGTACGGATTCGGATAGTGATTTTACAAAGGTGAGTTTGTTTACGTGAATTTATAATTTTAGTTTATTATGCTTTTAGTTTGATATTTCGTGTTTCATTATCTTTGAAGACCTACCTTCATACTTATATTATTGTACGCCCAGGATGGGTAAACTGTTGATACCTAATTATATTAATACCAATTTTGTAACACAGTTTGGACAATCAATTTTTCTTATTTCTTATTTCTTATGTACCTATCACAACTTGACTTTTGTAATGGAGACGAAAAGTCGGGAGAGATGGGATCAACATGATTTTTTTATAGTTTTGTCACAACGTAAATGTCCTTTTTTATATATTACCTACTCTTCCCTACGGAAATCCCCTCAATTTAAAAAACCTGATTTTTGTTTTACAGAAAAAAATAAATACGTAGGTATAGCCGTCCTACAAACTTACCTACTTACTTACCTACCTAATGTATTTTCTTACCACTTATCAAAGAGAGATAGACAATGAACTTATAAACCATTTTTTTAATTTGAATGTGTCAGCATTTGACCTATTACTATTTCACATATTTACTTTCATCTGACGGTTTGTATTAAACACAAAACAAAATATCACTGACCCGGCCGTCTTTGATCATATTACGAGCACCTACCTACGTGTGCATGGTAGGTTGGTACTTTGTGAGCGATACCAGATGTCTAAGTGTTTCAGGAGAGCATCGGAAGGTCGAGTGAGGTGGACAGCCCCAGCAGCTCCTGTGCGTCTGCGCGTGCACAGTTCTATCATAATAAACTGCTCTCCACTTTACAGATTGTAAGTATTTCACGCGTAAACTCTTAAAATAATCAGTCTGATCTTAGCAAGTTGTTCTCTTGTCAAAGCTCGCATTCAAATTATAGCGCTGAGTTTTTTCTCAAAATTTTCCACATAATCTCGCATAAAAATTATGTAGGCTATGCAGATTTTTATCTAACGTTGCCGTTTAGATAGTCCAGACGACCCCGACGAGAAATAAGAGAGACAAATTATTCTGATGAAAGACCTTATTTATCATAGCTTCAAAACAAGGAAGAGACAGTACGCGTGCAGACAGAGAGTCTGGCGGTAGCCGAGGCGAGGATAGCGTCTCTGACGGCGCGCAGCGTCGACCTCAAGAGGGAAATCGAACGGAAAGGCCGAGAGGTACGCATTCTTGTGACTTTATTTAAGCATTTGATAGTAACGCAAAGTAAGTCGCTCTACATTAATGTATAATATGATGTTGATGTTTCTATGTATAATATGTATGTATTTACAAACAAAAAGTATATAAGTAGTTTATCAGTCATCTAGTACCCATACCACAAGCTCAAGCTTACTTTGGGGCTAAATGATGCTGTGTGAAAAGTCCAGCATTAAAAAAAAAAAAAAAAAAAAAAATGATTTTTAAAGAGAACATTATAATTTAGGTGATTATTTCACTATAATTTAGGTACCTACTTATGTTTATTGTCATATTATTTTTCAGCTTTAACAAACGATAACTAAACGCAACTTACTTTTAAATGGTGTTACTCAGGGATTGAATTTAGGACCTCAATCACTTATGATGTTCTCTCACATATTACGCTTGTCAAGTGTAAAGTACCTACTAATAATCTAAATATTATTTGTGTAGCTCAAGACAATACGGGAAACTTTACAAGCCAGCAGGAAAGAGAAGGCTGACGTCTCCATCACCGCTCAAATTCAAGTAAGTATCTATTTTTTGTGAATGCGGCAGTTTTTTGACTGTAATTAAAACCGAGCACTCGTTTTAGGAAGTTGACAGTCAGAAAAATATAGTGACCACTCTACAAAACAATTTAGGTGTTATTGAAGATCTCTATCGGGAATGCTTTTATGAGGTAAGTGTTAGACAATCGTATAATAATATTCAAATTAATGTTCAAAATTACAAGTAAACTAGGTCTTAACTTGTATAGTAGGTAAATATTATTTATTGTTATTATGTAATTTTATATATAAAAACAATTTAACTGGTTGTGTTTTAGACAGCGAAACAGGAGGGACTGATTGATATGCTCCGTAAATCGTATTTGGATGTTCGGTTGATGGACAAGGAGAAGTCAGACCAGATCAGCAGGTTGCATAATGTTATCAACACGCAGAAGTGGTCTTTGAATAAATGTCAGGTAAATAACCATTAATCTTTTCTTTTTGTTTTTGTATTTTCCACCTTAACCTTCAGCAAATAAACCTTCTTAAATATAACCTATTTAAAACGAGCCCCCCATGATTCAATTTTCACGCTACGTGGACGTAAATCAACTACCTATTCTCTTGTTTCAGGACATTGCAACAGACGTGGACAACTTAAAAGTGGAGATTACAAACTTCCTGAACAGTTCCAACAACGATTCGGTACAATAAATCCTAAAAAACTTGTTAATATTACTGAGAGAAATAAAGATGGTTTAAATTGTTGTCGTTTTTTTAGGGAGTATGGGAGGAGTCGTTAGCCGGGGATCTGACTGAGGACTTGCAGGATATATCGGGGCAGCTACTCAGGCTGAGAGAGCTACTAACAGTATGTATGTGTGAGTTTGCATGGCTTTGTAGGTTGCCTGTTTGTTTGCTTGTGTGTTATGTTGAGCATGCGTTTATTGTTGTGAATGTTATGATCTGTTGTTCTCTACATAAGTAGAATAACCAAGTTTTGAGACTTATTCTAAGTGTTCCCAGTGGCCTTACTGAAAAATGCTTTTTGACTTTGGCTCTATGCACGTGGATATCCATTGATGAACTGGAATGTCTTTAATCTGCATCGTTTTTACAATAGTAGATTCTATTGTTTACAGGGTGAATGCACATGCGGATTGGAAGAAGAAAACAGGAGATTACGACAAAACAATGAAGATATAAAGGTAAGATAAGACTAGCATGCTAGAGTGCCGTTTGAGGGAGGAGGCTTTGAGCTGTCATAAATTATGTTTTTATTTACAGAATGAAATGCATGACTTAAAGCAGAAAGTAGCCGACTTAGAAAGCATTTTACAGAATAAAGACACAGTGGACAGACAAAATCAAGAGCAAATCAGAACGAAGGAGAGCGAGGTAATCTTTAAATTCATGGTTGACGTGTGACGTGACAAGCCCATTGCCTGAATATTTATTTCAAACTTGGTGTGTTTCAGCTGCATTTGATCCGGCAGCAGCTGGCGGCCGTGGAGAGTGACACACAACAGAAAGGACAGACATGTGAATCCATCAGGATACAGTTGAAACAGACGCAGGGTATGTTTACCCAAATCATAGGTTACATTTTTTTGTTAACAGCTAAAACCTACCTACCTACAGTCTACGCCACAGAGAGATTAATTTCGGAATCGCAAAAGCTTTTTAATTATGTTCTGCTGAATTCCTATTCCTCCTAATCTAATCAGATCAGCTCGCTGTCAGTTGGCATTATTGCATTGTCGCCGGGCTTGCATCTTTTTTATTACTCCTTCTTCCTTTCGATGCGTCCCTCTCCACTAAGTTCCTTAACTTTAAACTTGCTTATGGTGGGTACGAAAAAAATCACAATCATTTGAAGATTTGCTTTAAAGACGCAAGAACCCCAGACAGTTTCCCAAAGTCTGTGAGACTAAAAATCTGCTTGTCCATAGTATCACTGAACGAGAAGACAGCGGAGCTGACGCGGCTCCAAGCGCAGAGCAGGCAACACGAGGAGACCATACACCAGCTCGCTGAGGAACTGGAACAGTCCAAGGAGATCAGCAGAGAGGTATGTTACAATCCTTGTTGCTTGTTCATGGTTGAGAAAGAACGGGAGTAAGCTTGACGAATTATAAGTGATCACAGCGGTCTCTCAGCTGAACTATTAAGTTTAAAGATGGATCACCTAAGAGAAAGGCCTGGTTCTTCACGGCAATTCCGTCGCGACCAAGGAATAGGAGTACCTGGAATCACCTAGTTTTTAAGATGGTTTTATGTGATCGAACGGCTTAATCTGTCTATCCACCCTAAAACAGCCAACCTAAGGTGGATACTCGGAAACGCGCGTCGATCTATCCACCCTGAACAGGGTGGACCACCGGAACTTATACAGGGTGTAAAAAGACGTCTACCGAAGCCGAAAGGGGTAGGTACAGCATCCCAACACACAACTAAATCCAAAAGGATTTTCCGAAAAAATCATTATATCCGAAGAAAACAGCGTTTGAAGATAACTGTTTGCGTACCGGGCGCGTTGTTTTACGTAGATTGCTGGATTTTGAGTTTTAATTCTTTTATTAATGAAATTATCAGGTAGGTATGGTCTTATCATGTTGTCCTAGTAGTAAATAACCGAAAATAACATAAAATGACGTAGCTAAGTCATTTTTATTTCGCTAAATATGTTTAGAATCATGGTTTGATTGCAACCCCTTCGTTTTCGGTAGTGGCCTTTTTACATCCCGTATAATATCTTTCTTCTTTCATAACCGGCCCTACTGAATAAATATTTTTCGACATTGCCTTTGTATATCTTGTTCCTGTCTCTGTATGGTAATGTGTATGTGTATATGTACACGCAGTACAGCGCGCTCCGTGTGTCGGCGCGCGCGGCGCAGGGGCGCGTCCGCTCGCTGCGCGTCGCGCTGGCCGGGGCGGTGCAGCGTGCTCGGGACTTGGACGCGAGTCATCGGTGAGTTGTATATGTACACGCAGTACAGCGCGCTCCGTGTGTCGGCGCGCGCGGCGCAGGGGCGCGTCCGCTCGCTGCGCGTCGCGCTGGCCGGGGCGGTGCAGCGTGCTCGGGACTTGGACGCGAGTCATCGGTGAGTTGTATATGTACACGCAGTACAGCGCGCTCCGTGTGACGGCGCGCGCGGCGCAGGGGCGCGTCCGCTCGCTGCGCGCCGCGCTGGCCGGGGCGGTGCAGCGTGCTCGGGACTTGGACGCGACTCATCGGTGAGTTGTATATGTACACGCAGTACAGCGCGCTCCGTGTGTCGGCGCGCGCGGCGCAGGGGCGCGTCCGCTCGCTGCGCGCCGCGCTGGCCGGGGCGGTGCAGCGTGCTCGGGACTTGGACGCGACTCATCGGTGAGTTGTATATGTACACGCAGTACAGCGCGCTCCGTGTGTCGGCGCGCGCGGCGCAGGGGCGCGTCCGCTCGCTGCGCGCCGCGCTGGCCGGGGCGGTGCAGCGTGCTCGGGACTTGGACGCGACTCATCGGTGAGTTGTTTATGTACACGCAGTACAGCGCGCTCCGTGTGTCGGCGCGCGCGGCGCAGGGGCGCGTCCGCTCGCTGCGCGCCGCGCTGGCCGGGGCGGTGCAGCGTGCTCGGGACTTGGACGCGACTCATCGGTGAGTTGTTTATGTACACGCAGTACAGCGCGCTCCGTGTGTCGGCGCGCGCGGCGCAGGGGCGCGTCCGCTCGCTGCGCGCCGCGCTGGCCGGGGCGGTGCAGCGTGCTCGGGACTTGGACGCGACTCATCGGTGAGTTGTTTATGTACACGCAGTACAGCGCGCTCCGTGTGTCGGCGCGCGCGGCGCAGGGGCGCGTCCGCTCGCTGCGCGCCGCGCTGGCCGGGGCGGTGCAGCGTGCTCGGGACTTGGACGCGACTCATCGGTGAGTTGTTTATGTACACGCAGTACAGCGCGCTCCGTGTGTCGGCGCGCGCGGCGCAGGGGCGCGTC
The DNA here is from genome assembly GCA_951394285.1 of Epirrhoe tristata. NCBI lineage: Eukaryota > Metazoa > Arthropoda > Insecta > Lepidoptera > Geometridae > Epirrhoe > Epirrhoe tristata. Next base: position 465,195 of record OX596138.1, on the reverse strand, counting down.
CGCTCGCTGCGCGCCGCGCTGGCCGGGGCGGTGCAGCGTGCTCGGGACTTGGACGCGACTCATCGGTGAGTTGCCGGCTTCTGCGCAGGCGAGTTCTGCCCGTAGCCTCTGTCACAGGCAGAACTACGTATCTGACTTCACGGGCCAATTTTTCGGCTTGGAATATTTGGTCTTAGGTTCGGATCGTGTTTTAATGTTGACCTTATCGAGCGACAATGTTTGAGATGGAATAGGCTTGCTCAGCACCTGAACCATCCTCTCGGCTTAATCAGCCGCCCACAGGAGAGACGACGTCGATACGTGTGGAGCTGACTAAGCTGCGGGTTTCCTCACGATGTTTTCCTTCACCGTTATGCAAACATTGTCCCAGGCACTACAGCGTCCCGTTAAGTGTAGGCATGGGTTGCCTCCTGACGCTGTATAAATCATCTAATATAGATGGAAAGGCCTAAGTTTTTATAGAGCGAATACAATGTAGCTCGTAGTGAACATCCGAATATCCATGAAACGAACGGGAACCCCCTAGGGCTGATTCCTTGCGATACCTGTGCGGTGAACCCTGCAATGGGGTTGATTCCCACGGGGTGAATGTTTGAATGATCTAAAAACTCTGTAGCGTAGTAAGGTTCATCTGTGACGCGGAAGGTTGGGATCTGATTCCTACGGGATAAATTTTTGTATCAAAGCATTCGTGGATTATAAGCCCATCCTGTCTATTTGGTAGTTTTTTGGTTGGATAGGTCGACTCGTAGTTTGTTCGTTGGTATCAGAACAAGACATTGTCTTCTAGCTGCGAGGTGGAAGTCCTAGAGGCCAGGCTCCGCGAGGCGCAGACGCGCGGCGCCGCGCTGTGCGAGGAGTCGCGTCGGGCCACGCGCCGTGTCCGAGCCTGGGCGGACCGCAGCGGACACTTGCAACGGTAAACAACAGCTTTTTTTAACTTTTACCTTTTTTTTTTCAATAATACAGGTCTTTTCATACAGCATCTAGCCCCAAAGTAAGCAGAGCTTGCGTTATGGGTAGGTACTACACGACTGATATACTAATTATATACTTTTTGTTTGTAAATACATACATACTATACGTAGAAAACACCCAGGCCCGAGACAGCTATTTGTAGATCATACGAACATTAGTCCCGCTGCGGGGATCGAACCCGCAACCTCTTGCGCCGCAGGCGGACCTTCGCCCGCTGCGCCACGGTGGTCGTCAAGTCAAGTCTTCCACTGTTGTACGGCTCGAATGCATCCAGAAGGCATATTTGCATTTGCTTCAGTATTTTGAATTGCTGAATCTAGAAACGCATCCAAATTATAATCTGACGTAAAAAATAAACGTGAACAGGTTCACGACTGTATCCCAAAGGCGCGGTAGACATTCTCTCAGATCTTTTTTTATGTTACTTATTCTTTGAAGATGTCAAAGAGGGGTAGTCAGAGGCATGTCCAAATACATATTTCTACATATAATCTGACGAAGACAGCATAATAGACATCTACATCTTTTTACAGGGAACAAGAATTACAAATCAAACAGATGGACTCTGAGATCAGAATGCTAGAACTCCGGCTCGAACAGAGACAGAACGATACAACCCTCACGCGAGAGAGCGAGAAAGCATGTCCACGATGCGACTCCGCGCGTTCTTCTAACTCCCAATCTTTCGCCAGAAGTCATTCCTTTGAGAGAATGAGAACATGCGAACCGTCTTGCTCAAAATATCCACAGAATGAGGGTAGTTTTGCGTCCAGTTCGAGAGAGCGACAGAGACGGGGCTATACGTTTGAGACGAGTGCGAGCGAGAGCGGAAGCTCGCCACCTCCGGTGCCGCCGAAACGGTCTTCTCGGATAAGGAAGTTCTTTTGTGAAAATAGTGTGAGTATTTTTGACATAGCTTCCTGTATACATACATATATACATAGCGATTCATTTATCCGCGACGAAACTATTCTCTAGAATTCGTCTTAAACTGATGTTGCGGTCGGTTGAACAGCTGACCGGTAGTCGCGAATGCTTAATAGAGTCGATCGAGACCAGCTTGTTTTTTCTGGGTTGTCTGTATTTTTTCAATCCGAAAATGCAGTTATTTTTAAAATAAACTAAGAACCTTTTTAGATTTCCTAAGAACAAAACTTTCTAACTACGAAAGAAAAGCTGTTCTCAATGATGTGAAATTTTGCCACACCCTGTATATTTTTGGATAGAAAAAGCTCGAGCTGTAAAGGGTACACTTTAAACTTACTTAATTCAGGAATCGGGTTCAACAAATAATTTAAAAAATATTTATGTACCTAATAATTTTTTTTGGTTATGTTATGAAAATCTTGTGAAAATCGATAAAAACTATCCTTTCAATTGATTGTTGCTTCTTGTATAGCTTAGTCCATCTGTGATGTAGTTGCGTTGCGATTGGTGGAACGTTTGATCTCCTTGAAAATCATTATGCAACATTTCTAAAAAATCAATCAATTGATACGGTCAAACGTCTATTTACAACCCGAAAATGAGGCCTTTTCAGTTTGTGTAGTTTAAAATGAAAGACCCTGTATAAAAGTATATCTTCCAGCTAGCAGCACCGTCCCGAGACGCGAGCTTGCAGCGACCCGAGCGACAAGATGCGAGCAGCGGAGGCGCCGCGCCCCGCGCCCGCCGCTGCCGAGTGGGACATGCCACTGTACACACACGCGCGGTAATTAAATACGTATTTTTTTTTCCTAACCTATGTTCTCCCCCTGCTGGACAAAGGTCTCCCCCATTATTTTCTAAGACTTCACCAGCTTCGTCCCACCAGTCAGCCCGAATGCATCGAGATCGTCACGCCATCGTCTTCGAGGCCTTCCTCGGCATATACGATACGTCATTTTCAAAATATATTGTCATATTGTAAAAAAAGTTACTATCTAACCCCATGTTCGATAGGTTCACAGACGTACAGCCATGATTAAAATTTAAGGCCCTTACTAATAAACGTGGTATAAAGTTATTCCTGAGTGTAAACTGTCAAAATGTATGGATATTCCTATTTTATTCCGAGGAATAACTTTACACCATGTTTATTAGTAAGGCGCTGAGAATAGATTTCTTATCGATATGGCATGGTCTACGGCCATAAGCCATTCGTGAAATGAACTGTTAAATGTCACTTATACAAAATGGTCTTAGAAACGGCTCTCTTCACGGATGCCTAGATAAAAAGAATAAAAAAATAATAAATAAATAATGCTGGACTTTTTCACACAGCATCATCTAGCCCCAAAGTAAGCAGAGCTTGTGTTATAGGTACTACATGACTGATAAACTACTTATACACTTTTTGTTTGTAAATACATATATTATACATACAAACACCCAGACCCGAAATAAATATCTGTACTCTGTAGGTCATACAAATATTTGTCACGCGGCGGGGATCGAATCCGCAACCTTCTGCATCGCAGGCGGACCTTCGCCCGCTGCGCCACAGAGGTCGTCCTTCGAACGTATAGGTGATCAGTTCGGTTTGTTATCCCAGGAGTGGGCGGGCTCCGTGGACGGGCTGCTGCGCCGCCTGGAGTGCGCGGGCGCCGCGCTCGCCGACTCGCTGCGGCGCTGGGGGAGCCACACCCTACATCGCACCTGACGATACTTCTACATCATATACTATTTAGGTACATCTACAGTTCAACGCTCATATTATACACCGCTATTTTGTAACTACCACAAAAATTTAAGAACAGGTGCAGATTTTCTGCAAAATTTTTGATAATGGAATGGTCAGATTTTTTTTATTGAACTATCACAAAGTTATCGAGGATTGTAGTCAACCAAAACCGAACAAAATTTTATGAAAACTGTACAAATAAATACCTACTACGCGTACGTACTCTCATTTAAACTATGCTCTCGTATCATCCCCAGTCAGCATAACCGCAGTAGCTATCATAAATCCATGTCCGACTCGTCTCGTCTCCTTGTTAAGTAATTTTTTTGAGTTTTATAAATGTGATCAGCAACAGACACCGAGACTACGTTTAAATTTTTTTTGGAAATTAAAAAATAGGGGTGTATAGAGATACTTATCTAATAAAACCGATCTGAAACGGTAGCGCCTATGAAAAGGAAACGAAACGAAAAAACATGTCGCAGATGGATTTTCAGTTCCTTGTAAGACCCCGGGTTAGAGAAGGGGTTTACATATCGCGGATACATTGAAGCCGTGCGACAAGTGTCCGGTCGCGCCGCTCGTGAATACTGACCTTAAATGACTTAGAAACCTAATTTTGTATGCATATATGTGTTTGATAGAAACAGTATTGTTTGCTAGTCGTATTACGTACTTATTAATTTAATTTATTTATTGAATAAAATATTGTTACGTTATTTCAAACGTTATTTTACTACTCGCAATTCGACTTACCTGTTTTTTTATATAAGTAAATGAAAATCATTTTTAAATAAAAATTAGTTTATTTTCAGAATTCATTAAGTATAAAAAAATAATATCTATTGACTGAATAACAAGTGAATATTCATTTCCGTGTTAATACTTCGGTTGAAGAACTGGATGGAGCAACTTAATGGTTATCTGATAAAATTAGAATTATTAGAATGTTATTCACAAAAATTAGAAGGTATGTTATTATTAGTTGCAATTCTGATGTTCACTGACAAAATCGTTTAACACTTTTTAGACAACTTAGGCTTTTAGGAAAAATTATGATCATTCCTTTAGATATCTCCTAGGGGTCTTGTATACCTAAAGATCTGAGTATACAGTGATCCTGTTTTTAAAACTATTAAAAATGAGTGAACAACAGAATGCTAGCATGGAATGGTTGGGCTACAGCTAGGTCCACGAGTCCCTACAAGGAATATTTCATTGAACATCGATGTAGGCTAAAGGTGGATTCTGACACAAATCTAATTAAACGTTTTTGGATATTGTTAAAATGAAAATTGTGGTTTTTAAGTATTGTAAATTTTGAATTTAGCAAATGTATTTTAAATTATAATCATACACTTGGGAGCTCATAGGCTAGAAAGTAGTGGAGAAGAATCATTGTGTACCATAAACTGTGTACAATAAAATTCATCATGTATATTTTGGGTCATAATTATTGTACATTTCACACAGCACCATCTAGACATAAACTAAATCAAAGCGCTATGTGATTCTAATTTGTTAAGTACGTTCAGTTGTACTAATATTTTTTGTAACTGGTAAACAAAAATTGCCGTAAAAACGTACTTTTACTAGTATAATATTGCTGATAAAGTCATCAGATTAATCGCTGGTAAAAATTTTACCACCTAGTGTAAAATATATTTTTTTGTTAGTGAACTTCATCCGGGCTCATGTTGAAGTTTTCATTTACTTGGCTTTAATTGTACAACATGAAACCAACAATTTGATTTGGTTCTTATAATACTTTTTTAGGGCTAGATGGGGCTGCAATGTGGTATAATTATCGCAGTTATACTAAGCACAACGGATCTTTAGCTCTCTGAAGTTAGGTGCAATAGACGATTGCGCAGGTTTGGTAGAGTAAGCGAGATAGCACGATTTTAGGCGTCATCAAATATGGGTTCTGCGCAGCTACTTCAGAGAGCTAAAGAGCTATTGTACGTATCGTACAGTTATATAAGTATTTATAATAAAGACTAGTATGTATCACTTGGTCCACCCGCGCCACATGGAGGCGAGCGAGGCGGCGGCAGACGTCACGAGAGACGCGGCCGGCAGGGGGGGAGTGGCCGCGGGGGGAGGGGGACATTCTTCCGCCAGCTGTAAGGTACAAATTAAAATTAAATCAATCAAAGAGCTTGATGTCTCTTCCTTAGTAGATCGTTGAAGTAACGCTCCGAGCGGTCAGCAAGCGGGTAGTGGTAGGTCGGTAACGGTTCCGTCTTTCGATCCTATAGGACGTGGGTTATAATACAGTAGGTACACCAATGAGTTTTTCTGCTGAAAAATTTAAGCGTACTATTCCAGTAGCCCCAAACGGTGATGGAAATCATCGTGTAGAAACCGGCATGTCGTAGAAAAGTTTTGAAACATAGTGTCAAGTGCGAAGGAAGCCTTTCAGACAGGCGCATTATAATCCTTTCAACTGGTTCAAAAGAACCGGAGACATGACAAGAAGTTTGGCTATCACGGTCAGTGTTACCTCCATAGTGTCGGGCCAGTGCAGGTGCTCCGGCTCCACGTCCTCGGTGTCGTCGGGCGCCGCCGCCCAGCGCGCGCACCACGAGCGCGCCGCGGCCGGCACGCCGCGCTCCGCTCTGCGACCACGAGGATACAACTATCGCAGATATACCAATATAGCCGGCTCAGCTGACTCTAGTCTTAGCTCGGTTGAGAGAGCGGCGCCACAGGTAGGTTTTAATCCCGCATGAATATGATTTTTAGGTTATATTTTAAAGGCTTGATTATGTGGATGCATACGTAAGATCAACATTCACTATGTCTTTACAATATCAACAGCACCAGATCAATAGTTAACACTTTGTGATACTTTCGCGATGTTTGTCTTCGAGTCTTCGCCTTTTACAAATCGACTACTTACATCTTAAATTTTACGCTTCTAGCACAAATACCAGGATATTTACCATGATATTTCGGTTAGTCGATAGTTTTTTCCGTGATCAGGGCGTATGCAATTGCGCCGAAATATCGGGAAACTCATAGTAAATATCCCTGTATTTGTGCTAAGTGTTAATAACCATGATAGTTTAAAAAGTTCAATTTTGCGATCTATAATCGTCGCTTAAGACATGACTTCAGGTGGCTTAGCATGAACTCTTATTGCCTTAACTCTTATTGTCAATTCTGACATAAAGAAACAAATCTGAAATTGCGGCGTTTATCATGCTCTCTCGCATACACATTGTGACTGTACTAGTGTGCAAGCGAGAGAACATGATAAGATGCGAAGTTTCTTTAGTGAACCGGGTTATTCGAAATTGATATTTAGTTCCAAAACTGCCAGGCAATAGAAGTTCATAGTAACCCCCCAGATAAGAAAGTCCTTCGTTCTCACCTGCCGAGCGCCGGGTCATCGGTCGCGGCGGCTATAGTGAGCGAATGCAGCGCCTCTAGCGGATGCGGGCCGCGCTCGTCCGCCGCGTGCGTGTGTGTGTGCGTGTGCACGTGTGCGTGCACGGCGAGCGCCGCGGCCGCCGCGCACACGAGCCGCGCGCGCCGCGCCGCCGCCGCGCCCGCGCACACCCAGCTGCTGTAGTCGCTGGAAGATGTACACTTACGGCCTTATTAATTAGATTACCCTAATTCTAGCTTAATACGAGACTACTCTCAGACTTGTTACTTCTTTAGTAACGAAGGAGCAACTTGAATATTTTGATGTTATTAATAAACTGGTAGTAGCCTCGAATGAGTATACATTCCTTACATCGGGATTAGTAGCAAAAGAGTGAATGAACGAATGATATTATCATTCAAAATATTGTCTATCTCTGTCATTAATTATATGAATGACAGAGATAGACAATAATTTGTATTTGACAATCTGTTTTATTCAAAGAGGTTTTATTCTTCTAAAACTTTTTGGTGTTACGTCTGCCTACTCCATCTCTATACTAGGTGGCGCCTAGGAGTAACTCTTACTCCGAGAGTAGAGTCGAATTAGCTTAGTTCTTCCTTGGTCTTTATTTATTAATACTGAATTGACCTACTACAGCCTTATGCTTTGGATTAGCGTTAATACCACCCTAGTTCGTGTTTATTAATGACAGCCTTATTGTACAGAACGCGTCACCAACTGGTAGCACTGGCCCGCGAGTCACGCCATTCGAGCCGTCTTATTAGGGTTACCATAGTGACGCTTACTGTACACTGCTCGAAGTTTCAAATCTGGTAGATCCAAATGGGGTTTATGTTCGTGACTCGATGTGTACCCATATTAAATGAGTCACCTTGACAATTTAACATGTCTTAAGAAGCAGCAAATTGATTCACTGTGTACATTTTTACTTTATTGTACTCTACGTTTTCAGACACATGTTTGTACTTTTTCTGATTTTCTCTACACCTGATGTGGTGGTGGTACCTAAGTACTTCCATAAAGTTTTGTTGCAACCATACAACATATTTATCAATGAACAAGTCACGATCATCACTAACTTGAGAGCCAGCGCATGCGGCAGCCTTGTATCCAGTATCCAAGCTAGCAGAGTCAACAATTGCGCTGCGAACGCCAGCCCCGCGCACAGCCGCCTCCGCGCGACGCCCCCCACTCCCCTCTCCTCTCTCCCCTGCAGCTGGGAGAAGTCACAGTCTGTGTTTATCCATGGAGTCACTATGTGAAGCTGCGGCCGCTTTGGAGGCTCCTCTTCTACATCCGAGCCGATGAACTCCATGTCTTCTATGCTGTCGCTGAAATTCATTTTTTTATTGTCTGGGTCATGTTTGTTATTTATTACATATTGAATTGAAGGAAGTGAAAGAACAGCACTAATAAAACTAAAAGGTCTAGATAATAATCTGAATAGCATTACTTAGGCAATTAAAAATTTGAACCCTATAAGCAAAGCCATGGGTGAAAGTGATTTTTTATCAAACAGCTAAAATATGTAATTTTAAATGAAGGTCATAAAAATATAACAAAATGTTTGTGATACAGGAAAAGTTTTTCATGTAAACAATGCTATGGATAATTATTTGATATGACCTGAGGAGTACTCATAGTGTATGTGTAACTAGATAATTAGGTTAACAATAAATGAATACCTAGTTAGATAGTAGGCATTTAGTTGGTCTATGTACAGATTCTCTTTAATTATGAGGCCATCAAACATAGTTGATTATTTAAATAAACTTAGTAATGATATGATACATATTATATAGCTGTTCGTAGATCTTGAATATATCATTCTTTATAGCCTGAACTGAAACAACAATTATACCTGGTATCATAAGTCATGTACACTGGGAATATGTACTTAGTAAGATGCCTTATCCGAGACCGTCGTAGTGCTGCTAATGCTTCCGTCTTTTCATTGTGCAGGCTCACTTGATTCTGCAGCTCTATAGCTTGGTTCTGGACATGTTTGCTTAAAGTAGACACCCGTTTTTGATACCTCGGTAGTTTCTGTTTTAGATCATTGTTGTGATCCTTTAAGTCTGTGAGTTCTTTTTGTTTCTCTTGAATGTTGCTTCGTCTTTGTTCTATGGCGAGTCGGAGCAGATCTAATCTATCTCTGGATTGTTTTGCTTCAGTTATGAGTGTATCTTTCTTTAGTTTTGGCAGCAGTAGTTTCTCACAACGATCTAGTATGTACTTTCTGTTTGCTTTGAGTCTTAGTAACTTTGCCTGCTTTTCTGAGTACCTTTAATTGAGAAAGAAATTAACTTTAAACTTACTTTCACTTTGTAATACATAATTTACTAATCAAGGTTATGTAAGCTGGTAAACAGAGACTGTATGTAACTAGGTATCGATTTACATGTATTTAGAGACATTTGATTATTAATTTCCGCAGTGAAAGTTGATTATAAACCTCAGGATTGTTTAATGCCCTGAATTGCAAAGACTGACTTTCTTGAGTGTCCATGCGTCTACCTTTCTCAGGTTTCTTCAATAAAATAATGCTTAAGAATAAATTGGTAAGGAGCAAGGTCTTTTGGCCTAACTCTAAGATACAATTAGCTGAATCATTTATAAATATCGTACCTGTCTGAGTAGGGCATAGAAGACTGTACGAAGTTTCCCATCCGAATACACTCCGAGCAGTAAAAGTTCCTTTTCACGGTGTAACACAAAAGGCACTTCGTGTAATGGCCATCGCTCTCTGTGGATGAAACACGGAAGTCCCGCGGCGCTTCGCTTTCAGTAAAATAACTTGAAGCCATACTTTTCTTTCAAGTTTTACACAAGTTTTGCGTTGTTTGCGAAATACGAAATTGGAATTTTGGAACACAAAAGTCTGTCACTGTCATACTGTCAATGTCATTGGTCATTCCACAGATTAAATAGAAAAACGTTTCGTTTCACTAATCAGAATTTTACTGACAATTTTATTAAATGCTATGTTCAAATTAATGTAACTAGATGGCAGCAGTAGTAGCGTTTCATGGTTTTGTGCAAAAGTGCAAATCGTCCGACGTCGGAAAACGTTTACGTAGCCCGGAAAGGGAAAAAGGGTTTTCTCTTGAATTACGTCGCGTCGGTACTATGGTCACAGAATGAATATGGTCTTGGAATGGAAAGCGCGTAGGTAGGTGGGTACCTACCTACTTAAGCGTATGGCCGTACGGCGCATAGTTATTTGAGTGCCTACCTGGCTACCTAGGTATATAACTAACAAACGTAACGTATTAATGTTATTTGCCTTGCCTAATTTTCACAACTCAAAGACAGGCAGGACCTGAGGTAGTGACTAGTGACAAAATAGTTAGACCAGTTAGACGTAGCTGTGCCTACGTTCTGTGCGGATTATCCTTTGCCATCCAATACTATGACTATGCATCGTTTCGCAACGTCCATTGTCTCAAATAGCCCCTTGCTTTCAGTAATTACTCCGTCTCCAAGACACGGCGCTCCCAAGCGGCTTCTGATAAATGGCGGACGACCACACGCTAGGAGCCTCGAGCAATACAACAACATTTAGGTAGGTACCTACCTACCTATAGGTACTAAATTGTGCTGCCTGTGGCACTGTAGGACAAATTGGCTATGTGGGGTTTGGTTCAAAACTTGCATTTGATATCCCTTCCGACGTTCTGATGCAATGCACAGAACTTTATGGATGCAAGTAGCGATGTGTATATCCGGAGTGATTAGTTCAATTGGACTACTTCTTTTGCGTATAGTTCATCTATCTCTAGTTCAATTTCAATCCAATCATATCTTCTTATCCGTAGTTCAGAGCGAGAATGATAGAAAGAAGCAGACAAGAGACAAGATAGGTGATATGTGATATATTCCAATCTTATAGATCAGTAGTTCTCGTTCAGCGAGCGAGTCGAATGCATCCAATCAATCTCTAGTTCCGTAGTTCAGTCTGAGCGAGAACGATAGAAGCATTCTTATCAATTTAGTTCGATTCTAATCGATATTAGAAAATATCGATGTTAACATCGAACTGTCCATTAAATTTATGAAATGTGTTTATTGTTGTAGAAATTACAAAAGTTAAAGAAAAAATTTTACATATCTACCGAAAGACTGAACTACGGAACTAAAAGATAGATATACCTCCCAGCGGTTAAAAGATATGTATATATCTAATTAGGAGATATGTTTTGCACATGGCTCAATGTTGCAATTTTATTTCATGAATGAAATTTAAATGTACAGTCAGCAACGAAAGTTTTTTAAAACGCCATTCCTTTACTTTGAGAAATTATGTTGGACTAAGCCCTAATCTTCAAAATTTGACAAAATGTTGGCCATGATGTTACAGATTTCGGAAGACTCATAAATGGGAACGTTGCTGACTGATATGTGAACTAAACGTTTTTTGTCTAGGGTTAGTTATTGTTTACTTAATTGAAAGGGATTATTATTTAGGTAGGCAGGTAGAAGTACCTACCTACCCTACCAACCAAGACCATGACCTTTCGATCGACCCAACCCAACCTGAGTCGAGCTAAAAGATATGTTAGTAGGTAGGTACCTAAAATAAACAATTTTAGCACTAAAATTTCTACGGCATAGGAATACCTAATTTTCTACGACATTCACATTTGGCACAAGCAGCCTCCCCGGGGGAAATCAGCTATCGGGCGCGTCCTTGTACGGCCGCAGTAATTACACTGACCGCACGAACAGGCGGAATGACAATTTTTCCTTTGCCATTATTTTTATTTTCGAATGTTTCGTTCACTCCACCTACCTAGCACCCTAGTTCCTACTCGTTGGTTCATACAATGATTCTGTGCCTTTAAATACTTTTAAAACTAAAAAGGAAAGGAATAGAGTGGTAGGTACCTACCTACCTACCTATCTCTTTAGACATAATTGTAGAAATGGAGTGTGCTATTCGAATCACACATTACTGGTTGGTTGTGCATAATAGGGCCCGGTGCCTACCAGTGCACAGAATACAGAACCAGTGCCTATAGACCCACACACACAAACACACCTCCCCCACGCTATCGCCATAATTTAGGTAGGTACCTAGTATTTAAAAAATAAATTAGAGACGAGGCTTTTGACTTTGGTCGGTGGAAATCGCCACTTTTCACATGCAATTTCGCCCTCGTTCGTGTATTTTTACAAATTAAAAGTATGAAAACCGACGGAGCAGGTAAAACCATGTGTAGATAATGTAGGTAGGTACCTACCTAATTCTACATCCCGATTCGAGTTCACCTCTATAAAATAATTAGGAATGGGATAGTTCCCTTACTAGGTAGGTTATTTTCTGAATTATTGTATGTACCTAGGTACCAATCATAGAAGGTATGCCATAGGTTATAGGCCATTTCGACTAGACATGATTTCTAATTTTCTAGCATCAATGTGATAAAAATGCGCAGAATATATCGCACTTTTACAAGAAAATTCTCTCTCAGATTTTGATAGTGTAATTGTATCGCCTATCACTCTTGAGTCTCGCCGTATCGAGTGGGTCTGAATCTTTGGACAACTGGTTCGTTAGCAGACCGTGATTGCGGAGAGCCATCTAGGTAGGTACCTACTAGGTGATGAAATTATGATTTTTTGAGCCACGCTTGTGCCAAATGGCCCATCCGTACCTAAATGAAAACCTCGAAACATAGAGATTACCTACCTACCTACGAATAAAAATTGGAAAAGCTCAAATGTAAAATGAAATCTTCAAAAATCTGCAATTTTTTGCACAAAGCTTGGAATTCTAGGACGCAAAGGAATTTGAGGTAGAATTTAGTAGGTACGTACATACTACCTCCCGAAATATCTCAATGAGTTGGTACCAACCTAGGTAACGAATGAAGTAATTTTTACCGGGCAGGTATAGAAATCCCCTTCGACAATCCCCTGCGTCGGGGATTTTTAGACTTTTTGTCTAAAAATCCCCTCTCCACTCGAATGAGATGCTTGGGGGATTTTTAGACAAAAATCCCCTGAATCAATTATTTTTATTAAATTATAAATTAAAATTTTTATATTTTCTTATTTAAATACTACACGACCAAATTCTAACCCTGTCCCTGTTTCAATATTCGAGATTGTGTGTGGAACACTTAACGTAGACATAGCCAGAACTCTAAAAAGAGCTTGCCTAACACGCCTCATGGCCATATTTTTTCATTTCTCGCTACGTGAGTGGTTTTGGAATTTGACGAGTTTGCCCATTCTGTAGTAGGTAGGTTAGATACCAGGCGCGCAGCTTGTCTGAGGAGTTCACAAGTCGATCAAACGGCCGGCCTCTCGGGAAATCTCCACAGACGCTCGCTGGGAATAAATTATAAAGCTCTTAGTAATATCATGTTATCGGACTGGCTGAAGGTAAGTAGAACTAAAATTTGAAGATTTAGAATCTTGTCCTTTAAGAACCTACCTAAGTACCTAGGTGTTTTTGTAACTTGCAAATAAAAGGAGAATCTCTGATTTCTGCACCTGTTTTGCTATCCGTACGTAGTACCTACTCTAGGTATAGAGTTATTTAGATTTTAATTTTCTTTACTTAAGTAAAATTTATATAAAATTTATACATACATGTTACTTAACTTACTTAATTTTTATTATTAAAACTGTAGATTTTTATATTTTTTGTTATCACTAACACTTACTTAATGTCGCTGTGTATCATGTTACTTAACTTACTTAAATTTTTTGACTCAAACTGTAGATTTTTATTTTTTGTTATTACTATCACTAACACTTAGGTACTTTTGTTTAATTTCTTAGTATTATAGTGTCGCTGTGTATCACGGTTGCTGCTTTGTGCGCAAACTGCACACTGGCGTCACGGAAGACCAGCGTTATAGTTAGCTAGTTACATAAACTACTATAACAATATGCTGAGTGGCGGCCAATTTTGTTGTCATTTATATTATTACTTCATTCTGTGTATTGTTTTTTTTTCTGTGTGGCACAAAATAAACTATTTTATCTTATCTATCTATCTATGATGATGACATCATCATCCAGGCTGACTCAACCCACTATACTTCTAGGGACGTCTAGGGATTCTAGTGAGTTTTTATTAATCGGATATATAACATGAGATTTGAATCCGCAGAAGTTTGAAAAGTGCTCAATCTCGTTTATTGATTAGCGCTCGCTTCCGGATAACTCGTTGCGGTAATTTTAATTTAGCCGCGGAGTTTGTTCGGAACTCCTCGCTGTGGTAGAGATGGCTACATGTAGAGCAAAAACTGATGTACGAGCTTAGTGTTCTAATGCAATTTATTTGTGTTTTAGAAGAGCCATGTTCACATGGGTATAGATCCTCGTCGCCTTGAGTCCAGCAATGCATCGATGCATATTTAGTTTTGTTCCATCGTGTAGTGTACACGTATTTATATTTTCTTTCTATAGGCAAAATTTAACAGAAAGCTTAGTTGCATTGCAAGGCAAGCCGTCAATAATGATCATCCAGGCAAAAGCGTATCCAATAAGCGTAGATCTGTCTACTGCGCCTTAGGGATACATTGTGATCCTGTTTACGGTTTGTGTAGACCACCTGATGCTATACGTAAGTATAAAATATTATCAGCTGTACTTTTTTTGTTGACTGTACCCAGTTATTTTCACACCCTCTTTATGTGCTACGGCGTAGCGTCTACGCGCTACGCGTAAAGCTACACGCTACGCAATATCCAGGAATCTCGGAGATCAAAAAAGCTCATCACACGCGTTGTTCGGAATTATGCCACAATCAGCGAGTCGCCATTCCTCCGCAAATCATCGCGGCAAGTGTGAATACATGCCCTGTTTAAGGATCTGATTCAACAATGGCGACAGACATAGGTAGAGCTACAAGTAATACAAATAATCTAGAGGTTAAACTAAAGTTATTTAGATCTGGTTTAAAGTACTTCGGTGGTAAGATTGATGAATGGTAGAAGATGCCTCAGTGTGTTTGCATAAAATCATGATATTTTGAGTCTGGTGTGTTCCTATTGGTACACAGGTCAGTTCGTAGTAGTTATTGTTATCCAAAAACACAGACTATGACTAATGACATGACAACAGAAGAAGGTAATCCTAGTGTGTGACCCCAAGACTATGTGGTGACTGTAAAGGTGTGCAAGAAAATGTCTGGCGACCCGGTCGCTTGGGCCTGTGCCCTTAAAGTGTTCCACGCACTCTCGCCATAAACTGAGATTTTTCAATGAGAAGAATATAAAGGTCGTACCTCACTTCTAGGGAGGACATAGCGTAATTGAAGCAAGTAAACAAACTTTGTAGTTACCTATTACGATTACTTAGAAAACATCACTTTAGTGCCTTAGCAGATTTAACCTATTTTCAAGTTATATCAATGTGAAGATAGTAATTTATACTATCTAGACCTTATTTCTGATGTTAGTGATCTAGACTCATTCAGTTCTACACAGTTTACTTATAAACCAACCTACTAGGTACATAGAAATTGGTTTTAATTTTCTTCTTAGCTAAAATAAAGCACTTCTGGTCTAAAGATTTTTAAATGTATCCCAAAAATTAGCACCCATGCGGGATTTGAACCCACGACCTTGCCGATCCGTGGCATCGCTCTAACCAACTGAGCTAACGGGCAACCGACGCATGAGTTGAAATTTATAAATATCCCTAAGTGTGCGGTTAACACTATAAAAATATAATCCTTATCACTTCTGGTCTATCTTTCTTTCAATTTCTATCGTCTCAACTGTGGTACGGAGTAACCATTCTGAGAAAGGCGTGATCACTGTGGCATGTGTGCGTTAACACATCCCTCGGAACACATACCGAGAATTTCCCCTGGCAATGTCGTACGCATCCTTACACTTTCCACCTACACTCGTTCAACACCTTATCCCCTCACAATAAGGCTGGTTTTCGTTCAGCAGGGGTTAGCGGCAAGCTTGTGGGTGATTTCCCTGCGTCGCCGTACCGTCTTCTTTATGTCCGCGTTCCAGAGATACTTTATTGGAGCGCCTAATGCCTTTTCGAGCTGAAATATGACTTTTATTCCAAGATTTTCAGTTCAAAATGATGCATGATTGCCCAATTTGAGCGTTATGACGTTGTAGAAAATCAAATGCGGCCATTTTGCAAAATATCATACAAAATAATTATGAAAACTAAACCTATTTTCAAGATGAAAACTATTGTTTTTTGGCATAGTTAGTGGCCAATAGGATAATGGAAAAATAGTTACTTACTTATAACTTAAAAAACCTTGCTGGATCATACACATCACCAGCACTCCGAAGCGCTTCCGTGCTGACTGCAGGTTAATCTGTGTAGTACCTAATAACACTTCATGACCGTAGATAAAAAATAAACATTTTACTTATTCATTGAACTTCTCGAAAACGATAAAAGCTCTAAATAAAGTTTTCAAATTGAAACGAAAATAAATATGAAACGTTTTAAAGTGATAATAGTTTATTATTGCGATATTTTATTTGAAAGTTGTGTTCAGTGCTTTCAGATATTTATTTTGAAAGTGTTTGATATTTTTATTTAGTTATTTCATCATTGTGATACTTTCCAGCAGAGATCAATATTTATTTATTGTTCATTGGAGCGTAAAACTATTGAAGCGTTCGTTTGGAATTCGTATAGTACTTAATTCACACAAATGATTTTTTTAGTTTATTGATAATTCTGCACAAAACCTTATAATATCACGACTGTATACGCCGCTATTATTTAACTATAAAAAAAATTATATGGACGGTTGCAGCAGAAGCAGAAAATGATAATGACATGGTCAGATTTTTTTTTTCTGACTATCACAAAGTTATCGAGGATTGCAGTCGACCAAAGCCGAACAAAATTTATGAAAACTGTACTAATAAGTACTACAGACAACAATCGCGTACGGATTCTCGCTTAAACTATGCTCTCGTATCATCCCCAGTCAGTAAAACCGCAGTAGCTATCATAAATCCATGTTTGACTCGTCTCGTCTCCTTTTCAGGAAATATTTTTTTTTAATTTTTTTTGAGTTAACTACATAAATGTGATTAGTAACAGACACCGAGACCATGTTTAAATTTAGTAATAAAAAAATAGGGGTGTACCTATACACGGTAGACAATCTTAGTCACTCGAGATAAAGATGACCTAAAGATATAGTCAGTGTCACGTCCAAAATTTTGTAAAATGCCTACATTTTGCTGTAGTTAAAGTGAAGTATTTATGTAAATGTCTGTAAGTTAGAGGATTTCCCCCGGGTCTGCGAGCATCTCAAGGCACTCCACGTCGAAAGCTTCGCGCCATTCCGACGCAATTAGATTTTTACTGCGACATCGACCGCGCTTTAAAACATTATTGAGTGCTCCGTAATGGGGATAACGGGTAATCCCCGGAGATGGGAGGTTTTCACACATTACCGTTAAATAATTTTTCGTAACGAGATGATTTCACTCTGTTTTGCTCACGTTTTTGCGAATTTGTAAAGAAAATTTAACTGATAGGGTTATAGGTTAAATATCATACGATTACTTACCTCTCTTCAGTAAACTGGTAAGGAAATAGTAGTGTTGATAAAATTTAACGGTCCTTTAATAAAATTAAATGATTCATGATTTTAATTTTAATTGAACAGTGCAGGCTGGGCAAACACAATCAGTTAATTTCTTTCAAACAGAATGGGATGTAGGTCAAAAGTCCCGCAAAGCAGTCAATTAGCTGCGGCTGAGGGTGAGTCGCATGTGAGGCCGAGATATGTTTGATTTCATTCCAAAAGCCATGAGTCACGACGCGCGGATTAGTATGGCTGGCACGTACACGGACCTCATTTATTCTTAATCAAATAAAGATGGTAGGATTGGTTGGCCTACCTATGTAAAAAAATATTTTCAAATAAATCCTGTAGGCTACAACGAGATCTTCTAATTGTGTTACCAGGAGTTCAGCATCATGGTAAGGATGAGGTTGCGAGTTACAAAGTTTTGAGGACATCGATCGCAGTAGTAGGTATCTTTTTTTCTAGATGAATCGACTCTTTGTTTTCATAAGTAGGTAGGTACTTGTTTTGGACCAAAAGGTCGCAAATTATTAATATTAAGTTTTAAGGCTTAGCCTTAAAGCAAGGTCGAATTAAGATAAAAGCTTATATGAAAAAGGGATCTTGATCTAACAGATCAAGCCACTAATTTATTTCAGTACACAGACCAAGGAAAATACCAACAAAATCTCAACAAACATCTACAAAAATGCGAGTAAATATTAAACCCCGAATGCTGTTTACAAAAGGCCCTTTCGAACCAACAAACGTAAGTGCTCTTGCTTTAATTTAAAATTTCATATTACAACAGTAATCTGAGCACTCAAATCTCGTGTTACCCAAATGAAAAATCCCACAATATGCGCGGAGCATAACCCTGTGAGTCGTAAAGTGTGAATTTCACGAATTATCACAGTCACGAGCCGCGGGCCAGGGATGTGCTCATTCACGACAAGCTATGTATATCTACGCATTTTTATTCTATACAAAATCACCTGCCTTTTGATTCAAGACGACCTAGAACTTGAATTACATCACGAGTTTGATTCTCGCGGAAAATGGTTGCATGACACGGGGACACCTTTTTTTTTTTTTTTTTCGTCAGAAAATCCATTATGGATACCCAACCGCCGTGGGGACGGCGGAAGGGTTATGTCGGACTCTCACCGACTAAAAACTGACGTGTGGCCGGCCTCCATGCATGTCAAGGGGCTCCGGGATCTCCTACGGAAACACCTAGTCTGAGGACCTATAACGACTGATGTGTGGTTTCATGCAGCTTTGTCAGCACGCGTACTTATCGACTATGTATTTCTGTGAATAAGACCTATAGGTACCTAGATTTTATTTACTAAGGTCAGATAAATGATGATGATAAAATATTCATCCATTCAAGGAATTACCAAGTAGGTACATAGGTACCTACCCATAAAACTTGTACTACCTACTAGCTACTTATTCTAGATTTTACCGAGCAGAACACCAAAAAAGTATATAAGTAGTTTATCAGTCATCTAGTAACCATACCACAACCTCAAGCTTACTTTGGGGCTAGATGATGCTGTGTGAAAAGTCCAGCATTATTTATTTATTTATTTATTTAATTAAAATGGATAAAACGACTTTCCTTTTCAAGTTCCGTTCAAAGTCACGTCTACCAGCCCTAAGGGTGAGTTACAGTGAATGTGCGAATTGCTAAAACTTCCAGCAATGCCTGCGTTGTCTCATTTTTTATTCCCGGTCCCATGTAATGTTACATGTCATTATCATGATGACTCTGTAATAAACTGGGTTTTATAATATAGCGCTTTTAACAAGTCGAGCTTACTCGTTTATTACGACACAAAAGATTACTTAGATGTAGAATGTCCGTTTTGGTCGTTGGATACGCGTATTGCTCCCTCTTTCCGTATGATAATAGGGAGAATCAAATAACATAAAATAATCGTTGGAGGGAGATGTCGGAACGACCTCGACGGGCTTGAAAAGAAGCGGTGGATAGAGACGCTAAAAACAGGGAACAGTGAATAATTCTGAGAGGGCTAATGAGGGATTACCACAAAATTAGAATACTTTAGATAGATAGATAAAATATTTATTTGACATACCTACATAACATTGCAACACAGACACAAAAACAAAGACAAGTAACAAGTAGGTAGGCGCACAGGTAAAAACAAACTAGAAAAAAAGATAGAATACCTTTTAATAATAACTAGAATACACCTAATACTAGTAGTCTGGCACCTACATAGGTGGGTGCAACAGTGGTCTGTGTGCTGTAGTGAGCAAAAATTCTTAATGTTTCTTCTTCCAATCCATTATAAGACACTGTCTGTTGCTATAGTAACCGTTTTTTTTTATTAATCTCTCTCATTACACTGTTAGGCAAAGGTTTCCCAAAAGTCCATCCATATCCCTTATTTCTCAATCTAACTCGAAAACATACATCGAAGTTTTCTCACCAACTACGAGTACCTATTACTTACTCTATAATTAAACCTCAGAAACCCTATTAAACAAGTGACAACTGTTAGTTAGCGTTGGAGGCGACCAATTAAACGTTTGTATCCGCACATGTCTATTGTGTGTCGGAAATGAGTCCAGCGAGCGGCGACGGCGAATCATAACATCGGGCCCGATTGGGAATAAGACACCCTGCACTATGAAAATATGGAGGAGATAATAAAACGTAACATTACGTTCACTATTTAATTTTCAGCTTCCCAAAGACCCTTGTGATAAGTTTTTATTGTTATTTTGGAGAAAAAATCAACCACATTTTCATTTTTTTTTAATTAGGTACTTTCCTACCCGGCTGTAGGACATCTGTCGAAAAAACAAGATTTATGGACACTATTTCCATCAGGAACAAGTGTTCCTAAAATAACTTTTCAAGATTCATCAACATCTTAAGATTTTACAAAATGATTTCAGTTTGGGAACAAGTCATTTTTGCTAAATCATGAAAGTTGTAGCAAATCGGTAAATACCTGCCACTCTGTCTTCTACTGTAGGTACCTCCTCCATAAGTACAGAGAGCCATCGATAATGGCGCTGTAGTGTTCCTGATTGCTCGAAGACGCCGCTCGGCAAATTGTCCGCCATAATTGGAAACGCGCCGGTCGCGATCCGATCTTAATGCACATGCCGGCCGCTGATCTGTTGATATGGAGGAACAAAATGATGACTTGATGTTTAATAAGTTTGAAATGGGAGGCCTAGGTAGGTATGGTCAGTGCCACCAACTGGTAGTTCCCCTGCACGAGACAAGTTCGAATCACCTTGTTATCAGTTAAGTCAAACGCAGGATGCTGGGTAGCACTAAAAAAACTAATCGGAGTCCTGGCTGGAAGCCTTGATTGACTGAGATTGTCCCAGACAAACGAAAAGACAGACAGACATAAATTTTAAAAATACTTAGGTACCTACTTGTTCATGTGTTTAGATATTGAATTTTGTGTGTGTTGCCATTGTATGTGTGTGTGTGATCATGTTATCTGATTAGGTATTTAATAATAATGTTTGGGGTTACCAATTGTTGACGCTGATTGAAACGCAATCTAACTCGCACATTGAAATCTGTCAAGATAACGTAACTAGGAACCCAGGAAATCACAATGATATGTAAGTAGGTAGGTAAGTACATAATTGAAAACCAATTAAGGCTGCAGTTATATTGTAAAGCAAAGTTAGTTAAAAACGAGCATTAGCTGTACAAAATAATTTGATTCTAAATAAATTTCGATCCAAACCGCACCATTTTTTTTTTTTTTTTTTATTTTTTTTTTTTTATTTATTGGCCCACTAAACTGGACGTTACACATAACAAATATTAAATACAGTAGTACAATAAAAATAGCGCGGTGTACGCCCTTCTAGAAGCAGGCACAACATGCGTAAAAAAGAAAGTAGAAAAGTACATTCAAGAGATACATGAATTACATAGCTAAAGAAGGAATTTAATTTAATTTAAACATTGGGGGCTTGCAAACCTAAATCAGGGTTCGCAAGCAGGTTATTTTTAATTGTGTTGACCGATGCACCGAAAATGTCAATAAGATTACGGTGTACATCATACAGTGAGCAGATACGGTACAATGGTGAATAACACCATAAAATTCGTTTAAAACTAATCCTTCACTTTTAAACCCTACAGAGACGGCGTCGTGCTAAACTTATTATCCTAACTTAATCTCTCTTATTCACAGCGCAGAATTACATTTGCGACTTTCGCAGTACGTTTTTCATTTAGCTAAAATTATTACAAACTTTTCCGACAGGATCGTAACCTACTTGTTGAAACTAGTTTTCACGAGAACAAGTTTTGAATAGTTCGTAGTAAATTGAAATACAATACAATACGTGCTGAAACTATATTATTACCTAAAAATATAATCTTGGTCTACCTACATATAAGTAGAATAAGTTTGATACCGACACGTAGGCACTTATAACAACAATGGAATTATTAGTTAAGCGTTATCGAACTTGCAAATTATTACGAATATGAAAAGGTTCAAAATTTTCCATTAGAAAGCTAAAAGAAACCGGTAGTATTTTCAAATCGCTACATAAGCATCAGATTTTCGCGACGGTGTTTGTATTAGCGATCCGGAACAAACATTTCTCATACAACTTTGTGCACAATCTGATCAAAAGAAACCATTAAAAAGTTTTATTACAAAATTTCATTTTTACTCCGCCCCTTGCAAAATATTTTAAGGCTAATAAATTCGCGGAGGCATACTTGGGGGATTTTGTTTGAATTAACCGTAAACCGCGCAAATGACAATTTGGAAAGGTGTAAAACTTGGGTATAAAATTATCGTTGGAAGAAGAAGAATCATCATTCGCAGCTCGAACTCGTGTCTCACTCTCACTTTCACTCGTGTGTCCCGTTCAGTAGAACGGGACTACGAGTACGTAGTCTCTTTTAGAAAGTATATCTGATCATCTCTCACATCTAAACTTATGTGTTACACTTGTGTGCACATCTTGTAGTTGACATCTTTAAAATTATTGGCTAGCGTGCGGCGCATAACTTTACTTGTAGATTAATCAGGGTAAATCTAAGTAATGGAGAGATATAACTATTAATTTACATTTCAAATGTGCGAAACTTTTGTCTGCGCTCGTAAAAAATAAACCATTTTAAATGACTGCAAGAATTTTCAGTTGAGATTTTAATTAAGCTCTGCGTTTTTCATTCCACAGGAGCAGAAATAATGGCCCACAACACCAAGTTCGTTAAAAGACTGCAGACGAAAAGCCGGCAGGAAGAAGCTCTAATTGGGCCTCTATCGAGGACTAATTGTGTCGCGGAGACTCCCGTTAATTGGCTTACTGCGACTTACTGACGCTGTTTTGTAACTGTCCAGTAAACTGTATCGGCTACTCTGTAACTTATTGATATCAATGCTGGATAAATTGTCTAGCGGTATTTATTCTACAACCAGTTCCAGTACAGACAGTTTAGTAAAAATCTGATCTATGTACGTATTATTTAGCATCAATAAAAATAAACTTGGCGGGTGTTTCAAAACATTGCTACCCAAACTTGACGGCAAAATATTTGCCAAAATGCTTTTGTGGTCCATTTATTTCCATTTCGCGCGCCAGTCGACACATGGCGCAAGGCGATGGACAGTGATGCCTCCAAATTGGATTTTACTAGTTTTCGCAACAGCTCGGAATATTCCTTTGATTTTGTTTCTCTAGGACTGGAGCTCGGACATTATTACCTACTCATCACGGTCTCCCACATTAAGTTAAATAATACAGAAGAAGTATTATCGGTGGATTCTTTTAGGGCCTTGTGTCGTGAGGAACCCGTTCAGTTTCATCATGTCCGTCCGTCTATCTGTTCGTCCGTGGCTTAGCTCAGGGACCCTTAGAATATCTAAGGTCATTTTTCTCATGGAAGGAAGCGTTTTTTGATAATCATTCGGCATTTCGATACGATATTTTGTTTCAGACATCAATGTTTAGGTAAATTGTGTAATTATTTAGGTAAATCTTCTCAACGATGCTACCCATAGGTTGTGCTACACGCGGATGTATTTCCCGTGTATCTGTTGTATTGTAGTAGTTGCTGCAATGGGTATTGTGCTGCCGGTATTGTGCTCCCACGATGTCCGAAGACGTGTACGAAATGATACATTTGTAGTTCAGCTCTGTTCGTGTAGGTTTATTTGCTGTAGGTATATTGTATTACTTACATAGAATGGAGAATGGCTCAATGTGTTGCTAAGAGAAAACTTCGAGATCGACTTGATTTGTCTTTGTAAGTAATTGTTAGGAGATTTGTATCAAATCTTTTTTGAAAATCCCGAGGGAAACGTCAGGAATTTTGATGATATTTTATGTTATGAAAACCTGTCACGTATTGAATTATCACAAGATATGTATTTGGACGTGTCTCGCCCCTCCATCACATTGAAAGCATTAGAATCGCAGAGCACTGCAAAAGTACCTAAGCTTTTCAAACCAACAACTGTAGGTAAGTACATTCCTAGGTACCTACTGAAAGTCTACAAAAAAAAATAGACGTATTCCTAGCCTCAATACCAAGTCTGTTCATACATAACTTCCATAGTAAACAGAGCGTCCATTTGTTTGTCTTCGCGATGAAAAACCAATAAGCCAGGCTGTATGCGAGTAAATACTATGGACAGTCGGACGGACAAATATATTGGGACCACGGTTTGAATAAGTCAATAGACATTATTCCCTAAGACCACTAAAATCACACTGAAACATTGGGTCAACTGTGCGCGTCTTTATAATAGCAATATTATACCGACTATAATTCTACTATTGGAGTAGGGAGGGATTTATTATAGTGGGATATAAATTCTGATGGTACATAAGGGTTGTTTCACGAACGTTCGCTTCCCTCATTAAAAGCAAAAGCATCTTGCTCTTACTGACACGATTTATGTAGGAAACGAAAGAGTTACTCTTAAAGAACTAGTATTGTATGCTGTCTGCGAACAGAAGTCGTAAATAGTAAGAGTGCTTACTAGAGGTATAAAATTTTAACAGGCTCAAGTTGTACCACAAAATGGCGTGCCATAAAAATATTTGTAGTAAGTACCTACCTACGCACACTTGCTTAGTTCGGAAAAGACAATTACAGCATATATATTTAGTTTGTATTAAAAAGCACAATAACTCATAATAAAAGTGCTAAACTTAGAATTAAACGTCTTATCTAAGGTGTAGATGGAAGTCTGGAATAGCTATCATTAGTCAATCTTTACTATGCGAGCGAAGACGGTGAATCTTCTTGTCGTGTCATATCGTTAGTGCTTTCGTACCAGTGAGTGTGTACCTTTATATAGATGAATACATAATTAAATTGCTCGCTAAACTGCTGGTGCAATCACGAAGCTAAAGCATTCCCAAAAATAAAAAACAAAACCATTAGCGCACATTTTTGCGATTTTAATTAAAGTTGGCATCGTCACAGAAGTTGAGAGTCATTGCGAAATAGCAACTCCTAAATTGTGAGTACAATGAGCCGCGAAAGTGGGTTAATGAATTCATATTTTTCAATAGCATTTAGTGAGTGGAACAGTATTATTTTTAATGGACTCAGTAAGTGTAGGTTCTCTAGCTTAGTCAGAAAAGCGAGTGTGGACTTTGATAAAAAACAACACAGGTGTTTGGAATAGGATAAATTTTCTTTTTATATACTATCCAATGAGGATTACCTACTATTTACCGTATGATCTGATATAATTATTTTATAGGCTATTCGAGGCCTGCACACCGATCTCTCCAATGTTAGGAGTGAGGAATTAAAAACCTTACTTGCAAAATTTTTTTCCGACTGTACGTACATCGTTCGGCTCATTTGCATTTAATGACGCCCTTGGGGTTTCAGAATCGAATTAAGCATAGTGCATGAACCCGACGCATCCTCTTTTAAACTGAATCCATTTGTTACAGAGATAATACGAAAAACTCAAAGATAAAAAGTATTTAGGATAACCACGTTACCTACCTAGTTCTATTTATGTCCGACGCGACCAGACAACCAGGAGAACCAGAGAACCAGGACAACCCACATGGTTTGGGTCCTAAGGTTTCTCGCAGGTGATCCATCTTCTACGTACTTCATCGTACAAACATCAAAATACATATATCATACCTACATCAAAATGCGCTACGCTGGTGGTACCAAAGACTTCTAAAAATAATAAGCTTTGCCGTATTTGGGCACTAAAAGCAAGTACGTAAGGAGAACATTTAAAAAATTCTAATGGTTCTGAGAATTACCGTGAGTCGGGAAGGCAATAGTAATTTAGGCAACCATCCGAGCTGAGAGCACGTTTCAGGCTTTAAGCTTATTGGAGGGAATACTTCCTACAGAGCCTTTATTTGTAAACATTTTTAAACAAACTACTAAGCATGCGTTGCGGTAGGTACTTGGTTCTGGGGTTCAGATCCCAGCCCAGATGATTAGTTTTGACTGTTCTGATTGTGCAAAGACAAATGATTAGACGTTGGCAAGCGGTAGGTAAGTTGTTTTCTTATAAAAAAAAATTGAAAAGGTGTCAAATGTTTTAGGGGTAGGTACCTAAATGAGGAATACACAAGTGTAAAAACGATGTTATTTTGAAAATGTAGAATACAAAGCAAAATTATTCTGATTTTAGTTATTTACTATCGTTAGTTACATACAAAAATAATGTTTATTATGTATTTATTATGTCTAGATGGCATGTGTTCGCACATAACCTCTGTACTCCCTACCGTATTTCCATTCGGAGGTGAGTAGGGTCAGAGCAGGCACATTTGAGGCACAAAGGGTCGTTTACATGAGGGATGGGCGCTGTAATGTGCCCTTGCTCTTCAAACAGATTATTCTAATAACACTACTTACATATAGACTAGACACTCCCCGCCCCGCACCAATCTCACTCATAGCCCCTTGAGTTCTAGATCGCGGCTTCTTTTTTATACAAGGAGCAATTTAGACCTACAGATGCGCATGTAAAACCAGTACCTATACTGTGCTGTGTCACTACACAGCTACGTTGTTAAATGGAGTTATATCGAGTGTCCGGGTATGTTTAAGTGCTGTGAATGTTATATCATTTAACTTCATGTATATTAGTGTTTGTGTAAACAGGTTTTTATCACGTACCAAATTGTTTTATTTGGCCGGCGCGACGTTTCGAACACGTTGCACCGCTATTATGTTACGTCTTCAAATAACGAAAGTTTAAAAAGTTTAACTTCATGTACCTACCTATGTTGGATTTGAGAAGATGAAGATTATTATTAGACCTACTTATTGTAGTTTCATACCGTTTCCACAGTGCAAGTTATACAGGATAAAACTAGTTATACCTAACGATGATCTATTAACATTCTGTATTCTTACCACATTTTAGTTTTTACTTTGACCATATTCGCATAGATTTCGTAGCTTTTGTTTGGTAGAGATAGCTGATATGCGATAAGTCCACCGATTTAGTATCGTGGTCAAGTCATTTAAGAGGCTACAAGACAGCTGCACCAGACCGATGTCTTTAAAGACACTCTTATCTAAAAGAGTAGTCAGAGGCGCATCCAAATATACTCGTACCTCAAGCTCTTGCAAGACAAGCGGCTAGCTAGCACTGGTACAAATGGATTGTAAGGTACCAGCATCTAATAATATTAATTTATTTTTATGTAAGCTATAACTTGGCTTGGCCAGTTATTGTTATGTCCTAGTAAATATGTCCTTCCTTATGCCTGCGTTATGGGCTTATGGGGCAAGTTGGACACTTTGTGCCAAGTTACGGTCTGCGGTTACGTCTGCAGTTAATTTCGAAGCGGGCTCGGGGCTAAGTAATAGAGCCAGATAACTTATGGTGCACCCGTTTTGTACTGTAGTTTTTGATGTAATCTATCTATTCAAAGTCAAAAATCATTCGGTAGGACCGCTAAAGAAAAGTCTTAGAACTAGGTGATGCTACTCCTGTTCCTTCGCGACCAATACCGTGTATTCAGGACGGCTGCACCCACTGCTGGTTCTCCTCTTTAACGCCACTCTCTCTGGTCCTGTGTAGTCCTCTCACACGCTTTCTTTTCTTAAAAGTCAGTACAAAAAGTGATTATTGAACTATATTAATGTGTTTTTATTTTAAAAAGTGTAGGAATCTTTGTCAAGTTTCGCTGTAGGTAGGTATTATACGTAATTAGTCTACTGCACCTTGCAGACAGTAGTGTCTAATAGTCTTGATGCTTGTCCGTCTTTTTTCCTATGCTGCATAAAATCAGCATTCAACAGCCATTCATCGTCTGAATGGTCTTGAAATTAAAATTATGGTAGGTATATTTAGTCTTGTCAATAAAATTAAATTCCTATTCCATTTAAAATATCACAGAACTCCTTAAGTGTCTTCATTTAATTAAAGTTTGACTTGAAACTATCGAGGTCTTTTTTTTTCTTATGAAAAAATCACCTGATTCTCGCAAGTTCCAACGAGAATTTCCATAAAACCATTCTGAGATCGTAACAAAGAGGGTAAAACATCCATCGTGAGAAAACTAAAAATTCGACTTACAAAAATATCATCACCATATTTTCTCTTTATCTCTCGGAGAATTGCAATTTGAGAATATTTTTTCATCAAAGCTCAGCTTTAATCTAGATTCTGAGTAAAAGAGTTTGTAAAAAAGGGTAGTTATAAAAAATCTATTTCACGTTTGGTCGAGCTCTGACTCGATAGCGCCGGTAAATGTCTCTATTGACAAAAGGACTTGGTTTTATGTGGTTTTCTTTTTTCAATGCTGTGCTGGTTGAATGGTTACAAGCGGTCTTCTTAGCACAGCTTTCGGACCACATTATTATATTTAATCTTATGCAAAGACGTTTCAAAGTGATCCCAGCGGTCCTACTGGAATAAATGCTTTTTGACTTTGACTCTGACAACAAAATTTGATGTACAGTTTCAGATTAGCAACTGAAAATGTCCCCATAAACGCGGTAGACATACTCAGATAGTTTTTCATTTGGTTTTTTAAAGTACATTTCCGAAATGAAAAAACTTTGGACTCCAACCCCTCACATCCTTCTCCGTTTCATCACGGGGAAAAACAAAATATGAATGTTTGTAAGTGCGACTAAATAGTCGTGTTGGGTTAAACTCGGTTAAAGCATGGGTAGGTATTGGCGAACAGCTTTTGAGGTCATGACCTCACTCCCGTTTGAGCTTTGGTTTCACGCAGTCAACTTTTACCACAAAATTATCTAACGGCCTAGTTTAAATGGGTTATGTTTAAAGTACTTTACTTGCAAATTGTAGAACTGCAAAAATGTTGTAATCATGCATTTTTCATTACTCAGTAATGTCTCAAGCCGTTTGTTTAAACGTTTCTAAATACAGGGTGTAAAAAATGACTAAGTACTAGCTGTGTGCCAATCGTTGTTACCCGCCCTCTTTTTTAAAAGTAGCTTATGTTATTCTATTTCATCCAAATGCGTTCAAGTCGTTTACACACATACACCTAAACAAATAGTTTTAAGCGTTTCTGTTACCTTCTGGATAGGCTCGCTCCATCGTAGACCTCATTCTTGCCTGTGTAAGTCTCAAGGTCAATCGATGGCCCTATTCCACTCTGATCCACTAATCGGGATTAGTTTCCACTTTTTCTTCCACTCTAATCCACAACCATGGTGGATTATTTTCCACTCAACCGATTCATCATAAAATAAACTTCGTCATCTGCAATTTGCAATATTCCATAATTCAATAAACTTTTATGGAACTCCATTTAATTTCATAACACAGCCTTGTGACGGACAGATTGAATGGATGTAGGTTAGGTACCTACACTCACAAAGTGGCAGCTCCGCATAATTATTTTTAGTTTATTTTTTACACCTTATAATAATATCCGAAACTAAGCGCGGCGTTCCGAAATGGAATATTTGTGAAACCATTAGGCTTTGTAGGGACATTATTAAATTCTGCGAGGGACAGACATTCTCAGACAATTTTTAAGATTTAGGAGGCCTCGTTATGAGATGCGGTTTCTGTCTGATCTGAATGTAACTTAGGATAGAAATTGATTAAAAAATGCTACAATTGAGTTGTAGGTCATCGTAAGTTCTCCGCTGTAACCAATGCCCAGTTTAAATATCCGACAAAATGGTCGTAAATTCACAAAATATAATATCAAAAATTGTTACGATCATCGCTTTAGGCTCAATATACCTACTGTAGTGCACTTACGTAAATGCACTAGATTAGTTATTGTGTCAAATTTATTTTATTATCTACTCCTTACACCCCTTATTTTATCTTCAAATTGATCCTCTCTTTCAAAGTAAAGTTTTCGTTCAACAGCGCGACAATGAACAATATTCTATGATGTCAAGCTGCCACTCAATTTTACACTCTATTACTACGGACTAGGGCATTGTGTTGCAAACACGATGCAGTGTCAAATCATTGCGTGTCATAAATCTGAAACGACACTTCGTTACAACAATGTAGGTGATCCGTCATTTCGGAAGTTTCGGGAATTCTTACAGAAAATGTAAAGAAAACTTTGTAAACCCTTTAAATTTTACTACCGTTTAAAGAGCAATTGTTTTATGTTGAGCGATGGTTTCTTTCACAGTTATTTAAAGCTAGCGGAAAGTAGGTACCCATGTAAAAACTCCATGGATGTACTTACACCTGGGATTTGAGCCCCCTTTTTTTTTTTTAATAATGCTGGACTTTCCACACAGCATATCTAGCCCCATAGTAAGCAGAGCTTGTGTTATGGGTACTAGATGACTGACTACTTATATACTTTTTGTTTGTAAATACATACATATTATAGATAGAAACACCCAGACCCCAGACAAACATTTGTATATCATACAAACATTGGTCCCGCTGCGGGGATCGAACCCGCAACCTTTTGCGTCGCAGGTGGGCCTTCGCCCACTGCGCTACAGAGGTCGTCAAACACACACACACATACTGTACCTATTGTTTAAGAGAGATAATAACGACTGAAAGAGATGTCACACTCTACATTGGACTGAATTGTCCTACATTCTTTTGAATATAAAGAGTGCTGAAGAATGCCAGCCGCCGCCTCACCAACAAACTGGGAGTGCATTTTGTAGCGACATCAATAGAAGTACCTATCGTAGAACTTCATAGAAGAAGTGATTTCTATCGAAATGTTTGACCTATTTCCATAGATTGCACGCTAATTCAATCTTTTTCAATAAAAACCTGCCATTGTGCGAGTCGTCAACGATGAATATTGAAAATGGCGCAAATTGCTTCTCTTTGTGCGCGAGATCATTTTATTTAATACATGAACTATTTGACCGTAAAATGGACGATAAAAATGTATCGAATCGACATTTTGTAAGCCAGGGAATGAAATTAGTCATCGGGAATCAGATTATAAGTTTACGGGTTGATGTTTTGGTACTCTGTAAAATTCGCGGAACCGTACCAAATTGGCTTCAGTACTGGGCACGTAAATAAAGTTAAAACTCAATTACATCTAGGTAAACTAATTTCATACAAAATACATACGCACGCTTTCCGTTTATTTTAAGTAAAAAAAAAAACTAAAGAGAATTAGATATTCACAGATTTGTATGCATATAAGGGAATGTAAGATCCATGTAAGGGATTGTAAGAGGCACGTCTAAATACCGAAATATTTGGCAGATCAGCACAATATGCTCATTTTGCGAACCCATCACTGCCTATAAGAAAGATTCCTCACGATGTTTTCCTTCCAGTTTAGAGTTTGTGCTTGTGTATTGCTTGTGTAGAGATATTTATCTTTTTTTTAAATAAAAACTTGAGAAAAGCACTAATACCACTTGACTAACGGATATTTTACACAAGAGGATCACCACACATTAAGGTATAAACTTAGGATTTTTATTTTAAAATGTAAAATCATGGTGATGGTATGCTGTTGAAGGGGCACTTGTCAGTGACGTCATCGTCGTGATTTATCCACTCCGACCGGTCACCCGAAGCCATTACATCATTCAACCTCAACACACCGCGCTCGTTAGCTACATTTTCATTTTTTACACACAATATTTGATATCGAGAACTTTTTCTGCCTAATACCTGTCTGTGCTTTAGTGAACTTCTTTACTTTTTTAAAACCGACTTCAAAAGAAGGAGGCTTTCAAATAGGTGGTATTTTGTATGTTTAGGTAAGTAGGTATCTCATAACATCGTCACTATTAAGTAAAAAACAATAATATCATTGGTAATCCAATCTTGTTTCCCTACTTCCTCTGTGCCTGCAGCCAAAACCACTAGGCCGTATTTACTGAATGAAATTGAAGGATTTAATCTAAATATTTGAGTTGTCATTAATCGGATCGGCTGAATGTGAAATTATTTAAATGAACTCGTTCATTTTGAATGTAGGTAACTACCTAATTGTTAACTAGTTTTAGATTTCAAAAGGCTGTGGTTAATTTGTTTGATGGGATAGGACACGGTTCACTTATTTTAAACTCAATTACGCACAAATTATAGCCTGTTGTGTACTCGTTTGTATACAGTCAGTGTTATTTACCTAATAAATGAGTATGTAAAGTCGTATAAGTGTACCAAAAACCTACCTACGCTAAAAATTATTTCACCACACTTGTTCTAAAGAACTAGTGACAGGAAAAGATGAAGCAAGTAGCAAACTCTGGTTGTGATATTAAATTGATTATTTTTTTTGGTTAGAAATTGCTTGTCTAACACATGTCACTGACAGTAGGTACCTACCTAGTACCTAAGATTCTGTCTGTGGTTTTATTTTCATAGACGTGCTAACTAAATGACCTAATTATCTTTGTATTAACACAAAGAATAGACATTCGACTTCTACAATATTTTATTTGTCCCAATTTTTTGTGGAAACACGGCCTGATACTGCCGTTTATTCAGTACTTACCACTGGAACCACATCAAAAACAATATAAAACTGAATTAATATAAAATAAATAAATAAATAATTCTGGACATTTCAAACAGCATCATCTAGCCCCAAACTAAGCAAAGCTTGTACTAAGGGAACCATATAACTTATATAGTACTTATATACTTTTTGTTTGTAAATACATACATATTATACATAGAAACACCCAGACCCGAGACAAATATCTGTAGGTCATACAAACATTTGTTCCGCGGCGGGAATCGAACCCGCAACCTTCTGCGTCGCAGGCGGACCTTCGCCCACTGCGCCACAGAGGTCGTCAAATTATAATGATTCTCTTGCAAACTAATCGACTGTGAGTTCCTTTGCAATATTCATAAAACTATGACATCAAATAGCTCTCTATGCTATCGAACAAAAGCAGGAAATGAAATATTGTTATGCATAACTTTCGGACAGCATCGATACATCGGCTGTAGCATACCTACAGATATCGTTTAAATTGTTTGTAAATGCAAATGTACCTACTAGTACTTACACTACGTGAATTCGATATCATCTATTCAATAAATACCAATTCGGTAAGTAGTTTTTCAACGTTGTACCAGGGTCCATATTATTTTCTAAATTAGTTCAGTTTGTTCGAGGTGAAATTCGATATTTGGTGCATATTTGGACGGATTTGCTTTGCCTTTCAGTGAGGTAATACCACCATTAGTGGCTAACGTGCCAGATAGGACACGATTGAGACTGGCTGGATCAGTTGTCAGCTATCTATAGATAGTTTTCAGTGACCCTTTGAGTGACTCAACGAGTTATTGTTTATAACATTAAAATGTAAAATATAAATAAATATGTTGAGTTTTTGTCCCGTGATCACGTCACCAGATTTAATTCACCCTTAAACACGTTTAGTTTTGTCCTCTGATAGCGTGATCACAGGACAAAGACCCATCACAACTCTAGAGCTCAAAAGTTCACTAACAAAAGATACAAATCAAATACATCAAATAGCACAATTTGTACCTAAAGCACGTCTCAAAAACTTCCCAAAACGTTGAAACTGCAGAAGCCATTAAAAAGTTTCATAACACAATCGGAACAGTTTTATAACCGGATCCCGCGAGCCGAGCCAAATGGAGTTGCTAGTCGCGCCCACCGCACGTATCGAGATGGAATAATATAGTGGAGAGCGAGCTATGAATACACGGATGGGTTCCATCCACTTTCTTACAAGAGATTTTTTATTTTAAAGTGATGCTATTTTTAATAAAACTTTACGATAAACTATTACACTGTTTTTTATAAAACTGCACCTAAACCTATCTCTAGTTGTAAAGTATCAAATAGGTACTCCTTGAGTCGACTGTCCACAGTTGGCACAGCGGATCACCGTTCCGTCCGGCAAAGTTGTCTTCAAATCAAGCATGAGTAGGTATCCGAAACTGACCATTACTGATTCCTTTCTACCACACCCCAAGTAAAGTAAGTTCGTATGAGCTAGTGGCCAACTCTGGTGTCAGAGTTTTTAGATCGTCTCAAGGCGTGCGTCATGGCATAGGCTAGGACCAAAAATTTAACGTGGCCTCCGAAGTACGGAACCCCAAGTGCAAAGTGCGGATGCGTCCTAGGGTCGCCTCCGCTGAACCTTCCGGGGGGTGGCTGAAGGAGGGACGAGGGGAAAGAGAGGGGTGCATCCAATTTTCCAATTTAAAGGAGCGTAAAGAGCAGCCGGCACCATTCATATGCAGCGGGAACGTATGTACCTCGAGGAAAAACCTATTTCGGGTTAGCGGATAAAGAGATCGCACTGATCTAGAAACATCTAGATTGTTCTGTTATTCTGAAGGTTTGTGGAGTTGTTTGTTTTGTACAGTCTACGCAAAAGTTCATTAACAATTCGGTAACTATAAAGTTTCATTTTTATCATGACATGACGTAAAAACTTGTATTAGGTAGTTTTCTAATAAAATATAATTTTACTTTTAAGTTCTAGAGAGCACGTACGTCAGGAACGAAAGTCGGTTAACAATTTATGTTTCAAATTCGGAATATTTCCGAAATCCGTAACATCATGACCAAAACTTTGATAAATATTTGAAGATAAAGTCTTTGTTCGTTGTCTTTGTGTATTTCCCAAGAAAAGTTTATTTTTTTCTTAGCTAACGAAAACAAAAGCCATTAGTCTTGCTACAGAAATACGAACTAACACTACGATCTAGCCAACAATAAAATTGATGTCACCTTTGAGTCTCAAAAAATCGGTATAGGGACGGCTGACTACTGTATTATTATCGGACTTTGGTTTTCAAATGCACGAAGTCTGCAGAGGCACACAATATTGTGTAACCTATTACTGTAAAGCAGGTTGAATATTGCGATGATATTTCTATTCCAATCGTTGTTCGCACGAATCGCACGGGCGCAGCGCAGGTGCGCAGGTGCCGCGTCTAACTTCCATTTATGCAATGCGCTTTGCATAAAGTAAACACAGGTTGCTTATGAGTTAAAATAAATAAGAAATAAGAAAAAAATATTGTTAATTTGTACAAAGATGAAAATTATTTAGATAGGTATCAACAGTTTGCCTATGAGATTTTTTTTTTGTATAAGTTATTTTGGACTAATATTGCACATGTATTAATAGTTTAGGACGTCCGGCGGCCAGATGGGCAGACGATATTGAACACGTCGCGGGCCGTCAATGGGTCAGATTAGCGCGGGATCGTGGTGGATGGCACAAGCTTAGGGAGGCCTATACCCAGCAGTGGGTGAAGTCAGGCTGTGGATGATGATGATGATTAATAGTTTAGGCGTAAAATTGAATTTTATTGTTACACAGAAATCTAATGTTTATTTCATTGTTGGACTATGTCAAAATTATAAAAAATAATGAATAATTTTTTTCATTTAAATGACAAGAGCAAAGCAGTTATAAGTATTGCTCCATACGTATTGACATTGGTCTTTCCTGTGGGCCAGGCTGATTAAGCTGTGAGGATAGTGTAGGTGCTGGGCAAGCCTATTCCATCTCAATGAATGTCCCAGGCACTAAAGCGTCCCGTTAAGTGTAGGCATGGAATGCCTCCTGACGCTGTATATATCATCTAATACTTATGGATGTAAAGGCCTAAATATTGCTGGGCTTAGAATCTGTTACGTAAAGAATGCAATTCTTTGGTAAATATAGACATAGATTAGATAAACTAGACTGTTACTCAAAGGACCTTGAATAATAAGCTTTTAAATAAATAATTTGAAAGCTTAGACTACCTCGGGTTACCTTACATTTTAAATAACTTTCAATAGCTAAATTGGGTCACAAAGTAGGTAATTATTATCTTCCATTGAACAACTACAAAAGACAAATTGCCAAAAACCTTAACCAGAACTAACTTTGGCAATGTTCACCTTCGCAGGTACCGGGAGCTTATATCGGTGCTTATATGGCTGCTTCACACTAGGCGTAAACTCAACGCTAAAGTGCTATCTTTGTTTATTGTAACGCTTAGTTTTTATCTAAATTTGTGCTTTTCCTTACTGTAGGATTTTGACGAAGCGTTTGCCAGAAAATGAAATAAGTCTTGATTAAAAAAACAAACACAACATTAGTTGGATAGGAATTAGGATTAATGGAGTGAGCGGCTGAGTGCTGAGAAGGAAAATGGCGACGAGAAACATGTTGTGAAGGAAAATGGCGAGGAGAGAAGGAACAGGACAGAATAGAACAGTAGGACGCAAACTACGCACTTTAAAAATATACGTAAATTATTTGTTAAATATTATTATGTTTGTTCAATGCGTCGCTAGCGCCGAGTGTGAATGAAACCTAATGTTCTTAAAATTCGGTTGGTTTGAGCTTTCTTGATTGTATTGTCAGTCTCGGGTATTTGAAGGTACCTATAATATTTTGATAACTATTAAACTCCGTCTTGTCATCATCATCCTCCTTTTAGTCGTTTCACTCTTGGCAGAGTGGTCGTGGTCGTCAGGTTGCGAGTAGTGTGGCTCGCTGGTGCACTCGTTTAAGGGTCTATTCAGCGCTTCCTTGACTTGATCCGTCCATCTCATTGGGGATCTTCCTCGTGCCCTTGTACCCTCAATCTTTCCCTGAACCACAAGACGTTCTACGGATAGGTCTCCACGCCGCGACATGTGCCCAAAGAACGCGAGGATGCGAGACTACGAGAGACGACTTTTCAATGTAGTCGGAAGAAAAAAAAGAAGATCATTCGCAAACTTGCTGAGATGTGGACTAATATCTTACTAATATTCTGAATACCTTCATTGTCAAAGTGAACGTTTGATCAGCAAAGCATATCTACATAGGTATATGAGCAGAGTGTAGATTGTCTGTCTAAAGGGCAGCGTAACGTGAAATCAACAAGGTGACTTGAATACCCGCACGGACGTCCACTCATATTACGTCACTTGTCGGACAATGTATAGCGGGAAGCGAATCACAACTAATGTTGATGTTTATAATGTTTTAACCATGTAAGGAGACCATGAGTCTGTGCAGTAGTAATCTTCTTCGCCTAAGCTAGAATTATAATAGCTTAAAAAAAAAAACTTAGGCCTTTACATCTATATTAGATAATTTATAGAGCGCCTGACGCTAAGTGTAGGCATAGGCAACCTATGCCTACACTTAACGGGACGCTGTAGTGCCTGGGACATTGTTTGAGATGGAATAGGCTTGCCCAGCGCCTAAACCATCCTCTCAGCTTAAACAGCGTGGCCCACAGGAAAGACGACGTCAATACGTGTGGAGCTGACTAAACTGCGGGTTTCCTCACGATGTTTTCCTTCACCGTTATGAGCTCGTGTTAAAGCGCATATAAATTCTTCGAAACGAAAAATCCAGTGATGCAGAATTATAGGTAGGTACATATTTTTTTTTTTTTGGAACCTCTTCCAAAAAAAATTCGTTTGCCCCCTCGGGCAAACGAGCCATATTCATAACATTAGAATAGAATAGAATAGAATAGAATAGAAAAACACTTTATTGTACACAAAAACACATTACAGGAAATACACGAAAATAAGTAAGTAGGTACAATGGGCGGCCTTATCGCTAAAAGCGATCTCTTCCAGACAACCTTTGGATGGACTGGAAAAGTTACACAGAAAAAAAACGGCGGTGCACAATAAGTACGTTAAATAAAATAATAAGAATATAGTACTTACACATACTATTAAATACATATACCTACATAAATAAACCTCAACATAAACATAAAATAAGCACATGGTCATTTTAGCATTGTAGCTGACATGGACAAAAAGTGTTCATAGACTTTAGATTTAAAGATGTGAATGGATTTAGATGAACGAATAGAAGAAGGCAATGAGTTCCAAAGAGCTACAGCTTGTACCGTGAAGGACTCGCCATACATGGTGGTAGTATGTACAGGGGTAGCCAGCTGCAGAGTATCAGAGGATCGCAGATTACGATCATTTGCCTGGTGCAGGTACTCAAAACGCTCTTTAAGATAGAGAGGAGAGGTAGAGAGAAAAAGAATGTTATAAAGGAGGGCCAAGATATGAGCATTACGGCGCAGACGGATGGGAAGCCACTTGAGTTTTGCACGGAATTCAGACACATGGTCAAACTTACGTAAGCCAAATATAAACCTGATGCAAAGGTTTTGAAGGCGCTCAAGTTTGTTAAGCTGCAGTTCTGTAAGATCCAGATAGCTGGCATCGGCATAGTCTAGTATAGGTAGGAGAAGAGATTGGGCCAGCGTAACCTTGGTAGCGGTGGGCAGGAAATTACGTAGTCTCCGAAGAGACGCAGATGATGCAAACATTTTGCGACTAATTTCACTGATCCAAGGAACCCAGGAGAGTTTGGAGTCCAAAATGATGCCTAAGTTTTTAACTGAGGGACTAATTGGCACTCGAGTTCCATCAAAAATAATGGGAGGTAGAATCGAAAAATCTAATTTAGCAATTTGTCTCGAGCTACCAATTATAATGGCTTGAGTTTTAGTTGGATTAACTTTAAGTCCGAAAGATTTACTCCAGTCGCAAACCCGAACCAAGTCAGAGTTTAGGAGGCTTATGGCACCGTCAATGTTGTCTGGCGTAGTTTGACAGTAAATTTGTAAGTCGTCCGCATACAGGTGGTAGGAAGATGAAAGATTATTGGAAATTGATTGAATAAATATGGCAAACAGAAGAGGAGAGAGGACGCCGCCTTGTGGGACACCAGCAGTCAGGTTGCACCAAGATGAGAAAATGTCGTCAACACGGATGCGCTGCCGGCGCCCATATAAATAGCTACGGAACCAGTCAACTGCCGACGACGAGACGTTAAGAGAGCTAAGCACACCCAAAAGAACGTCAAAATCAACATTGTTGAAAGCACTGCTGAAGTCAAGGAGTGAAAGAATAGTTACTTTACCACTATCCATTCCAAACCGAATATCATCGGTGATTTTGACTAGAGCAGTAACTGTGCTGTGGCCCGGACGGAAGCCAGACTGAAGTGAGTTTAGTAAGGAGTTTTTAGAAAGGAAGTGACTTAATTGTTGGTGAATAAGACGCTCAAGGATTTTAGATAGGTAAGGAAGAATAGAAATAGGTCGGTATTCAGAGAAAACAGAAGGATTAGATTTTTTGGGCAAAGGGATTATCTGAGCTTCCTTCCAGGCCCGCGGAAAGGTGCTAGACATTATGGACGCATTAAGTATGTACGTGATGACATGTACAATTTCATTAAGTATTGGTACAATCATATTGCGACCAATACAGTCGCTGCCTACAGCACTTGAGTTGAGTGCTGCTATGCTCTTCCGAACATCATCGTCGGTAAGTTGACTAAAGTGAAAAATAGGAGTGTGAGGAACAGGCAAAGAGGAGAGATAATTTAAAGTGTCTATTTTAGATGAAGAGGCAATGGGAGAAGTATTAGAAAAATGTTGATTCAGAAGATTTAAGTCAAGATTTTGTGAACACATCTGCTTAGATTTGCCAATTCCTAATGTTCGAAGAAACTTCCATACTTTAGATGGATCAGTGTTTGTTACGGAATCATGGATATGTCGGCGTTGCGCGTCTCTACACAGCCTGTTGCAGTGATTACGACTCTCATTATATTTTGCCAAGTTAACATCAGTGGGCTTACATCTGTACCGCACTTTAGCAAGATCTTTCTTGTGCATAGCTGACCGGATTTGATCAGTGATCCATGGAGCCGGAAGATGCTTAAGCTTAACAACATGGATGGGGGCATGCACATCATAAAGTTTTGTGAGCTGATAGTTTAAACAGTCCACCATGTCATCAACATTTTCAGCATCAAAAAGATCAGTCCAATCAGTTTTAAGAGCATCCTCGCGAAGGACCTCCAAGTCCATTCTAGCAAAGTTACGCTGGAGAACAGTTTTGGGCTTGGATTTTGGTGGGCGGACTTTATAAGATAGTAATATCAAGTCATGGTAAGAGAAGGCAGGAGCTGGAGTTTGACCGTGTTTAGCAACATTGTTAGGAGAGGAAACAAGTATCAAGTCAAGAAGAGAAGGAGTACACTTTGGAAAAAAGTGTGTGGCAGTCAAGGGAAGGATAGTTAAGTTGCTTGCTTTAGTAACATTTTCAAATGAAGAGGAACGATAATCTTTTTTGAGGAGGCAGGTGTTAAAGTCGCCCATTAAAATAGTGTGGCTATAGGAAGGAGTGAAATCTTCAAGAAGCTTTTCAAAGGAAGAGAAGAAGTTATTATCAGAATTATTGCTGTAGTAGACTCCGAGTAATAACTTAGTGTGACGGAGAGATATTTCAATAAATAAGTGCTCACCCATACCAGGTGATGGGGGTTGCGGAGAAGTGCTAATAATGGAAAAAGGAATGTGAGCTCGTAAATAAATAGCAACACCTCCAGCGCGCCCCTCAACGCGGTCATTCCTGATTAAAATAAAACCAGGAAGTGAATAAGAGATGGTAGGTAGGCATGGTTTTAGCCATGACTCGGAAACCAAAACAGCATGAATATTTTTATTATCAAAAGATGCCAGCAAATCTGAATAATGTGCCGGAATGCTCTGAGCGTTAATATGTACAACGTTGAAATTTTTTGAGACGTCAGAGAACTGCGACTCAAGAGTGTGAGATAATGTTGGCAAACTGCCAAAACTCTGACCACTGCTGCTGCTATCAGATGTAGAAAGAGAAAGAAACTGCTCAGCATCACTACTAAATGACATGATGTGCTTATCACTAAACAATTAAGTATCTAAAAACTAATAAAATTTACCAAAATACAATAACTATGTAAGTACGTACCTTATTCACTAAATCTACACAATACAAATTAAAATTAACGAATGTACCATGCCAACTGTGTTTCTAAAGAAAACTATAAACTGAAAAACTATATACACACAGAACTCGCAGTAAAGAAATCTTAATAAAATAAAGTAAGAAATGAAAAACCAACACAGAAACTAACTAAAGTAAACAAAACAAACGTCAATCAAAGCAATCAAAAACACAGAGGTAGAATAAAATAAAGTTTGCATCACGATTGAAGTCCTTTCGGTGTGGCGCTAGTATCTATGTATCAAGGTGAATTTATAGAGCGTGATTGTTAGTTCTGCCAATCCGCCGCAAGACTTGAGTCGTGGTGAGTACTCAATGCTAAAAGTATGGCTAACAAAACTGTAACAAAATATTATTATGACAGCCAAGTGACAGCAAAATTGAAAGTTAGGCTATGTCACAATATGACAGCATCAGTGACTTGACATTACATAAAAAATACAAACAAACAAGTAACAATTTTTGTTTGTTCAAGAAACAAGGTAGAAAAAAGAATGATTATTTTGAAACCAAAGTGGGTGTTTACAGTTCTTGTCATCCCGGACACTCGCTCGATCAGTGCTAAAGAGAGACAGACACTACTTCCTTGATGTCACATTGCGCCTCGTCTTCGATGCCGCAGGCTCCTTGACCGTAGTAGGCAGCTTCGCAGCTACCAATGGAGAAGACGCCGCCACCGGTGTCTCTTGAGGGCCCGCGATCTTATGAAGGCCAGCAAGACAGCTAACACGATGCCGGGTGTCGTCTGGCCCCACCACGTAGACATAACCTTCACGCGTCCAGCTCTTAGTGACGCCAAAACGTTGTCTAGCTTGCATGAAGACTTCATGACGGGCTCTAGTCAGGAACTCTGAGATCGTTAAGCCAGAGTTCTTCAGCAATGTCTTTGCAAACCATATCTTGTCACGAACGGATACATCCCTAAACCTTACAAGAATGGGTCTAGCTCGGTCGGATGTCAATCGGCCCATCCTTTGGCAGCGATCAATATCGTTTGATGCAAAGCCATCCAATTTCAACTGACCAACAACAACTTTGACGACTGTAGCTCTGGTATCTTCATTCTTCTCCTCCGGCACCCCATGCAAAAGCAGATGCTTGCGGCGGCT
The DNA here is from genome assembly GCA_951394285.1 of Epirrhoe tristata. Classification (NCBI taxonomy): domain Eukaryota; kingdom Metazoa; phylum Arthropoda; class Insecta; order Lepidoptera; family Geometridae; genus Epirrhoe; species Epirrhoe tristata. The sequence goes on along the minus strand of OX596138.1, from coordinate 423,271 downwards.
CAGCATTTCTAGCTGATCCACGGCCTGGGCAGTGGCCTGAATTTGATCCTGCAGCACTTTCATGGCCGACAGGACAAAGGTCTTGAAAGAAGAGAATTCACTGGCAAGAGATGCCACTGTTGCCGAGCTTGGCGACTGCTTTTGCAGCTTACCTTCATAAACCGCCATCTGCTCAGTGAAAAGTGCTTGCATTTGAGCCATAGAGCCTTGGATAACTTTGATTTCCTCCATCTTGTGATGTGGCAGTGATACCAAAAAGTGCTTGTGTAAGGAAGGTGAGACTTCTTGTGATAATATAGCAGTGAAGCAGGAGATAACACTTGGTGGCAGGTACTGTTATTCAAACTATAGAATTGTACATAAATATTGTCTATAAATGATCTAAAACTGTAATTAATTGAAAAATAAAGGAGAGCAAAAACTTTTGGGTGTTACTTTTTTGACACCTACCGCCCAAAAAACTGTAAGGTTTGTATTTTTGATTTAGATGTAATATTTAAGTTTGCCGGCTTACAGAAATTTATGTAGTTGTGAACCTTAATTAGTCTAAGATGAAATTAAACAATTGTTTCCCTTGTATTACAGTTTATTTGAAACTTACTTCTTATACTTGTATTATATATAAATGTAATTAATTTTACTTTAGATAAGTACCTTGATATAGTTAGAAATGATAATAGCAAGTGATCAACTTCTGTACTATTCTCAAAGGAAACGGAAACAAGAAACAGGGACTTCGTGTTAATGGTTCGCGTGGTGAGATTATCGTTACTTGTAAATTTCTTTAAAATAAACTCAGTCTGAAGGACAAAAGATGACTCGAATCGATGAGACTGGCCCCTGGGAATCCAGCTCCTGTGACCGATGGTCACCGTCGTCAAGATGAAAAGAAGGAATACCTGGACTCGTTGTTACCCAGACAACCGATGCTAACTTCTATGTGTCGATGGGACATCCAAGGGTATCTTCTTCAGCCGGACAGTCTCGACCAGGATGAGCTCTCGATCAACCACAACAAGTTGGAAGAACTGATCATGCAAGTAGATATTCCAGAAGGAAATATCCCAAGTTAATGTATGATTCTAAAGATTAATCTATAAAGATTCCAAAATTCTAATGATCCTAAAATTTTGATTTATAAAAATTTAATTTATAAAAAAATTTAATTTATAAAAAATTCCCGCATCTGAAAAAGAACATCTTACGTAAAAATCTATTCAACTTTGTGCGAAGTAGAAAATATGGACAGATGCAATTTTATTATTTACCAGAGGATTCGCGATCCAAACATCTGACGCATAAACCCACACCGCCGCCGAAATTACTCCAAGTTGCTGGAACAACAATGATACGACATGAGGATCATCAAATACCAATCTCATACAAGAAATCTTTATACAAAGCAAATCTTCTTACCTCATGTTGTTTTTTAAATTGAGGATTATTTCAATCCATTAAAGGATGTCTTAGACATCACCTGCTTAGCAGCACGCCTGTTTTTCACAAATAAATCAGAGCCGCCATGACCTCTGCTCATTTCAAGCTCTCAGAAAGGACCCTAGTCAAATGCTTGACAGCTAACCTGACCTCACCGCGTTCCGATACACCTGAATGATGACAGACTAGAATATATCTAAAAACCCAATTTGTTACGAAATTACAAAACTATATTTTTTCAAACCCTATAAAAATCAGGAATTTATTTATGTAATTTACTCCACTACTTTATTCAGACAAAAATATCGATGTAAATCGATCAATATCCGAACGACGTTGTCTTAGTTTCAGAGAGCACCAAAAGATGGCGTTACTAGTTCTGAAATGCAAAGTTTAAATATAATTTTCGTGAATGAAAAATTACAACGTTACAATACCCTCCCCCCTAAGGAAAAGTTTTGAACGTAGAGAGAAACTGCGCTGCCCTCAGCGCACCTTCAAAACGTACACAAAGTAATCGTGAATACAAAGGAAAAACAACAAAAAAAAACTAGAGTTTTAACAACAACACTTACCAACTAAATATAACAAAAAAAAATTCTATCCAGACAACAGTAATTCGAACCAAATAAAAATAACCAACCACCAGGACCTGTCTTCTCCAATTCCAAAATCACCTGCCGTCCGAGCATAAGGAAACCCCATACAATTTCATACATCTCTTTTATGCCTCTTCCATGCATTTCTTTCATTCCTGTAAGCATCAGTCTCTAATTCACTGCCTGCCACCTCCATGCATACAAAACCCTGTAGAGTTATTCCTGTAGAGCCAGTATAACTCAAATTCCCCTAAGTAGACATTGACATGCAATTCTACTCGAAATCTACTTTCTAAGCCTTATACCTATTTATAATCTAAGAATGTGTAAGGCACATCTAGCCATTACAACAAAGTAAATGAGAATGGTCTACTATGAGACACCTCCACAAAACAATTCGCTAATCCCTAAAGGACGTCGTTGCGACATAAAATGCCTATGTAGGCATATCAAAATGCAGGAAATATTTAATTTCCTAAAACAAAACCAGGAATAGCCCTGTAACAACTTAAACTAACATGCAAAACCCTAACTAAAAACCTAACCAAAAGCCTTGGCATCATTGTTGAGAAATATTTCTCAACAACACAAGAATTTCTCGTCCTACGGCTGAAAACCCAAACAAAACACGACAAAGAACTGTGAATTTTATACGAATATCATCACAACTTAATATCCTTGATATGCCAAGTGCCAAGATCTTTACCATTATAACCCACTAACTGATACACCAGTGGGGATAAAACTTTCTTTACTATGCACTTTTCATACTTTGGAGCCAATTTGGTAGCTTTAAATTTATCAGCATCGCTCTGTATATACGTTTTCCGCCAAACTTCCTGTCCTTCTGTCAATTTAACCTCCCGTCTTCTTAAATTGTAGTATTTAGCGTTAGTGGCGTGTGCTTTCAGCATATTAGAACGTACTTTCTCGAATATCTCTTTTAGAGTACCAAATTCTCCTGCGTATTCCTCCCTTGGCATTGCGACTTCATATTCACAGTCTGTCTGCTTATAGAATGAACCATTTATTATAGGTTCTCGGCCATGGACTAAAAAGAACGGCGTAAAGCCAGTAGTCTCATTAACAGCGCTGTTCAATGCAAATTGTATCTTAAATAAGTGTAGATCCCAAGTTCTATGGTCATCTTTGACATAAGAAGAAACTGCGGTCATCACTGTTTTATTGTACCGTTCTACAGTGTTTATCTGTGGCGTATATCTCGGTCCATAGTGTACACGAGGTACCTTGTATTTCTCTAATAACCCACGAAATTCTGATCCCGTGAATTGAACCCCATTGTCGGTAATCACGGTTTCCGGAATCCCATGAGCAAGAATTACATAGTTTTCGAACATCTTTGCCACCGCGGCACTTGTAGCACGTCTTAGAGGAAATAACATGGTATACTTCGAAAAACAGCATGTTACTACCAGTAAATGAATATAACCAGAACGAGATCTAGGCAAAGGACCTACTAAGTCTACTGATAACGCTTGAAATGGTCTGTAACATTGTTTGGGCTGTCCCATTAATCCTGGTGTGAGGGTAGTTTTGTGCTTGTATGCAGAACACGTTGCACAGTTCTTTATAAAGTCCGTTACATCTCGGTACATCCCTGGCCAGTAATATCTCAAACTTATTCTGCGATGTGTTTTGAATACACCCAGATGTCCTGAAGTAGGAGGTTCGTGGTTTTCCGTGATGACTGTACCTCGACTAGACTTTGGTACCACCTCTTTCCAGTCAAATTCCTGAGTAAGGGAATATTTGCCTTTACAAAACCTGTATAGCTTGCCGTTGTCTACTTTGTAATTGGGATAGTTTTTCGAAAATGCTGTACATCCCTGTATGACTTTATTATACCACTCATCATCTTCGTTATTTGAAACTGGGATATTTCCTGCTTCCACATTCATTAAGCGAGAGAGAGCGTCCGGAACAACATTATCCTTTCCCTTTCTATGTTCAATTTCAAAATTAAATTGAGATAGACGGCATCCCCAACGAGCTAAGCGTCCAGTTGGATTTTCAAGATTCATGAACCACCTTAGTGAAGCATGATCTGTAATAACAGTAAATGGCCTAGTACCTAGATATGGCTCAAACTTTTCTACCGCAAAAACAACAGCTAGTGCTTCCCTTTCGGTTGCACTATAATTTCGTTCGTTTTTATTAAGAGATCTACTAATGTAGGCAATAGGATGGTCATTCCCATCTACTTTCTGGGTTAGCATACCACCTACGCCATAACTTGATGCATCGCAATGAACAGCAAAAGGCTTGTCAAAATCGGGGCATGTTAAAACTGGAGCGGACACTAAACAGTTTTTTAGGGTATTGAACGCTTCTTCTGCTGATGAATTCCAAAGAAATTTTATTTTAGAGCTAGTGAGGGCATTCAAAGGTGCTGCTATGCTGGAAAAGTTTCTAATAAACCTACGGTACCAAGAACATGTACCTAAAAACATTTTAACTTCTTTTGAAGTTTTTGGTACTGGAAACTCCAAGATAGCACGCACTTTGTCTGGATCTGTCCTCAAACCGCACTCATCTACTATGTAACCTAGGTATTTCAAAGATTTCCGGAAGAACTTACTTTTTTCAAAATTTATGGTAAGGTTTGCACTTTCTATGCGTTGGTACAGACGCTTCAACAACAACAAATGCGTTTCAAAGTCCTCTGCTACAATGATAATGTCATCAACGTAGCAAAAAATCATCCCCTTAGTTATATCACTGCAAAAGGGTGTACCAAACAACATGTCCATCAAACGCTGCTGGCGAGCTGGTGCTCCACACAGCCCGAATGGCATGACCTTAAATTTATATAAACCTCTACCTGGGACTGTAAAGCTGGTTTTTTCTTGTGACTGCTCATCTAATTTAATTTGCCAAAAACTAGATTTGAAATCTACTGAACTGATGTATTTAGCATTCCTAAGGCTGTCCAATATTTGTGGTATATAAGGGATTGCATAAGCATCACCTTTTGTGACTGAATTTAATTTTCGACAATCCAGACAAAACCGCCATGTTCCATCAGGTTTAGGAACCATAAGGACTGGATTGTTCCAGGGGCTTTCACTAAGCGTGATGACATCAAGCTCCAACATTTTATCCACTTCCTTATGTAATTCCTTAGACTTTTCCGGTGACATAGGATATGGTCTGCATTTTATCGGTAAAGAATCGCCTGTATTTATCGAGTGTTCAATCAGATTTGTCCTACCTAAGCCTTTACTTTCGAAGGAAATACTATGAAACTGCTTTATCATCATTTCTGCTAGTTCTTGTTGTTCAGAAGTTAAATTGTCATAAGCTTGAATAAAGTTAACAGGTTTGTTTACAGAACCGCATGTAATAAAATTCCTAGGTGCCTCTATATATGAAATACTATTGAATATATCTGGCATTAATTTAAAACCCTTCCAGAAGTCAACCCCGAATATTACGTTTGATACTATAGATGGGATGACATAGAATTTAATTACCCTAGTTACTCCTTTAAACGTAATAGGTAACGACATAGTACCTATCGTTACACATGTTGATCCATCAGCAACAGAAACAGTTGATTCACAAGATTTCTCCAGAGAATATCCCAACAAAAAGAAACGCTCGTGCGCTCCATTTCCAATAATAGAAATTTCGGCTCCTGAATCCAGTAAACCGCATACAGTTATATCAAGAATGCTCACGTTCAAATATGGCCGTATATCATTTAAGTTAGGCTCAAACAAAACCGAAGTAATGGTGTTGTTTTTGAAATACTCCTTAACTTGAGTTAACCATTTGTCTTCCGAAGGTCCGACCTTACGCTTCGAAATGTTACCACGGTTTGAGCCTATTAGTTTTTTTGATTTTGTGCATTTTTACACTTGGGACATGATTTTACTGTGTACCCTACCTCACCACACTTATAACATAGCGTCCGTTTGTCCTTACAAAATTTAGCACTGTGTGTATCAGCTTTACACTTTAAGCAAAAATATTTCTTGCTATTTGAGGGTAATTGTGTAATTTTCCTCGTCGATGTTGGTTTTGTAACCGCTGCAACAGGCTTTGGTGATTTGCTTTTATACATATATTCTGGATTCAAACTTGGCTGTTTTGGTGGTTCAGCAAACATACTGGATTGCTGGCGTCTTGTTTCAATTTTTCGACATTTTTCCTTTAGATCAGCAACAGTATTAAATTCGTGCAATGCTAGTGGTTCCGAAAATACCGGCCTAATGTTATGTAACAAGATTTCTATTTGTTCTTGCTCTGAAAGTGGTCGTTTTAAACGTGCAAACATTCCCATCACAACTGCAAAATAAATGTGAATAGGTTCATCTTGGCCTTGAGTACGAGAACGAATTTCTCCTAACAATCTATAATCATAATCTGCGGGTGAAAATTCCTCAACCAACAAATCACTCAACTCCTTCCACGAAGAGACTTGACTCTTTATGCCTCTATACCACAAAAGAGTCTGATCAGCGAAAAAACAAAACGCCGACTTAAACAAGACACTATCAACAACATTAAAAGCTGTCGCGCGCTCGTTGACCGTTTCCAAAAACGAATGAACACTGGTACGGCCATCAAATTTAATGTTCCACTTTAGGATGTTTGTATGTTTTGACGAACATTCCGCAACACTTTCCCTAACCTCCTCAGAGGAATGGCTACCCGGAATTTCCCCATCAGGTTTTAATTCAGGTCATCAGGTTCATCAGGTCTCAATTAGCCATATTCATATAACATATTCGTGTCATGTGCCAATAATGCTACCAGTATTTTTTGGTGAACAAAATCGAAACACGGGTCGCTTCAACCTGACGAAGGAGTTTTGAAAAACGCGACGAACCCCGTTACCACCCGGATCCAGAGTCTCCCTTTGTGCCTTGTAAGTTTTGGGAGAACTTTAGTCCACCTGAACTTGATCCATGAACTAAGTTGGTACTTGGGGTCCTAAGAATCCATTTGTTAAGGTAGTTCAAACAGTGTAGGTATATCATTTTCGTTTTACTGGTTTTACTAATAGAATGTAGTTGTGGTACTGGTACTTCTCTCAAACACTTCAAAGCGAACCCTCGCGCACTCGGTCGGTCGATTAGCTTTCTTCTCTTTGACATGTGTTTGTCGGACAGAGGGCCGATCTCATCAACAGGACGCGTATCATCGGCCCATCCGACCGTGAATCCAGTTTCTTGTTTGTTCCATAAAATTACTTTCGAAGTGACAGGGTTCAGAAATGATATACCTATACCTACTCAATCTTTTAGTATAGATAGGTACTTACTATAAGATGAAGCTTAGAATTTTTTTTTTATCGAAAGCAGTGTGGTGCTCTTTTTCAAACCATGTCCAAATCTAATGGACTGCTTTATTTGTCAGTGGAAGGTTTTGTGTGTCGCGTCAAGATTCAGAACTCACAGTTATTTAACTTAACTGTTATAAATAACTATACTTTGTCGTAATATACAATCAGTATGAAGATCAGTAAGTACCTATAACATCATTGTTTGTGATCTCATGATAAGAAAGTAATATTGGAGCCTAACTTAACATTCTAAAATGCCAAAATTAATATTTTATGAGTTCAAAAAACTACAAGATTAAAAAATGTTTCATGAAATAGACAAGACAAAGTATATTCAAATATAAAAAATGATTCAAACTCTCGTAAATTAAACTTTATCCACTTTTAGTGATCTAAGTTCTAAGTGCAAAGTTGCGCCGTTTGCCTTTTCATCTTAATAAATTACGTTAAAAAGTTTATGCAAAATTTAATTAGCTCGTTAACACTTTAAACAAAAGAACTATCATTGCCCTCGGTTTAACAAAAGTGGGACCAACTTTTTATACTGAAAGTTGCTGCACGTCGCTTTAAGTGCGCGGCTTCATTCATGGGCGGAGGCGGGCTCGGAAGCGGTCGTTATTTGTAAAAAAGTGTTTAGACTATTCTAAGTTATCCCAGTGATCCTGACGTCTTGCTTCCCTTTCATCTAGATGAATTATTGCATCATTCAATATTTTCCATACTCGTCCGTTTTTAACCGACTTCAAAAAAAGGAGGAGGTTATATGTTCGGCTGTATGTATGTTTTTTTTTTTTTTTTTTTTATGTATGTTCACCGATATTTCCGTCAGTTGTGGACCGATTTCCAAAATTTTTTTTTTGTTTGAAAGGGTATACTCTTATAGTGGTCCCATATAAATGTTATTCCTGAGGGATTAATAGTTTTCCCGTAAAACTAAAACAATCACTGAACTTTAAGAAAATTGTGGCCCGATTTCCAAAATTTTTTTTTTGTTAGAAAGAGGTATACTCTCAACGTGGCGCCACATATTTTTTTTTCCTGAGGGATTAATAGTTTTCCCGTAAAACTAAAACAATCACTGAACTTTAAGAAAACGATATTTCCATCACTTGTGGACCGATTTCCAAAATTTTTTTTTTGTTTGAAAGGGTATACTCTTATAGTGGTCCCATATAAATTTTATTCCTGAGGGATTAATAGTTTTCCCGTAAAACTAAAACAATCACTGAACTTTAAGAAAATTGTGGCCCGATTTCCAAAATTTTTTTTTGTTAGAAAGAGGTATACTCTCAAGGTGGCGCCACATATTTTTTTTTCCTGAGGGATTAATAGTTTTCCCGTAAAACTAAAACAATCACTGAACTTTAAGAAAATTGTGGACCGATTTCCAAAATTTTTTTTTTGTTAAAAAGAGGTATACTCTCAAGGTGGCGCCATATATTTTTTTTTCCTGAGGGATTGACAGTTTTCCCGTAACATTAAAAAAACCTCATTCTCACTACACAACACACCCTGACTCACAATCTGAGTCAAACATTAAATAGTTTGAAAGGGTATTACACCCGAGGTAGTACAAAATATTTCTTTTCCTTATGGATTGATAGTTTTCCCCCTTGCTGAACTCCGGTCTGTCCTTTAGTAGGTCTGCCCATGACTTCTCTTATCCTTTCCTACTTACTCGTAAGCTACGATAAGCAAAGTCTTAATGTACTCGTAGCTTACTATATTATTTACACATACACTTTTATTTACACAGTATTTATTTACTTACACTAAAAAGTGAAAAATAAAAATTTTTGAAAAAAAAAATTGAACCGACTTCACAGAACACAAACAGAAGAACCTTCTACACACTAAAAAGAGAAAAATAAGAATATAATTTGAAGTCGGTGCCAAGTGAATACGATTAGGTACCTATCAAAAAAAGAAATCGAGCGATAGCGTACCAGGATACAATTTTGCACCCAAGTTCTTTTGAATTTCTTAGATGTAAATGAATAGTTGGCACCGACTTCAAATTATATTCTTATTTTTCTCTTTTTAGTGTGTAGAAGGTTCTTCTGTTTGTGTTCTGTGAAGTCGGTTCAATTTTTTTTTTCAAAAATTTTTATATCAACCAGAGTTGCCACTAACCAGCAAGCCATCCGCCTCCGTCTGTAGCCACGACCGGCGTAAGAGCGACGTCTTGAAGCCATTGTTTAACTTCCCCTCCCCATAGTCAAGAAGGGGGGCAAAGACAACTATTGTGATAGAACAGACGCGGCCACAATGAAAACAGGGCCAATGTACTTGTACTCTTATGTTAGTTGGGTTTAAGCTGTGAATTTACTGCGAGAGAAATTGGAAAGTTACGCGAATCGAGTTTGAAAAGTTGAAAGTTGAGATGTCGGGTCAATATGCTTTGCCTATGCTATGTTGCTACGTCTACCCTTGACTTGACATCGTGAGGAAACCGGCAAGTAGAACGTGCTGTAGAACTTAGGGTGAACCATAGACTTAGAGCGCAGCGAACATATTTTTAGGTCGGTGGGCTGAACTGTTGGGTTCGATTCGACATTGACATTATCATAATTGGTGGTCCTTGAAGGCAACAATCGCAAAGTTCGGTAGTGTTTTAATTTTATACTGATAAACCACACCACACTTAGGTATTTCATTGAAAAATAAGACTGAGATAAGACTTAACATTTCTCAATTAATAGAGTACCTAGAGGTCCAGCTATTGGTGGAAATTCTCAGCTACGCTATTAACCTAACCTAACCTAACCTTGATTGGTGATCAGTAGTTGAGTCGTGCCAACTCGTGCGTGACGGTATCTGGCGATTGCTCTCCGACCGCGGTTAATTAGAGCAGCTCGCAGGCGGACTCAGGGTTGAACTGAGTCCATAAGCATACCTACGTCTGTGGCTTTGCTTCTTTGATCTTCTATTTTTCCAACCGGTCCAGGTCTTCTTGACTTCTTTTTGTTGTGAGCATATGTCTTGTGTCATTACTTCTTCGTCCACCAACAGATAATCTTCTTGAATCTTCTGGAAGTATATCGATTCGTTTGTGCACCCACTGCATTTATTTTGGCTTACTGTTCTGTCATGCATGTGGTCACTGGAAAACTTTGCAGTAACATTATTAGTGACAAAATATCTTAGGTATTTATTTATTTAGGAAAACAAAGGAGGACAAAAACGAAATCACATAAAATGCTTCTAAGTTAATGCTTATCTTACGAGACAAGAAAGCGACAGAAAGCAAAACTTCAAACACTATGCAGAAAATACAAACCAAAATAATGTGTTGTTTTAGAAACCCGATGGTTAAAAGTATAAATGGCTGGAATGGAATCCATTTGAGTCTGGGAATTTCAACGTTTTTCAACAGTTCTCTTACAAACGTTAGATTGTGGTTTAGAACAAGACGTGTACCTACATTATTTTTATAGGATTTACAAAACTAAAGCCAAGATTTGAGCCTCCGTTTTAAAAATAAAACCCTTGACATATTTTCCTATATTTTTAATATTTTTTCAGCACTGTCTCAAATGGTTTTTGAATTTACTAGTTTTTGAGAAAATTACAAAATCCGGAATTCCCGCGTTTACTTTCAACATACGTACGCACTGAAACAGAGAGAAACAAGCGTGAGACATCCGAAAATTTGCACCGATAAGCTGCAAGGGCGCCAAAAACAGCTCCATTCATACCCCATCATGCAATCACAAAACGCTAAAATAAAACCTCTTTTCCACGATTACCAGGTGCAAAACGCTGCCAGAATCGTGCAAAATGTTGTTTTAAATTTTTGAATTTGGAAGTTTTCGCTAGAACCTTTTTGCGGAAGCTTAGGAAAGCTGTTTCAAAATTGGAATTTAGAACTTTGTAACGGAACTTTCTGTATTATCTGGTATTGTTTTCGCGCCAGCGGCATCGCACCTTTCAAACTTTTAAATTAGAATTTCCAATTTTATTGCTCTATCAGGTTAAAGTGTAAGTTGTTACCTCGCTTTATTTTCCCATTCGTTTCTATGAACATATTTTGCAAAAGAATTAGGTATTGAATATGAAGAGCTTGGTTCAAGTTCTCATAAGAAAATATTCCTTTGAAGGAATATGAGTCGTATTTATGTCATAAGGTTCACAAGAGGCGTCGTGTGGGCGTGTGAGATAGAATTCGATTTGCTGGAATGTAACACTATAGAAGTCAAATGTACTCACAACGGCTGTAGTGTTCTAAAACTATTGGAACCTAATCTTTTTGAAAATATGTTTTGGCGAGCCGTAAAAGATAAGTAGGTTATCAATTATATCGGCATTGCTTTTTATTTTCTGGGACGAGAAGCGTTTTGCGAACGTTATTTTGAAAATAGATTTTCTATCGATGAAATACGAAATTGAATTTTTCCAAGGGTATTTATATTTTTCTCGTGAAACTTAAGAACCTGTCTTGTATGATAGGTTGAGGTTCATTAGGGTGTTCTTTTCGTAGAACATCATAAACGACGATTTTATCTAACACCACGTTCAAATTAAAACGCAGTTAATCAGTAAAAACCTGATGCTAGCAACCTAAGCCTTTACAAAACTAGTATTAGTATAAATAAAAAATAAATAAAATAAAAATCATTTATTTCAGACCCATTTGATCCATAGGAGTATAGTTATTTGTGAAAGGCTCTCCCTTTGTTCGAGTAGTGCGAACAAGCGCACAATATAGCCGGGTATAATAGATCGCGCACTCATCGCGATCTGAATACCAAATCAAACAGCGCTGTGTGCCGCTTAATCCGGGCTAAATGCAGCGCAAACAAGCCGGACAAACAAACAAACAACAGCAAATACGGGCCAAGATTTTATATAGATATTTTAGAAAATTCATTGTATCATGTTTGGATTTGGACCGAGATCTTGTTTGAGGAGGAACGAGCTTAGATCTTGTTGGCGTATTGATGCAATTCTTCCATCAATCTGTACTCGAAACGAAGAGGCCAACCAGTGGATCGAAACATGCGGCACATTGATGATGATGATCTCTATTTAATGCGATGTCTTTTTATTTTTTATTATTTTTTTCAGTTTCCAAAAAACTGATATTTCGAATTTATACAGAGGTAAAGGTGCATTTAGACGATACGGTATGACGCACGTTTTGCTAAGCTAAGTCCATTCAGCGTACGGTCTCCAGTTAGAGTTAGCGCATTTACACGACACGGTATACCGTATGACTAGGTTACTTAGTCGCACGGTGAGCGCGCCGGGTGGCTAACACTGCGGCGAGTAGGGTTACCATACGGAAAATTTTAAACGCGGACAAAGACCAGAGAAAAAAATCTATTTCAATGGAAAAGTCGCGAGTGCGTGGGCGTTTTCGTGGGCGTGGGCGTGGGCGTGGGCGTGGGCGTACGCGTGGGCTCAGAATTTCTCCTATGACAAGGTCTATGTTGGTAACACGTAAGTGAAGCCACGTGCGTTCCGCAAGCTCACATACCTAAATGTACGTATAGGTACACGTTGATATTTTTATCTTAATAATAATAATCGTCCTGTTGTAGGTGAATTTGATTATTTTTCTACTTAAAAAAAGAATCTTAAACATATTTTGTATCTTATTATCTTAAAAAAAAATCCTGATAATTCTAAAATAAAACGACATGTCTGGAGAAATTTTAACGTATGGTCACTGTAAAGTAGGCGGAACCTGGCCACAGATTACAGAGAGTACCAGTCATAGTTACCTAGTCATGCGTTTTAGCGTACGGTATAACGAGACTATACGATATAATGTTGTATGAACCTTTTTAAAATTTCGGCGTGCAAATCAAGTACACTTTGGTGTAGTGGTCTTGTCCGCCGGTTCTCAATATGAGATGTGCCGGTTCGATACCATTAGAAAATTATTTTAATTTTGCTTTTTTTTTTGCTTTACTATTTTGTATTTTTTTTATGTTGATTGCGAAAAAAGAAAATAAAATTTAAATTCAAGGTACAAAAAAAGGTACTTACACTACATGCCTAGAATCATTTTCCTTTTTTTTTTTTGCTTTACTAGTTTGTAATTTTTTTATGTTAATGGCGAAAAAAGAAAATAAAATCAAATTTCAAGGTCCAAAAAGAGGTATTTAACTACTTACACTACTTTCTTGCTTAGATGGTAATTTTATCAATTTTAAGCTGACTATCATAGGACAACGTACCTACATACCTACGTATGTACATACCTACATGGTATGGATCCTATGACACCTACCTATCTAATGGTAGGTTTACCTAATGATACTCATACGTAACAGAAAAAAGTGAAGCAAAAACTAAAAGAAAGTGGTTCACGACTTCCAGTCCAGGGCACGGTAGAAATTTTTTTCAGATCGTTTGATATAATAGGTTTTGCTGTGGATCTACCTACTTTACAGCACCCTACAGTTAAAACTGAGGAGTTGGCTACACTGGCTGTGGCTTTGTATCTAGCTCTAGAAGTCTAGAGAAACGACAGAGAGTTGCTTCATCAATGTGTTTCTAAATAGGTAGGTACTTACCTACTGGGACATTTTGTGAAATTGTTAATAAGTAGGTACCTACCTACTATAATAGTATAAACTATTATAGGTAAGTAAGTACCTCATTATCTCACTGGATAGGTAGGTAGGTACTTATGTACCTACCTACCTATCCGCTTCTCCGCACTGTCTTGCTCGCTCGCTCGGTGGATCTGAACACGCGCAGACGTGCACTCGGCGACCACTCGCCGCTCGATGCACATTACACTGGATAGGTAGGTAGGTACTTATGTACCTACCTACCTATCCAGTAAGATAATGGCTGTACCTACATTACCTACTACCTACGTATGTATGTCGCAGGCAACTTATTTGTATAGGTAGTTGCGTGGTTGTATGTATAGGTAGGTACCTATCTAATACGTTACCTGTACTGCTTGCACACGAGGTCAGCACAGTGAGGCAGAGCAGTAGGCAGCACCAATAGGACAGCGGCAAACAGTTATTGGTTCGATTGTCGGGATATTTCCCCATATTTATTTTCTGACATTGTCTGTAGTAGCAACGTCAGTGCCGAGCGAAAGTCTTTTTTCCGTACCTAAGGGACTAGCAGCTTTGGGCACACGAGAAGGTTGTCTGACATAGTGCTCTAGTACAGTTCGCCCAACGGATCTAGTCATTCGTGAAGTTAGCCGTTTGTCTGCGTAGAACACAATTTTGTATGAAAAAGCGGTTGCTGCGCAGACAAACGGCTAACTTCACGAATGCTTAGACTCGTTGGGCGAACAGTAGGTACCTAATGTAGTAGGTACCTACCTACGTATCAAAATATTATGTACCTATCTATCTACCTACAATTTTTTATAGAATAAAATCTTCACACAGATAGGTAAGTTTGTACCTACTTAGGTATAAATTTACATATTATCTGCGCGTCTGGGATTCGAACTCGCAGCCTTCGGATGTAGGTTGATGAGGGTACGTAGGTACATCTCACTAGGCTAACACGGTTCTCAACTCTACTTAGAAGTATGCAGGTACCTACCTACCCGGGTAGCATACCTAAGTACATATTCTCGTCTATCTACCTACTTAGGTACGTGTAAGTATTTATTTAGGTACCTACCAACATTGGTAGTATGGTACCAAAATAGGTACCTACGTAGAGTATTCCTGTTGGTAGGTACCTAGGTACTCAGGTATAAACGCATATAAATTTTTCGAAACGAAAAATCCAGTGATGCACGGCCGGGATTCGAACCCACGACCTTCGGATTGAAAGTCGAGGCACAACCCCATTCGACCAACACGGCTTCTAGGTAGGTAGGTTATACATTTATAGGTAAGGTAAGTATACTAGTAGCTAGTAGGTAGGTACCTACTTATTCACAATTTCGCAAAATTTCCCAGTAGATAAGTACCTGCCTATTTAGAAACACATTAATGAAGCAACTCTCTGTCGTTTCTCTAGACTTCTATAGTTAGATACACAGCCACAGGCAGTGTGGCCAACTCCTCAGTTTTAACTGTAGGGTGCTGTAGGTAGATCCACAGCAAAACCTATTCCCTATAACAGCATAAATATGATCTGTGCCTATACGTGTGTAAGTACAATATTATGTGTAATATATATGTTATGTGTATGCCTGCGACGCAGAAGGTTGCGGGTTCGATCCCCGCCGCGGGACAAATGTTTGTATGACCTACAGATATTTGTCTCGGGTCTGGGTGTTTCTATATATAATATGTATGTATTTACAAACAAAAAGTATATAAGTAGTATATCAGTTATCTGGTTCCCATAGTACGCAAGCTTTGCTTAGTTTGGGGCTAGATGATGCTGTGTGAAAATGTCTTAAAAAAAAAAAAAAAAAATGTAACCAAATAGGTAGATGCTACCTACTTATTTAGTTACATACTTAGCCACGGAGGTACGAGTAGGTACCTACCTACCTATGTAGTACTCATACGAACTTACTTACCCAAGTACCTACCTACTTTTTATTAATTTTGGAAGCCTATCTGATTTACCTACCCCTTTGACAACTTTAAAGTGTTGAAAGGATCTTGAGTGACGATCTGAAAAAAATGTCTACCGTGCCTTGGAAGTCGTGAACCAGTTTATTTTAGTTTTTGCTTCACTTTTTTCTGTTAGGTATGAGCATCATTAGGTAAACCTACCATTAGATAGGTAGGTGTCATAGGAACCATACCATGTAGGTATGTACGTAGGGATCATGGAATGGTAGGTATGTAGGTACGTTGTCCTATGATAGTCAGGTTAAAATTGATAAAATTACCATCTAGGCAAGTAGTGTAAGTACCTCTTTTTAGACCTTGAAATTTGATTTTATTTGCTTTTTTCGTCATTAACATAAAAAATTACAAACTAGTGAAGAAAAAAAATAGGAAAATTATTCTAGGCAAGTAGTGTAAGTACCTCTTTTTGGACCTTGAAATTTGATTTTATTTTCTTTTTTCGTCATTAACATAAAATAATTACAAACTAGTGAAGAAAAAATAAAACAAAATTATTCTAGGCAAGTAGTGTAGGTACCTCTTTTTGGACCTTGAATTTAAATTTTATTTTCTTTTTTCGCAATCAACATAAAAAAAATACAAAATAGTAAAGCAAAAAAAAAAAGCAAAATTAAAATAATTTTCTAATGGTATCGAACCGGCACATCTCATATTGAGAACCGGCGGACAAGACCACTACACCAAAGTGTACTTGATTTGCACGCCGAAATTTTAAAAAGGTTCATACAACATTATATCGTATAGTCTCGTTATACCGTACGCTAAAACGCATGACTAGGTAACTATGACTGGTACTCTCTGTAATCTGTGGCCAGGTTCCGCCTACTTTACAGTGACCATACGTTAAAATTTCTCCAGACATGTCGTTTTATTTTAGAATTATCAGGATTTTTCTAAGATAATAAGATACAAAATATGTTTAAGATGCTTTTTTTAAGTAGAAAAATAATCAAATTCACCCACAACAGGACGATTATTATTATTAAGATAAAAATATCAACGTGTACCTATACGTACATTTAGGTATGTGAGCTTGCGGAACGCACGTGGCTTCACTTACGTGGTACCAACAACACACGCGACTTTTCCATTGAAATTGATTTTTTTCTCTGGGCTTTGTCCGCATTTTAAATTTTCCGTATGGTAACCCTACTCGCCGCAGACTTAGCCGCCGGCGCGCTCACCGTGCGACTAGGTAACTAAGTAACTTAGACCCGATGACCGTCGCACTTTTTAAGACATTTAGCGTGCGGTGAGCATTTACACGGGAAAATTGGCATGCGATGCTAAATCGTACGTGCTTATACCGTGTCGTGTAAATGCACCTTAAAGGCTACGATAGGTACTTTCAAATCGAAGATCTGATGAATGCCATACAAGCTTTCGAAATCCGAGCGGTTAGTTTTTTTGACAAACATACAAGTAAATATTCAAGTAGAATTCAAAGTTATTTTCATGTCACATAAACCTTTATAAAATTCAAAGCGTATCTGCAGACCAATTCTCAAAATACTCAATGAGCAAGTTTGTCTGGATTTATTCAGCTTCATAAAATGCATTATTCAAAGTACATGCAATAAGTTTATGTTAGTTTATGCAGCCGGATCTGGGAGTCTGTTTAAGATAATGATCCAAGTTTCAGAGATATACGCTGGAGCGGGGACATTTGTCTTCGCGAACTATTTTTCAGATTGTGGATCACGCTCAACAATACTAGTCTAGTAAGTTAGAGAACTCTCACAGACGTAGTTTTTGTTTCTACTGAGATTACTTGAAACGATGTGACTTGATAATTTCCAAAACTTTATTAGTGCAAGATTTTTTGATAAATAAACAAAGTTACAGGTAAGTTACTTACAGAAAGAAAAATTTTATGGGACCGGTTTCAACTCAAGGTTATTTTAAAAAACTCAGATTTTACCTAATATTCCTTACTTTATATTAATGTGGTTTTGATACTTTTGACTCCCAGATAACACAATGCTTTGCACGGTCAAGAACAATTTTGTCTAGCTTGCTCTAAAAATATGTTTCAAAATGCAATTTTTATTTTGAACTAGCTTTTACAATTAGTGGGTTGTTTACGCTGTGGCCCACGAGCTTGTGGCCCGAATTCTTGGTTTCACATTGTGGCCCATTCTAAAATCGAATTCACGTTGTGGCCCGGCTTATATACTTGAGGCATACACAGATTGGATAATAGTTTATAATTAGGTGAACCATTATTTATCTATATAATATAAAAATGAATCGCAAAATGTGTTGGTAAGCGCATAACTCAACAACGCCTGGACCGATTTCATTAAATTTTTGTTTGTTGTGTTTGTTATTGTCAGGAGAAGGTTCTTATGACAGAAAAAATCTATATATGTATTAATCATGGAGGGCGTGAAATAAGCGTTGAAAGTTTGTATGGGGAGTTGGTAGTTCCAGTTAAATGCAATAGATGGCATTGCTAATAGTATGTTATTTCGCTGACGAAGTCGCGGGTACCAGCTAGTATTTGAATAAAAATGTTTTTAAGGGGGTTTTAATGTTTTATTAAAATCTCAATCAAAAACGAAAAATTTAACATATACTTAGGAAAGAACAGTCACTTATGTCAATAATATATAATATATAAATTATGTCAATCCATACTAATATTATAAATGTGAAAGTAACTCTGTCTGTCTGTCTGTTTGTTACGCTTTCACGCCCAAACCACTGAACAGATTGAGCTGAAATTTGGCATGGATAAAGATTATACCCCAGGGACGGACATACGCTACTTTTTTCTTTAAATATATATCGCACCTCCGATAAAATAGGGTTACAACTTGAAAAAGTTGAATTTTGAGTTAAATATACAGAAATGCTTGAAATTTAATTGTCTTTCTTCTCAAAAATAGTTACAAACGTAACTCTAAAAATGTCCGCTTGGTGGAGTTGTAACACTACATCCCTAAGACATTTTTGGACTTCAGTTTTCTCAATCAGTGTAACATTTTGAGTTGTGAAAGGTGGGATGTGTACATGTTCAGACAAAAAGTGCTACAATCCAAGAAGTGTTGGTGTCATTGACAGGTAAATTACATTTTCATGCATATTTTTTTCTTATATAGTGTAACAAGTACAATTATTACGGTATAGTGTTAGAAGATTGTGAGCAAGTAAGTTAAGATTTGTATAAAAAAGCGTTATATTTTAAATTGTATCAGTGTTTTAGATTCGATTCGGTATGAGAAAGTGTTACTTTTCATCTTATAACACTTTTTGAGAAAAAAAAACAAAATTGTTAGGTAAAAACATTTCAATTTGTATCGTTACATTATTAAATAACCACTGTACTATAGGTAACTTATAAATGTATTTATCTTATAAAACGGTATTATTAAGCTATTGCATATTTTATTCTTGCTATTGTTTGTTTCTAGTGTAGTAAGATGAAGCGAAACGATGCTATTTTGTTTAGCTTTATCGAATGATAAAAATCTACCCGCAATTAATGATCGTAAAACCGTCTTGGGATCAAAATTATCAGGTAAGATATTGATATAGTTTATTTTTATAAAGAATCTAGGGAAGGTATTTTAATTCACTGTAAACCCACTTTATTGTATTATTGGTTAATTTAAAGGATTTATTTACTTTCAGATCGAAATACAATTAGAACTCGCCGGTACTAGGCATGCGGACGTTAAATTACCACAATGTTTAAGCAAAAATGCAGGCCAAATTACGTACCCTCCCACTATGCGCAAATAATAAGAAATGCTAAGAAAACCGGATGTCCCTACAATATCTTTTATAACCGATTGTAACGTGATTTATTACTAAACTTTAACCTAATGTGTCAATGATTGTCAGTATTAAGTGTGATTTAGTTCCTGCGTAAAAACTACAGCTTTCAAGCAATTATAAATTGAAGCGCCTTTAATGGTAGATTAATTTAGGAGGAGATTACAAGATGAAACAGTACGTTAGACTATCTAAGAATGATACTGATCAGTGATAAGTAAAAATTATACTTAATGAAAATAATATTGTTAGTTTTAAGTGTGAATTGTTACACAGGTACTAAACCTGTGTTACAATTACAGCTTTAAAGCAATTCTATATTAAATAATTAACACCTGACAAGTGCTACTAAGCTCCTTTATAAGGTAAATTATTGTAAGAGGAGATTACTAGAAAAAAATTATGTTATACTATCTAAGAATAGTACTGATTGGTGATTTTTGTAGAAATTATAATGAAAGTTATGTCTTTTAAGTTTTCTATGTGCTTATTTTTGAAACAGTTTTGCTAGGTATGTATATTTTATTGATAATTATGTGCCAAAAAATGATAATTTCATGAAAATAAACATTATTACAAGTTAAAATGTGTATATTTTTTACAAAATGTTAAAATAGTTATCTAAAATAGCGTTACAATCGAAAATTTTCAGGCTTTTTTTCAGGAAAATACATAAATTAAATATGTCATTTGATAGTGCTCCTTTCGAGCTTTTCAAATATATATAACATGTTATATATTCTAAAAATAATGTATGAATATAGACCAATAATCAAATCTGCGAGTTTATTTTCGCTCTCCTGAAAATTAAGGGTTTTCGAGTTGTAACCCTATTTTATCGGAGGTGCGATATATAAGGGGGCGTGAAAATAAGGGTTGCAAGTTTGTATGGGGAAAAAAGTTCAGCGACCCTGGGCGAGGTCATAAAGATGATGGTAGACCGCCACTTATTGCTATGTTCTTGCATTGCAGATTTTTTGTTTTTTTTTCTTATTTTGCATGGTAAATGATTTTTAAATTAATGATAAACATGTAACATGTATTTTTCCATTCATCAATACATCCGAAATTAAGATTTTTTTTGATATTAAAATACTTTTTCCTTGGCTTTGGTTAGAACGCCATCTGTATCACCCGAGGTCAAAACTGCTTTTTACTTTTTTCTCCTAGGTGGCGTTTCTACTATAGCGGAGGTCGAGATACGATCATTTTGAGTTTTGAAAGCTATTGCGAGATTTTTGCTTAGACTTTTCGATAATTTTTATAGGTTTCAAGTACCCTACCTACTTTTGTTATTTTACTGACAGAGTCGCGGGTACCAACCAGCTAGAAAATAAAATAATTTTCCTTGGCGTTGGTTAGCAACGCCATCTATGTTTTTCATTTTCACAACCAGGTAGCGTTGCGAGGTCAAGAATGCAGATCATTTAGCGTTTGGAAATTAAAATTTGAAGTACCTACCTACTTAATGATTTAAAATTAATGATGAGCATGTAGGTAATCATTTATAAATCTACTCATCAATACATCCGAAGTTTCAATTTTAATATTAAAATTATTAACGCAACTAGATGGCGCTGCTAATTTTGACCGTTTTCTAGATCGCGCTATCGTTGCGTTTTGTCAAATTTACTTTAGCCTGTGCTTTAGCTTATACTTATTTCTCTGATCTTATTCCTAAAATGATCCTATCCCACTAAAATTATTAATTGATCGAAGATTATCAATTAAAGTTTATTAAATAAAGACCGTATTTTTATCAAAAAGAATATAAATAGTTTTTTAATTTTTTCAAAACAACTTCTATGGGTGGTGCAAGGCAGTTTCAAAGTCGTAAGATTCGAAAAGAAAGTCTGTGTTAGTGAATGTTTGTTTTGTTGCTCCGTGACGACTTAACCGATTGTGATGAAATTTGGAACGTAGATGCTTTAAGTACTTGATTATAGGCTTATCTAATTTAAAAAAATCAACCTATATGGATGTTTTACAGGATGTTAAAGTTAGTATGGAAAATTTGATTCCTTGGTCTGATTCACTTCAAACACAGTGTAAATAAACTTTAGGTAACACTCCTGCACTTGAATCCTAATAATGCGCAGACGAAGTTGCGCGGGTCAGCTAGTAATGTATAAATTGACATGCCTAAAAAAGAGTCGCAGGTATGACCCTTTCTTTTATAACACGCATTTCTACGATATTTTGCTGTATTAGGTACTATTATCTATTGAGCTGAACTGATAAGGATTCTGAGAATGAGTATTTATTGTCCCTAACCTTGTTGTACCTAATGTTTTACAGCAAGTACATAACACCTTTGTTGACGAAAAATGTATCGAGCCACAACGTGAAGCCAAAATAATATATTTTTACTAATTTATTTGTGGCCCGAAGTTTTGGGACACAACGACAATGAAAATAAATCAAAATAGGCCACAACGTGAACGAGCCACAAAATCGGGCCACAGCGTAAACAACCCCAATTAGTGTGCACTGTTTAATCAAAGTTAAAGAAGAAACTAATAAAACCATTGGTCAAAAGAAACTATACATCTAAGGTGCCACCTCTTTCTTGCTCCGACAGCAAGCTGTGATGTAATTGGTGTCTGCAAGCGAGGCAAGGTGCAAAAACTTGCTGAAAAATGTCCCCGAGACGTGCTTAACGTTCGCTGAAAGCAAAAACAAAATAGAAAGGTTTTCTAGAAGTCTCGGATTGTATGTCCTAAGCTTAGACGAGAGAAGATTGTAAGTTCGTATGAGCTTATGGGCGTTTCCAGTGACGGAGTTTTGGAGAACCTCATTTGCAAAGGACTGGTTCTCGACTGAAATGAATGTGAGCTCGATTCTAGCGGCGGGACAAATATTTTGTTTTATGGTTTTGTATAGTCTAGCATTGATTAGTTACCTAGCGGGGACTACAACAGCTATCATTCTGCCTGCTTACCTATGGCCCCCTATCTCTTTGTTAGAATAGAGTTAATGACATCTGAGTTTAGACGATTTTGAGTTTTATTAAATTTTGTGTACCTACTTAGTACTAATCTAACCATAATCATAATCATTTATTTAGTTATTTCATGAATAACACGTCAATGAATTTTACATAATCTTATTAGGTAGGTACGTAATTATCTAACGGTTGTCATCGTAAGCAGGCTGGTTCACTACAACTCTACAACCCAATCTAATAGCAATTTACACAGATTACTTCATACTGAGATAATGTTGAGTATGAAGTGCATTATGCAGAGCGTGTCGCTGAAGTTTGTCGGACCAACACAACGGGCCAACGGAAAAATGCACGTCTGTCGTCGCGAAATTAATGAGGTGTGCAAAACGCTACATTCACAACGATTTATGTAAACTTGCGTGTGCTTGCATAATGCGAATGCTAATTTTGTATTTAAATAGACAATGTTTTTTGAATTACGTTCATATCTGTCTCTACATCGCTAAGTACGAGACGTAGTTTGATGATATTAGATACCTAATAATATGCAGGATGAAAATCTTTATAGGTAACTAGCTGGTACCTGCGACTTCGTCAGCAAAATAACATACTTACTTAATAAAAATAGAACTGAATTCTCTACTGAAATTTTTAAAATAAAAATGCAATAATAGCGCCATCTCGACCTCAGCCATAGGACAGTAACGCCATCTATTTGCCTTCAACTGGAACTTAACTTTAAGTCCCCATACAAAATTTCAACCCTTATTTCACGCCCTCCATGATTATTTTTGAAAAAAAAAGTAGCCCATGTCCGTCTATGGGACATAATCTTTATCCATGTCATAATTTAGCCTAATCTGTCCAGTGGTTTATGCGTGAAAAGGTAACAAACAGACAGACAGACAGAGACATTTTACTACATAATAGATGGCGCCACAGGAAAATTTCGATCGCGCTATCGTTGCGTTTTGGGCAACGTAATATATAAACTCGCTAATACTCTAATTTTCAGCTTTATAATATTAGTATGGATAGTATGGATATTATTTACCTAAATGTTTTTCTTGTGGAGTGGATGTGAGTAGTACAACTATTAAAGTGCTTACTTACCATTATAGTTTTACAATAAAATGCAAAGCAGCATCAAATCCTTGATCGTATTTCTAAGGCGACCTTTATAAAACCGAGCATTTTGCCAAAGTACGCTTTGTTCTCATGTCACCTAAATTGCAGCGCACAGTCACGTCCACGGAACCCTTTAAATCTTATTCTCATTTAAAAAACCCTCGGGAACCCTCTGCAAATCGAGTACATACGAACAAACGTCCCAAGATTTCATTTGCGAGGCCTTTGAAAGAATTCGCAGACAGGTGTGCGGTTCATATAGCGAGAAATGGAACTGGATAAAATCTTTGTGATAGTTTCGTTATTATGCGAGTATATATCTTTGGAATGGTGCGTATTTTTATTTGGCCACTCAAAGTAGGTACTTTTATTGAAGAGAGATTTTTTGAAAAATGTAGTCAGAAGCACGTCCAAATACTTATTATTACCATATTTTGCATTAGATTTTGAACAACACGTTGTGAAGAAAGATTTTTTTTTACTCTTGTTGCTTTTTCAGTTATTTGCGTAAAAAAATCTTATCTATATTTTTAATATAGTTGGTTATAGCAATCAACAAATAGAAGCTTGCATACTATGTAGTAAATACTTGTATCGCTGCATGTGAGCCCACCTTACGTTGTAAATTCCCAGGTCCCGTGTGACGTCATCGACCGTCCCAGCCCCTCGGGGAGCAACTTGAGAGAGCGCTCGAGGTGTGTACAATTTTTCCTTTCTGTCTCCCGAATGGCGTGTTCCATAAATTCCCGTCTGGGAGATTGAGGCTGCAAAGACAGCGATGTAAGAAAGGACCAATCTTACCTTAGACTATTCTATAGTCGTACACTGCTTTTCGCCACATATTCAGGTGTTATAATTCTCACCTATGACCCTGTGACCACCACCCCTCGGACCGCGCCTGATTCTATATCATTGCATTACATTCTCTGAGCTCTGATTTTGGCAGTTTCAGACTTTTTTGTTACTTCTTGTCTCTAATCTTGCCCAGAGTTTCTTTTTTAACCAACGTTTTCATGAGCTAGGCCCCAAACCGTGTGGGTTGAGGCCTAGCTACTTCTTTTTTATCACGTTATTGGTCGCAAAGAAACAGAAGTATAATCACCTACTTAAATCCCAGCGGTACTGAATACTTTGACTTGCATCACCCAGTCATTCATGAAGTTATTTATTCTCTGCCTCTGTGGCTCAGCGTGAGATATCGCGCAATTCCACAGTTATGAAATCAGTCTGATGTATGTACCGCTTGTGATGCGCCCACCGAGCCGGCGACCCGAGCCTGTAAATAATGATACGCGTTTGTTATTGATACGGCAACAAAATTATGCTTGTCTGTCACACGTGTTTTATGGCTGGTTTTTGGTGCGAGTTCTCGCACGGGAAATGCTACTCGCATTCACGTATGTAGACGGAAAGTTTCATAAGTTCGCATAAACACAACAAAAAAATAAAAGTGTTCGCGAAGGCGGCATGCTATTCGAGCGTGAAACGTACAGTCAGCAACCAAAGTCGATTAACATTTGTTGTTTCACGAATCTAAATATTTCCGAAACCGTCAAGACCGAAATTTTGACAAATATTTGAAGATGAAGTCTCAGGCCATAATAATTACCCAGGCAAAGCTTATTTTTTCTTAGAAATTGAAAAGAAATGGCGTTTCATATAATCAAACTGGTAATCGACTTTCGTTGCTGAATGTAGCATTGTGTCGACTAACCACAAAAAGGCTATCTGATGAATACACAGGCTGACTAACACAGTAAAGTGTATGCATGTATTGTGCCAAATATTTATGTTTGTATGAGTTTATATAGGAGGTGCAGATTTGGAGACAGTGAGTTGGCAAAATAATGATGTCGGAATTGTATCAAGCGGAAATCTTGGCACCTAACCTAATCTTAAGGAAAAAGACATAAGTACCTAATTCTACGTAAGTAATACCTAGCAACTGATCGAAAATTGTGGTCAAGAACAAATACGCTTTCAGTTGTTACGCTATTACTTCTCAGTCAAGAAAGCAATAGTAGTGGTAGAGTCTGGCATTTCCAATATAAAGAGAGAAGAAGAAATAAAACAAAACATTATTTGGTGCACACACAATAAGAAAAACAACAAAGAAAAAATACTAAAAACTACAATAGTCAGATAAACAGATGTATTGAACAATTCAATCGGAACAGTCTCAAATTGCTGAAACGAGGTACGAGTCGAAGCGTCTCGCGTTGCCATCACCGGACACCCGTCATTTAGTCGCGCGACAAATACCTCCCTTTGTCCAGTTTGTTTGTCCAATAGGACTGTGTAGATCCGGCTTTTCTTTGACCAGATTAGTTGTTACGAGTAGGTAATTGTGGCTAAAAAGACGGATGACAGGAGTAGAATCACTCGAAGAACAAAAATATAGAAGAAAAGTACATAAAGTTACTTTGACAAACCATTATTTATTTTATTAAATTTCAATTTAATCATAAAACTTAATACATAAATATTACAATTATTATAAATAATTCACCACGAACCCCGCACTAGGTGATTATTTTATTTTATAGGTTTTCTAATAAAGTTTGACTGGGTACATTTAAGATTTTAGGGAAAAAGCCACAATCGTGAATGCTCTGGTTCTTCATTAGCTTCATTATGTTCTTCGTTATGTTATGTTTATTGAAATCATTTATTTTTTTCAAAATATAATCCTTACAATCACACTGCTAATAATTTAAATATGAAAAATTCATCGTGCCCTATCTCGTTCCAGTCCGTTATTGAATTTTCCGTCCTTTACGACCATCCCTATTTGGGCTGGGAATATCAGCCGGGACAATATTTGTACAGTTTTATCAGGGTCGCGGAGCAACATAAATAAGGCGGCTGTTTTTGTCGTCGAGTGCAGGATTTGACCTCGATAGCCGTCTTATTGTTTCATAGCACTCACGGGCCACTGACCTGTCCTAGTTATACAATATTCTTCTCACGTGGGAAAGTAGCCTTTATGTTTCATCGGGTACTGTATTTATGCTGTTTATTGGAATCTTCTTCTTCTTGTCGTGTCACCAGTTCTTTACGTAAGTGCGCCTCAAAGAGGCTCCTTTCGTGCACTTAACACATGTTTTCGAACTTTTAAGATTCTACGACATGCCGGTTTCCTCACGATGTTTTCCTTCACCGTTTGAGAGTACTGGCATAGCGCACATACATTTTTCGGCAGAAAAGCTCATTGGTGCACGACCGGGATTGAGCCCATGACCTTACGATCGGAAGGCGAGGCCACTACAACTAGACCACCAGTGCTAGTTTCAATGCATTTGTTCTTTGAGATTGTCTAAAGACACAACCTAAACTTACTTTGACTTTGTTCGATTGACTCCCCACAGGAGCTTGGCTATTATTACCTACATCCAGATTAATAACTTTACTATGAGTACCTACATGTCACTTATGCTACTAATTATAATCCAAATATCTATACCGTCGAGCACACCTCGACACATCTGTCGAAGGTCCCTAGTGTCGCAGCCAGCTCAGCGCTCGTCCCCAGGGATCCCTTAATCCGGGCACCGGTAATTCTATTTTAAGTTATTGGCAGTGGGATTGTCTCTAGTTCTGAAATGTGTCACAATGTAGGAAAGGATCAAAGTGGTTCTAATGTAGCCTATCTGCTTTTTAGTTTTATAATAAAATATGTCCATTGTACTATATATTTTTCAACTAGGTACCTATTTTTACTCGACTAAAATTCAAGAACATGTGTCAATTGTTAGGAAAAAACTTCTTTTAAAATCCATTCATCACACATTGATTTGCAATGGCTGAAGACGACTGAAAAACTGAGTGACAAGAAGAAGACCAAACAAAAAATATTTAAGTATTCAACTAACTAGAGTCCGATAGATGCATCGGTATACTGCTTAAACGTTAATTTCCATTTGAAACTTGAGAGCTTGCCAAAGCACATGCCGTAATGGATCATCGATATCGTAATAAGGATGCGGCGCCGCGCGGTCTGATGCACGGATAATGTCTTCGAATCCACATGCGGATCGCAAACATCCCACATACAAAACAACGCAGAACAACAACCAACATAAGAAGTTTGTATGAGTCAGTGGCAAGCTTTGGTGATGGAGTTTTTAAACCGCCTTAAGGCCTTCCATCATGGTGACCAGAATTGGTGACATTTGTAACCAAGCTTTAATGTTCGTTTTCACCGAGTTTCTTATGAGTTTCAATTGACCAATCACAAATCTTGAACGGAGAAATCAAAATCTAAAAATGTCTGCTCGAGTACTGTATCTCTTTTAAATCAATTCAGTTAAGGGTGCTCTTACAAAAATAATGTGTATTATAAGTTTAGATATATGCATTGCCTTAATGTCTCATGTCTCATGCAACTCATATATGTACGATATGGTGCCGACTGCTCAACCTACATGGATGCAGCATTTTGGCCGAAGGGTGTTGTACCCTGATAGTGCGTACAGCTCATACGTAGATTATTTTAGTGTAGTTATTATTTATATTTTTATAATAGTGTTATATTATATATTTTATACATATATTTATTTAATATTTTTATAAAAAAACACTCAAACTGCTGCGAGTTAGTCTAGTGCGTTTAGTTTAATTACATCGCCTAGAGTGCAACATTGAAGTCTGTTTTATTTTTAGTTCATAAAACGCAATCATAATTTCGTTACACACAAGTTATTAAAATGGTGTAAATTTTAGGTATGTAAGATAATCTTGACTATCAGAAAGAACGGAGAACAAAGTGAACCTCTTTGGATTCCGATAACCTATTGAAGTAACTTCTAAAAGCAGCTGTTTCAAGAACCCCTAGGTAAGAAAAATCACAGTAATCTCTCAGACCTTTTTCTAGGTCTTATCGAGAGAAATCGACTTTGTACAGTGAGAAATTGTTGAGTGAAAAATGTTACTTTCAGTAAGTATTACCCGTTCTGATGGATTCATACTGTGGCTCAATTTGAAGGGCCAGTAATCGGATTGTAGGCGCGGCCCGATCCATCGCTCACTCGATTACTCGCTGTACCGCCGACTTGCGATGGACCATCGTTTTTGAATATGGACTTCGTAATGTGAGTAGCTATAAACACGTTTTGAAATTATGGCCTTTAAGTTGTGATTCGATATATTCTTGTTTTGTTTCTAGAATTTTATTAAGATCACAGAATAGTCTACCCAGTTTTAACTCTTATTAATCTTAATGTTTGAATCTTCATAGATAAACAGATGGATAGATAATTCTTTAATGTTACACCATACTACTTATACAATATACATACTGTGTCGGGGGTTTTTCAAATTCAAATGTAACTTAGTTACAAAATATAGCACTACTTACAACATGGTAGTGTGTACTTCTTTCAGAGGGCACTGCAGGGAACTAGTTATCGTAATGAAGTTTATTTTGGCACGAGATCAAAACCTATAAAATACGCATAGATTCAACAATGAATACTCTCCATTTCTCTATTATGCATTTGCATTATTAAACTCACATAAAACGAACCAGTGCGGTGATAATAATAAACTCTAAAGCCCCCCATTTATTGTGGAAAATGGTCGAAACCCATTATTAGTACAAAACGCGCTGTTTTGGAGTTCTGCAACAAATTTGAAAACCCCAACCCGTGGTATAATATGCGTTGCAATCTGAAAATTCTATTGTCATGTAAATGTGTATGAGTAGGTAGGTACGTTACTTTTAAATAAAATAAAATACCTACAAACGCAAGAATGATATTGCGTGAACCTTACAAAAATAAACGTGACCACGACTGTAACCCCAAGGTGCGGTAGATATTCTTTCATTCATTCACTCATAATTTAAATCACTTTAACTTATAAAAATACTGTTTCTTGTCTTGTCTTTTTATTGAAGTACTCTTTCTTCTTTGTCATTATTATTACGGAACCCTCACCGCACATTTCTACACGCACTTACCCCGTTTTATTAGCCTTAAATACGGGTTTGGTCGTAAAATGTCCAGGATAAGTTCCGGGTTACTGGCGTTAGCGAATTAGCCGCGCGCAATACATTACATTATTTATGGTCTAATGAGGCTTTATGCGCTGAGAATCGTTACGAAGATAATAAAGCTATAACACAATCGCCTTGAATATAATTATTTAAGGTGGTCCCACGATCCAGCTGAACCGAACGCACAGAACTGTAATTTCAATAGAAGAAATGCTGAGACGTCAGCCGCATTTTCTGACGTCATCAGTATTTTTTGTATAGGAAAATGACTGCAGCGAGTATGGCGCGGACAAATGTGCGATCAGCTTAGAGGTCAGCCTCAAAGTCACAGGGTTAGTAGAGTCTTTCTAGAATAATGTACTTTTGAAATGGTGAAACGTAGTACATACTTGTTTGAAATGCAACTAAACTATTTGCCTTCGCCGTTTAGAGCATTTTTTATAATGAAATGCAATTGGTCGCTGGTGGGATTCAAACTAGGGAACTGTGGATTTAGTAGAGAGAGTCTATCTCTACTAACTACTAAGCCAACACGGCTCACTTTCGCGTTTTGGGTGCTACTCGCACTTGGCAGTTTTATCTAGTTCGAAGCTTTAGACAAGTGTATAGAACAGGTACCTATAATCTAGGTGGATAGTCGATAAATCATAAACAGAGATAAGTCCAGCACGATTTATTCCCCCGAGTCACACTAGTTATGACACCGAGCATAATTTATACCTGTAAGTCCTTTGTACATTCAATTTAGTTCCAGTTATTAAGACTTGGTTAACTGAGAAACGGAGGCCGTATTATGATGTCCGTAAACAGTGAGATGCTTTACTCTGATGAAAAAATATACGTATACGACGGTTCCCTATTTTTAAGCCTATTTCGTCCCACTGCTGGGCAAAGGTCTCCCCTAAACTCCTCTTCTATTTATTTACTAGTCTCATTTTCAATTACATTATTGTTATTCTAGTTTACATGAGTACGAAGTTAATGTTTTAAATTCACGATAATAAACTTGGCCTCCTCTCATGGGTTGCCTCCTGACGCTGTATTACATCTAGTATAGATGTAAAGTCCTAAGTTTTTAAGCTTGGCATGAATACGAGGGGAGTAAGGGGCGAACGGAACAAGCATCTTATCCGACCCAATTGTCATCCTCACCTACTCGCGCTGGTGATTCTTAGGAATAGCTCGCGGCTACGACTCCAGTGTCGTTGCGGTGCTCCCTGATAACAGACGAGGCAATGACGACCGAGCATAGGCGGAAAAACCGAACTCCCAGTTGGGCAACCATCTGGACGAGGCTTCAGTGGCCTGAAGAACTAAATACTCTCCGAAAGATCTGGTGCAGAAGGCAACGGGAAACCACTGCACTACAATTCCTAAGAAATCTAGTATGGAAAATGAACTCACTGAAAGATGGCATCGGATAATCAACCGACCAGAGTAGAAACGACCTTTAGCAATGAACGACTAAGAAGAAGATGAATACGAGATAAATTGTAACGTTTTATTAGCGATCACACATTTACAAGATCCTGGGTTAAATTTATTCCTAAGAGATTAGTTTGTTGAACGATTCAATTTATTATTTAATCGGGTCCACTTCTGAAAGTTTTAGGCGTTACCAGATGGCTTCTGAAGGTTGGGACGATTGTGAGTAAGTGCGAATTTCATTCCCGTGGGGAGACAATTTTTTGACAAATGAAATGTAGTTATTGTATTTCGGGTGAAGTTTTTTATTAGTTTTATTTTTGATATTATCTACAAAGCTTTTAATGAATTATTTCAATACTTCAAACTAAGTGGACAAACTTAAACATAGGCCTTTACATCTATATTAGATGATTTATACAGCATCAGGAGGCAACCTATGCCCACACTTAACGGGACGCTGTAGTGCCTGGGACATTGTTTAAGATGGAATAGGCTTGCCCAGCACCTAAACCATCCTCAGCTTAATCAGCCTGGCCCACAGGAAGGACGACGTTAATACGAAACGAAAAATCCATTGATGCACGGCTGGGATTCGAACCCGACCTCGACCTTCGGATTGTGAACCGTGTTGGTCGAATGGGGTAGGTGGATAAAGTGCTTGTGAATAAGGACGAATGAAACCAACTAAAGAAACTGAAGCACTGTCACAAGTCGACACTGTTATAAATAGCTGCAGTCCAAGTTTCCAATAACAAACTAGTTCGCAGACGTTTCATTGCGGGAACCCACTTGTTGATACTTATATGAGTCCACAGCAAGTTACAGTGACTTTTAATTACTAAGATCGTTAGCGAACTTAAACTACTGCGTTATTCATTACCATTTATCTTAAAATGCAGTTTAATGTTCTTTCTGGACACTGCGATTTTTTTACAAGCTTCTATTTATTGAACCCGGGTACAATCTTGCAAGCGAAAATTGAAATCTCAGTGTTCGATTGAGCTGGTTTGACACACCTAAAGATAGCGAGCGGATCTGACGATGGAGCTAGGAGCTGTTCAATGACACTCCTGAAGAAAAACAAGTTCAATCGCATTCACATTTAACTTGATCCAACTGCGTTTTGTTTACTGCATTCGTTAATTTCAGATCTGTACATCTCGGTATCAAGGCTAATATTTTGAAGCTTCCAAAGCCATTTTCAGTAGAAACTCCAATATTCTATGAGTCTGGCAGGCGTGTTTGAGTCGTTGCCAAGTCTCAATTTTTCAATGATATTGGTCCGGTCGTGCCGGATGAAGTGAATGCAGAAAGAATAAAGCTCTCGATTTAGAAGCACGAACTAGATTCGCTTACTATCGACCACCGTGTTGTTATTCTTGTGAAAGTTATACTTAAACGTGGTTTACCTATTAGTTATTCTTGCTCGTGCGTCTTTCGACTGTGATTTTGTAAATCGAAAGTCTCTTTGAGTAGATAATAGTATTGTCTATTGGAATCGGAAGCGTTCTGTACTGTTATAATGGATCAGAGTGAAACTCAAAGTGGAAACAAAACCATTGATGGATTAAAGTGGAAGAAAAAATGTTAACTAATCCCTTAATGGATTTGATTAGTGGATCAGAGTGGAATAGGACTACTCGTAGATACGCAAATATAAAGGCGATGATGGTTTAGCAACCTGTTACACATGGAATGCTAATTTCTGCAAAATGTGACGTGGTGCCTCTGAAAGGGCCCTTATGTCTTTAGTTAAAAAGATATTTGCTAAGTATCATACACTATACACTGTTTTTAAAGACAGTAAGTAGAATATATTCCATCCTTGCTAGCACGACGTGAAACAACGGTAAGAATTTTCTCCAAACAACGCTTTAATTCAGATAAACTATTGAAAAGCTTTTCAGTTTGCATGAAGTCAAAGGAAATGCAGTGGATTGTGAATTATTAAATGGCAACGGAAAACATTGAATATTAAACTATTTAGAGTAGTGGTCATAGGAAAATATACAATTGGTTTTATCCATTGATCTGCTCCACTGAGTTTATTTATTCATGGTTTTTATGCTTCTTTACAATGATTTAGTGGCTGTTTCACTAGCACGCTTTTACTGGCACGGTAGCTTCGGTATAAAGAACTAATAATTAAATTCAAAGACATGTCCTGACACTACGCTTCTTAGTAAATAAATTGTTATCTATCTATCCCTGACTCTTGACTACTTGTGTTGTAGCTTATAGTCAAAAGCCATTTAATAAGTCAGCGGCTTTCTCAGTCATAAAATAGTTTGCAATAAATATTGAATAAGTACCTATAATTTAATCAAAGTTTAGATTACAATAAAAAGTACATCTATCTTCTCCCTCACTCAGCGCCATCAATCGACATTAACGAGACACCTAACACCCCACAACTCTACCCCCAAGGGTCTCAGAGACCCCGGGGACTCTCAGGCCCTTAAATTATTGACCCGGTAATTGCCGTAACCGCTATCATTCAGTGCTGGACACTTTAATTAAACGACACAGATCTTAGACATGTCTTGGGTCGATTTAAACGATAATTGAAACTATTAAGACATGTTACATAGTTGGGTGATGCCAGGGTAGCATTGATTACCTAGACAAAGAGCAGACAAGGTTTGTGTAGGTCAAGTGGGGTGTAGTCGCAACATGTGGAGATCTGACTCCACGTGTTGCGAGTTTGAGTCCCGTTATTATTCGAAAATATTAATATGCGCGCGCATACATACAACAAGCATTAACCATGTAGGAAAGAATCATAGGGAATCAAAATTTAATTTTTTGGGTTGTATCTTGTGATATTACTCGTATCACTACGTGAAAAATACTATAGTACCTATCAGCTATTTGGAATTCGTAATGTTTGCAATGTGTCACGTGTGAAACGCATTTTCTTACCGGCTGACTGAGAAGTCACGGGATAGAAATTGCTAAATGTATATATCCAAATTATACAAATCGAGCATATGAACATACTTACAACGATTTTCATAGATATAAAATAATAAAGAGACACGACATGACGGAGCAACGATCTCTGATAAAGTGACGGAGGCCTACAAGCGGCCCAAAAACTTTTCACCAGATTTGTCCACTAACTCATTCCAACTTACCTACTCAGCATACATAAAGAAGTAAATCCAGACTATTTCAATGGCATATCAAAGCTAAGTACGTCCATTGAATGGAAACATAAGGACCGAGTAATGGTCTCAAGTCCCTGTTAATGGGTTCCAACTCTCAGACCTATTCATGACTCGGCCGACCGGTCACAGTAAGATCTAGAATAAATCTAGCTGATTTCATTATTATCGTGCCCCGAACGTGTTCAGAATACAAAGCGATCTGTTTTCTCCCGCAAGCACAAAATCTGTGCTTAATTAAGTTTTGAGTAAGTTTAAAGGTTGCGTGTTGAAAATTCAAGCGAAATGTTCAAGTTAAACCGTTTCAGTGCCTGACTCTAAAGTTATATCCGGAGAGACACAGAAAGAATGTTAATTTCATCCCGTTTGCTAATCTCTTGAAGCCTTCTTGTAGTTTTCTTCGGGATTATAACAGGGATAACAGGGAAGCTGTTTCGTGTTTGATCTTTTGAATTTGACACTCGAGGCGTGCTCTCGACTGGTTCAGATTATACTCGTTTCAAAGTTGTGTATTGTCTCTTGAAAGTAAACGCTAACTTTGCATATTGATTAGTCACTGTCTCTGGAATTTTACCTTGTTATTCATAATTGGCTTGGGCGGCTAAATCATTAACTCCTAGCAAGAAAACGTCTGCGAGATCTGTCCAACAGTAGCTTGCAAGTGTAAAATCCATAGCAAGTACTGTCAGCACAGTTACATTGGCCATCAGGTTAAACATAACCTTTTATTTGGCGGGTTAACAACCCAGTGATATCG
Source organism: Epirrhoe tristata (assembly GCA_951394285.1). NCBI lineage: Eukaryota > Metazoa > Arthropoda > Insecta > Lepidoptera > Geometridae > Epirrhoe > Epirrhoe tristata. The sequence goes on along the minus strand of OX596138.1, from coordinate 388,197 downwards.
TTTCATAACTACTATTTACTAAGAAAACATCAGCGTACCTATGAAGCTTCGCTACATTTACAGAAAAAAAAACTAGGTACTTACTCCATGATTTTAATTAAAATTATACAGTGAAATGGAGAACATTTCTGAGTTTATAGAGTTGTAAAATAAGTACCTATTTAAAAGGAAACCACTTCCTCGGTAGAGACTTTAATGTATTATTTGAGCCGATATAAACCTTTTATACTGCTAAATGATTCGCTGTGAAGTACTCTACCCGTTAAATAATTTGATTTGTCCCTAGTTTATCGTTTATTTAATTGTAATAGGTACCTATTATTTTATTTACCAACTTACGAGTACCTTCAAAAGATACATAGATATATGATTTATTTGAAACACATAACATTTCAACACAGACAAGTAACAAGTAGGTAGGTGCATAGGTAAAAACTAACTAGAAAAAAGAAAAAATTAATGAACAAAATTGTTACAGTGCGTAACTAATACCACCTAATACGAGCAGTCGAGCACCTACATAGGTGGGTGAAAACAGATCGCTTTGCAACAGTGGTCTGTGTGCTGTAGTGAGACAACAAGGTCCAGTCTCAGCTTATTGTTACTCCATGTCCGAAGGCACAGAGTAACGCTGATTTTCAGACTTGACCTGAGAAAAAGTGATATCATGAACAGAAAGTAGCACAAAAAGTATGAACAGAACAATACGTAAGATATTAAATTGATTGATACCAAAAATATTTCATGCGAGCCAAGTTTTTAAGGATTATTCTTGTCATAATATAATTTCGGCGGTAGATATTTTTATGTTTTATAGTTTTTAAACGCATCCCAAATATTGCAGCCGCATGCGGGATGCCAACTGGAAGACCCTTGTGCCATGCAAGGGCGCAATTTTTAAATAAATGATCCCGAGGTAAGTGCGATCTAAAACATAGACTTCTTGGTTTCATGTTTCTAAACCTTTTTAAAACGTTTCTACGTTTTTCCTGTTTAGTCTGACCATTGATTGGCCGGAGGGGATGCGCGCACGAATCCCGCCGTCACTCCGAGATTACTTGTAATTGGATTGCAAAGATACGGGAATGATTCCGCACTAATTAGTAAGGTTAGACTTGGTTTACTAATTAAATAATGGAACAAAATAACATTATTTCATCTGCCTGCGATTGTAACGTCATGTGTTGGTAAAATCTACTGTGTACCTACCTACCTGTTTAGTAGATTAGGTACCTACTTGGAAACTGATATACGATAGGTCGATTGAAATCGGTCCACAATTGAAGGAGATATCGGTGTACCTACTGGTGAACATAGAATCTCCTATTTTTTTGAGCATAAACGATCTTCAAAGAATATTGTAGGTAAGTGTTTCAAGCAAGTGTAAAATCTTTATCTCATCCATAACCCATTAGCCTGGCATAATGGTATCAGCCGCTAGAGCTCGCAGGCTCGCGACCCCAATATCTAGGCCGAGCCAGCTGGCGTCCTATACACGATAATAACTTATTATGATGGACAGCCGCCCCCGCGGTGAAGACAGGGGATCTGACGCACAGAGCGAGGCAACCACAGAATACTTACTGACATGCTTTTCGGAATATTCACTAATCAAAAGTAATAATTAAAATAAATAAATAAATAAAAAGAAATAATGTCACGAGTCGTCTAGGACCTGGAATGACAAACTTAAGGAGGTCAATAGACCTCCTATTCCTATTGTTGGTATCTACCATATTTTTATGCCCGAATGCCATCACAATACAAACATCAATCACTGCTTTTCAACTACAACAATATTGTAAAAGTAGGTATAAATGTTATCTTGTCGCAAAGATGAACATAATATAAATCTCAGAAGAAAAATTGTTCACTCAGCTAAACCAGTTTTCCAAGAGCGTTTACTCGCACCTACTGCCACGAGCTGCACTGTGTTGTGGGCGGACGTCTTATGAATGGCTTCCATTACCAGCTCGCTACATTATCTGCTCGCACTGATAACTTATTATTACAGCTAATTTATAAGACCCCCAACACTTTATTTGTTTGCTCTCGTCTGAAATGTGTCGATGTTTTCTTGTTTCAGTTGCCAAAAAACACTATTAGGTGGGATAGGTATAGAAATCCCCTTCGAAAATCCCCTGCCTCCACTCGGATATAAGCAGGTAAAACTTGCAACAACACTTGAACGATTAGGTAAATGTTCAGAGAAAACTAAGTAAACAGAATCAAGTCGAATAACACTATCATAGAATGATTGAAGAAACATATACCACAAATTAAAATGTGGAACCGAATTTTTTACGTAAAGAGTTACAATATTCAAAATTATATATGTTTTTTGTTATATTTAACGGTCTCCGTTTTTTAGACACAAAAATATCCATGTGTGAACTTCGGAACGTTGTTTGTTAATAATACGAAAACTTTGAACAACGCATCTGTTTTAAAGCACTCCATAGAAGTTTTTAATGCTTGTAAAGGGACATCTATTATTCAAATCTAAAAGCATAATTTTATTTGATTTTTTTACGACAAAAACAAAACAGTAGTTACCTAATGCCACTGTATTCTCTCAGATCTTCAAGAATTCGGAAACCATTGAAGATGTCTAACTGGTTACCCCAAATAAATTTTCAAATATCTTCAACAAAAACTCAGAACTCTAAATAAAATACCTCAAATTGATCTTGAAGGCTTTGAAGTAAGGTCATTGACCCCCAGTTTCACAAACAGAGTTTATCAGTAGTTCAGGTGGAAAAGTTTTGAAACAAAAAGGCCCAGCTAACTCCGGCCCGCGACTTTGGCCGGATTAGGATAGGGCAAAGTTGGTCGACTCTTGAATTATTTATTATCTCAGCTGGTAATCCACGATATCATATTGATCTTTGATATGCGAGTATAAACATTACTCGGTAAATACCGTGTTGGCCTAGCGGGATAGATTCTCGACTTCGTTCAGAAAGTGGGTTTTAATTCCGGCCGTGCATCTAAGACTTTTATAAGATCTTCAATTCTTCAATTACCTAAAATACTTTAAGATTATTGACCGACTGAGAGCGGTTTCACATTACCCGATCCGATATCGGTATCGGACGCCGATACGATGGCGGGGCGAGTAAAATGTATGAAATTGATAGCTCCGACATCCGATATCGGATCGGATAATGTGAAAACGCTCTGATAATCAATAATCACGGATACGGTCGCGACCCTGTTTCGGGTAATTGAATTACCATACTTACGTAGGTACGTAGGTAAATAATAGTTTCATTTCTGTAAATAAGTAATAATAATGGCACAAGCTTAGGGAGGCCTATACCCAGCAGTGGGTGATGTCAGGCTGTGGACGATGATGATGATTATGATGAAATAAATATGTTTTCCCTCCGTAATTGGTCGCGAAGGAACAGGAGTAGACCTAGTTTTAAGACGTTTCAAAGTGATCCCAGCGGTCCTACTGAATAATTGCTTTTTGACTTTGACTTTGACTTTGTAAGACGTAACTATCTGAAACTTATAAGTAGGTACGGCACATACAAACAAAATAGTCGATTATAATTTGGGTGAGAATACATATTATGTATTGTCACCCAAATTGGAATACAATACCTACTCTGGTATCACAGAACTGATCTATCGATTGTCATTGTTTTCTAGGAAGCCTTTAGCTTCATAAGGCTCATATGATAGATCGTGTAATTAATCCGAGCAACACGTTGCAAACACTTTGTCGCATTGATTGTGATAGATGCCGCTTCGACGAATCCATTTTCTGTTTGTGGAGTCAATACACTTTCTGTGGAGTTTAAGCTAGTCATATTATAGACTTGGTACTGACTAGGGCTTTCCAATAGGAAATTTTGACTCGAATCAAAAAACTTGTGTGTCCGTGAATGAACATTTTATGACACAGCTAGTGGATCTCAAAAGTTGTTTTCACACGATGAAACTTAGGAAGGTAAATGTAGTTTTAAATCCTTAGATGAAATAAAACCCAGCAAACTTTGCTTGCTGAGCAAAGCATAAAATTGAAAAGATTTCAAAAATTCTTACAATTGTTTGGTCATCACAAAGCCATCTGAATCTCCCGTTTCTGTTTTTGGAAGTATTATTACAACCTGTATGTATTCTGTACTTTTTAAATAAATGAAGTTGTCAGTCAGGAAGTAGGTATGTCACCGAAACAATATCAAGTACGAGTACATTACACAATAACTAGGAGAGTTTGACTTGGAATCTGTCTCATTATTACCGAGTTCCGAATCAATTATAAGTTTCCCCGATTGGCTCGACATTACCGTTGTTGCTTTAAACGCATGCTCAAACTTTACGGAAACAGTTTGCTAACGGTATTGGCAAACTGTTGGTATTAACAGGTTCATTTCAAGCTTCTAGAATGTCACACAAGTTTGACTCTGTTAAACTGTTTCATTGTGGTAAGTAGACAGTTAGACCTGCTAGGGCTGCCTAGCCTAGTCCATTTTAAAAGTAAAGCTAGAGATAGCCTCTTGACCTGAGTCTTCTTCTAAGGGTTCAACTCCTGTCGGTCCAACTGATGCAGCCCTCTCCTCGTAGTTCTCTCCAGGGCCTCCCTCCTGTACCTCTTTGTACCTGATAGCAACCTTTTTAAAGTTCTACACTTGGCCGATATAACAATCCTAACTAAGAGGCTAGAAAATGCTGAAATGCCACTTTCAAGATAAGAAAAAAACATTGTGAGGTGAACAGAGGAAAGCCTAGGTACCTACATCCAGATGATGATGATGATTAGGGGCTAAGCGTAGCTCTCACATTATTCATTGTAACTTTTAATCAAGATAGTAAATGACCAGAGAGTGGGTATTGTAACCTTCCACAAAGAACCGTGTAAATGGATTGCGGCTGAATATCCGATATACAAAGCAAGACAGCACTAAATGTATTCGGGCTCACGACTCAAAGCTTTGACACGGATCTCTGCACTTCCTATCAAACCAGCAGAACATTTTGTAACTATCTGAGGCCTATTGTTCAATTTACATTGAAATTGCCTTAGAAATTAAATAACTTGAAACGTATGAAATTAAGAAAAAAATCGACACAAGTTAAACCAGTAAGGTTCCGTTTATAAACTTTTATGTTACAACTAGCTTCCGCCATCCACTTCGCTCGCGTGGTATACCTTCCAGGCTACCTACGATCTAAATCTATTCCAGCTTTCATCAAAACCAATTCTTAGGTCAAGGCATGATTGAAATGAAACGCAAACATCGAAACATACAAACTTAAGGTCCTATCCTCGGTGTATCATCCCGCAATTTAGGTGCCTATACGTCACCTCTTCATGCCGATATGTCAGAAACTCACGCGTGACGTCATTTAGAGCAAGTGCTGGGAATATCAGAGCGGAGAAAGTGGGACAAGGGCTCGAAATATTGTCTTTTTTACCATCTTTGAAACCGTATCGTTGAAACTCTTTGTAAAGATTTATTCTTCAGATTTTGAAATTACTTATCTACACTAATATTATAAAGAGGAAACATTTGTTTGTTTGTTTGTTTGTTTGTTTGTTTGTTTGAATTGAATAGGCTCCGAAACTACTGGACCGATTTGAAAAATTCTTTCACCATTAGAATCCTACATTATCTGTGATGAACATAGGCTATAAATTATTTTCAAAAAATTTAGAGATCCTTATGAAAATTGCAATAATGTAACCAAAGGTGTAAAAATTTTGAACATAAAATTCTTCATATCGCGTGCGCTGCGGAAACTATTGATGCTAGAACAAAAAAATGTTCTACAATATTAAAGAACGTATCAATATCTACAAAAAAGTCAGCGATAGCATATGTCCAACTATTGTGGTTGTGTCAGAATAACAACTTTTATAATTTAAAAAGTTAATAAAAATGCCGACCAAAAGCAGACCACGTTATTCTTATTTTGGTATTTATTCTTATCCAAATAAATTCCTTCGTAGTAAAGGCTGTTTCAGTACCCGTCGATTACTTTTTGAATGATTGAAATCGGACATTTTATTTAAAAGTTATCATGAGTTTAAAAATGTAAGATACATCGCGACCACAGAATAAATATCAGTTAGTACGGTAGGACAAGTGTCTGGGATTTTTAACACAGGTAACGGGATATTAACCATGATTAATACCATAGATACTATTGATCATGGCGTATACAACTGCGCCGAAATATCGGGAAACTCAAAAAACATTAAATCATGGTAAATATCCCGTTAACTGTGTTAAAAATGTTGAAAACCATGATAGTTTAAAAAGTGTCTGGGAACTATGGAATGGTAGAGGGGAGTGGTAATATATCAATGAAATATATATGGCAGGTAGGGGAGCATTGGGCAGTAGGGAGGTTTGGACACCCCCGTGTCATGTCGGCCAGAAACCATCATGCCTATCGTCAAATCGGAATTTGATCAGTTAGAATTGACCATGTATGGGGGTGGATTGACATGATGGTGTATGGCCGGCATAACACGGGAGTTTGCCGGTGGTGTCCAAACCTGCCTTACTGCCCAATACTCCCCTACCTACCTTAGACCTTACCTACATATTAACCTCTAAACTTTAAAGGATCATACATCCCGCTCCGGGACCGCCATGTTATCCATACTATACTATACTATACTATATACTATATACTATATATACTATTATACTATATATATATATATTATATATAATATTATAAATCTAAAAGTAACTCTGTCTGTCTGTCTGTCTGTCTGTCTGTCTGTTTGTTACGCTTTCACGCCCAAACCGCTGAACAGATTGAGCTGAAATTTGGCATGGATAAAGATTATAAGTACCCCAGGGACGGACATAGGCTACTTTTTTCTTTAAATATTTATAAGGGGGCGTGAAAATAAGGGTTGCAAGTTTTTATGGGAAAAAAAGTTCAGCGACCCTGGGCGAGGTCATAAAGATGATGGGTGACCGCCGCTTTTTGCTATGTTCTTGCATTGCAGATTTTTTTGTTTTTTTTCTCATTTTGCATGGTAAATGATTTTTAAATTAATGATAAACATGAAACATGTATATTTCCACTCATAAATACATCCGAAATTAAGATTTGGTTAGAACGCCATCTGTAACACCCGAGGTCAAAACTGCTTTAAACTTTTTTCTCCTAGGTGGCGTTTCTACTATAGCGGAGGTCGAGATACGATCATTTTGAGTTTTGAAAGCTATTGGAGATTTTTGCTTAGACTTTTCGATAATTTTTATGGGTTTTCAAGTACCCTACCTACTTATGTTACTTTACTGACAAAGTCGCGGGTACCAACCAGCTAGAAAATAAAATATTTTTCCTTGGCGTTGGTTAGCAACGCCATCTATGTTTTTCATTCTCACAACCAGGTAGCGTTGCGAGGTCAAGCATGCAGATCTTTTAGCGTTTTGAAAATTAAAATTGGAAGTACCTACCTACTTAATGATTTTAAAATTAATGATGAGCATGTAGGTAATCATTTATAAATCTACTCATCAATACATCCGAAGTTTCAATTATTAATATTAAAATTATTAACACAACTAGATGGCGCTGCTAATTTTGACCGTTTTCTAGATCGCGCTATCGTTGCGTTTTGTCAAGTAAACTTGACTTTAGCCTGTGCTTTAGCTTATACTTATTTCAAATTCAAATTCAAAACGTTTATTTCTCTGATCTGATCTTATTCCTAAAATAATCCTATCCCACTAAAATATTTAATTGATCGAAGATTATTAGATTATTAATTAAAGTTTATTAAATAAAGATAAGATAAAGATAAATGTATTGTGCCAAAGACAGGTATAGCGGTACAAAAGATTCGCTTAAACTAGATTACAATGATTCATGATAGGTCTGTATCCAGGTTAAACCTCTGTTCCCCACACTAGGACTGAAAAGCCTGTATAGTAGGGTCACTGCGATTCGCCGTATACTCCCTCACATAAATTCTAGAGTTGTTCTCGCGCTAACATTTTTTACAAGAAAGAAGTAAGTACTAGAAGAAAAACCTATGTCTACTTAATATGAGATTATTATTATTATTATTTTTTTTTTTATGCGAGTATGATTGTGGGTGTGTGTGTTAGAGTGTGTGCGTGTGTAAGAGTGTGTGATGTGTGTGTGATTTGTGTTTGTGTGTAATGAGTGTGTGTGTTCAATGCTGTGAGCCTAATAATTTCTCGGTTTCGGTGTAATTTAGATCGGGTAGATAGCTTAACAATATGTTTTTGAGTTTATTGTAGTTTAGAGAGGCCAGTGTTATATTTGCACTTAGTTTGTTATAAAGTTTCGGTCCTATGATTGTTAATGATTTGTTTGCAAATTTTGTGCGGGAGTTATATAAAGACCGTATTTTTATCAAAGAGAATATAAATAGTTTTTTATATATTCAAAACAACTTCTATGGGTGGTGCAAGGCAGTTTCAAAGACGTAAGATTCGAAAAGAAAGTCTGTGTTAGTGAATGTTTGTTTTGTTGCTCCGTGACGACTTAACCGATTGTGATGAAATTTGGAACGTAGATGCTTTAAGTACCTACTTGAATATAGGCTTATCTAATTTAAAAAAATCAACCCATATGGATGTTTTACAGGGTGTTAAAGTTAGTATGGAAAATTTGATTCCTTGGTCTGATTCACTTCAAACACAGTGTAAATAAACTTTAGGTAACACCCCTGCACTTGAATCCTAATAATGCGCAGACGAAGTTGCGCGGGTCAGCTAGTGTGATATAAATAAAGCAGGATTTTTGAATTGCAACCCTTAAAATGGTTAAAGGGGGTGTCAAAGTTTTATAGGAACTTTTTAACCGGTAGTGGGAAAGGCTAAAACTCTGTTCGGATACTTTAAATGCGTCTACTCGTAATAAGATACTTTAGATGAGATCAAAACGTACAAAGTCGTGAGTAACAATTAGTATCTATCGCTGTCTAAGTAGGTACTTGTACATATTATTATCTACACAATGTGATCGATGCTATAAGTTCTGCGAACTAGAATGTCTATCAAATATCTCCGTCCTCGGCGTCTCTGCGATTAAAATCTATCGAAGTTCCCGTTTCTCATTGCAAGCACTTTTATTGCTCTTGACAGCGACATCTTGTGGCAGAGATAAGAAATGACGGCCGAAAATTATTTTAATGGAGTTTTTGAGGTAGAAGTTATTGTCCTGGGTTTGCGACAAAACTCCATTAAAACTCTTGTTTGTTGTTGAGTTACCTACATAAAAAATAAATAAATAAATAATGCTGGACATTTTTCACACAGCATCATCTAGCCCCAAACTAAGCAAAGCTTGTACTATGGGAACCAGATAACTGATAGAATACTTATATACTTTTTGTTTGTAAATACATAGATGCATACTTACAGATTACAGTCACTAAACCGAAGTGAATTCTTGTGACCCGCGGTCCCTCGGGATTTTTTTATTTTTTTCGGGATAAAAGTAGCCTATGTCCTTCCCTGGGATACAACCTTTAACTATGCCAAATTTCAGCTTAATCTGTTCAGTGGTTTGGGCGTGAAAGCGTAACAAACAGACAGACAGAGTCACTTTCAGATTTTTAATATTAGTATGGATTATTATTACTTAGATGTTGTAGTAGTAGATATCCGGATACAACTCTTACCATAAGGCCTAAATCTTTGATGATTTATACAGGTCAGGTCGCAAACAAGCCGCAGTGCCTCGGACATTGTTTGAGATGGAGGCTTGTAGCACCTAAACCGTCCTTTCAGCTTATTGGGCCATTTACACAAGAGAGACATGGTCAAACGTGTGTGTATCTATGTTTTCACTATTTTTGTGTGCTTTGGTGTAATTAATAACACAAATAGGTACGGCCAGGATTTGAACTCATTTCCTTACGATTTTAAGTCAAGGCTCGACTCGGCCTCTACCAATAAATACTACTAATAAGTACTTACTTACTTTAAAAAAAAGAACGACAACTAAAAAGATATACAACACCGGAATGATAGCGATACAATATGACGTGTATCGCCATCTTGTCCAATAAAAACAGCCTTAATTTTTTGTAAAAAGTTTTCTAATAAAAACTAAATGGGACGTAACTGGTTAAGCCCAGAGTTTCCGCAAAAACCGCCGCCACATGCTTAGACTATAAATAGGAAACCAGTTTTTCTAAGCCACCTTAAATATAATGGAAAAAGTTTTGCTCGCCGAGCCTCAAGTGATTGTTGACGTCTTTACTCACTCAGTGCGAATTTCTTCAGTCTGATCTTGGTGTGTGTGGTGTTGGTGGACGGACTTAGACTTATAAGAAAATATATTTTGTACATATTAACATTGTTCTTCGTTTTCAAGAAGCAGAAAAAACTTTAACTAAACTAAATAGTTATTTATTTCGAACAACCAAAGTTTTTATAATAATACACGTCACTTCAATAATAGAAGATATCAAGCAATATATATTTACATAATCACCGTTACATAACATAATATATTATTATTATATTTGCCATAAAAGCCTCAAGTCAAGACATGCGACAAAAACATTCCTTTGAAGTTAAAATTTGAATTTTATGTCTCTTTGTAAGAAACCAAACACAAGCAAATACTTACTTTTGGTAAGAAAATACGGAAAATTACTCAGTTTAATCACGTAAGCCCTCCATATGGAGCTGGTTTATTTATTTAATAACATTCATCTTCATTAGTACATTTGAATTTGGCTGATGGCTATTAAAATACGAGATTACACAAATAAAATTGTAGTGAATCCTAAAAGCGAATAATTTGAGAACCTTCACTTAATAAATTAATAATGATATTATTATTTTATTAAAGTTATAAGAAAGAGAATGGTGGGAGATCTAGAAGGAGAGAGATGATTGCAGGGATTTGGAGGAGACCTTTGCTCAGCAGTGGGACGAAATATGTTGATAAAAAAATGATAATATTGTTCTCTAGAGCCTAGTTTAAACCGATAATTTATGATATGAACTAAGAGATCCGTAGTCTCTGCCTACCCTTCGGAAAAGAGGCGTGATTTTATGTACTTATGTTTATATGAACTGAAATTTATATATAAACTAGACTAGAGCATATAAAATTCTTGCACAAGGTAATGCTAGTAAAATAAAAATAAACTAGCAAAAATATACAGAAGAAAGCTTCACATACTAACATTTAGTTACTCAGGAGTCTATAACATGCAGGTGTTAAATAAATAGCCTCCGTGCGAAGCGCAAATTGAATATCAGGGTAGTTTGCAGGTGTTCGTAGAGGAGCTACGAATAGTGCTTGTTAGCTACGAAGCTACGGTGCTACGGTGCTACGAAGCAACGAACTAGAGATGTGTATTATTTTAGACAACTGTTTTTATATACACAGCTGTGTATCTGGAAAACAGGTACTTTATAATGATACTAGTGGAGTTAGGAGTCACATCAATAACCTCGACAATCGATACCTACATCTTTAATAGATGGTTTATACAGCGTCAGGAACCTATGCCTACACTTAACGGGACGCACCAGTGCCTGGGACATTGTTCGGTTGTTGTTGAGCTTTGTAACATCATCATCGTCATCTTCCTGCTCTTAGCCCACATAGTCAGCTTCATACAAAGACATTAGGTACCTATCGACAAAACACGCAACCTTCGCATTGTAAGTTGATGACATCCCACTAGACCAACATGAATCAGTTAGAAGCACACTTTTCAAAACACGTTTTTAGGGGTACAGAAAGGAACGTAAGAACCATTCACTAAAAAAACTGCAGTGATAAAAAAAACATACATATTTATAACTAGCTGCGCTCCCGCGGTGTGACCCGCGGTCCCTCGGCATTTTTTCATTTTTTCGAGATAAAAGGTAGCCTATGTCCTTCCCTGGGATACAACCGTTAACTATTCCAAATTTCTGATTAATCTGTTCAGCAGTTTGGGCTTGAAAGCGTAACAAACAGACAGACAGACAGACAGAGTTACTTTCACATTTATAATATTAAGTATGGATAGTATGGATTAGTATGGATAACACAAGTGAAAAAGAGCACCAAAAGTAGTAACCTAAGTACCTATATTTATTTTAAATCTTAAAGAAAAGGTTGTTGACTGGAAACAGCAGAGCCTGTTAAGTTTTAACTAAGTTACTTTTCCAAATAGAATGAGCTGAGTGCATTCAGCGCGAATACTTTCTGCTGCCGCCGGCTTCTTAGACGAACTTTAAGTAAAATCAACTTTTATTTACGAGTTTAAACGCTATTTAAAAATTAACATAAGCTTTACGAAGGAAAAGTGAGGAAAAGTGAGAAAACGAATCTAGCTCGAACGATGGGAACGGTCGGAACGTCCGGGATTCAAACCCGCGACGTTCGGATCGAAATAAATCTTTGTGACAGCCTTGGAAAGTATATTTTTTTCGATTTAATCCGAAATAAAGAACGCGAGTATGAGACAGAAGCGCAATACTTCCGTCATTACGCGAACTATTGTCCGACACGCGCACTGCCGCGGGCGGTAACGAGATAAAGCCTCGACATACTAAGCTTTTTTATGATGAACGTGTCGGCTCTTGACCTCGAGACTTACATAAGCAAGAATGAGGTCTACGATGGAGCGAGCCTACCCAGATTCTTAAAAACACCAGGTCAGCGGAAATACAGACGCTCACTCGTATTACCAATTTAATTCAAAAAACATTTAGGTTATAGATAACTACTTAATAAAAGTTTTTTAAAGATTTCATCGTCACATCCGCAAGCATCAATAATACCATTCTTTCCAGTCCTGCGCCTCAGGCATCAAAAGAGATTTTAACTTACTTTTTTGCTTTCTTGCTACATCACTGCCTTTAGATCTTTTTCTGTGTAGAATAAATCCCCGTTGGACCAAAACTCATTCAATAATCCCACTATCCCACTAATATAATAAAGCTGAAACGTTTGTGAGTTTGTTTAGATGTTTGTATGTGTTTCAATCACGCCTAAACCGGTGAACCGATTTGGATGAAACTTGGAATAGGCGTAGATAGTTACCTAGAATAGCACATAGGCTATTCAAAATGTTGGTTCTACGCGGGCAAAGCCGCGCGCAGTAGCTACCCATACAACCATTTTTGTCGCCGTTACGTTAACATGACGTAACAATTTTCGCGTAACAATAATTTTTGGTTATAAATTTACGTAAATCTCTGTCGTCATTACGAAACATGTGTCGTTAAAATGTCGAAAAGTGGGGATCAATCGTAACAGTATTTTTTGTCGCATCGTATCGATTCCATGTTGAAACATGGCTACCTTATTGTGTTCACTTTACCATTCAATGGTTCATTTCATTCATTCCTCTTTATAATCTACCCAGATTTATGAACAGAAATTTTGAAGTGTACTTTTTTAGTTGAAAGGTGTGTTGTGACATTAATTTTATTTTTCGCCGCCATCATAAAAATGTGAGTACCTACATTATTCTGTAATATTTGCTTGTTAGTCGACCTAAAATACTCTGCGAATTGAAATTCATCGTGCAGTTTAGTGTAATTTAACCAAATTTACCGATGCGCCTGTAGGATTTGATAAAATAGTTCAAATGTTTTCTGTTATTGTGATCATTTTCAATAAAAAAAAAGTCAAAATACAATATTTTCGAACCACATAAATGATTTATATTATACTGTCTATAAAAATAAGCAAAGTGTATTCTTTTTAACTAATTATATTGGATAGTTATGTAAATTTCAATGAAAAAATATGTATTTACTTGATGATAAAACTTGACCCACAGTTACGTTAATATGTTGAAAAATTTCAAAATTGTGTCAAGAACTGTTACAGGGCGACTGTTTTATAAAATGGAGTTTTGTTTATTTTATGTTCACAGTGGTTCTCAACATGCCATTTAATGAGGTTTCTGCGGAAGAAGGGTGGGTAGATGTAACCTACCTATTTTGACCTCGCTCATTGAAAAAAACGAGATACAAGCTCTATGATGCAATGAACACAGCATTCCAGAGAAAAACTGGAAGAAAATGAAATGCAGAGTAAAATTAGGAGACATTCCTACATTCGAAAAAGTCCTCCATTTTTTAATGTGATATAAAATTCAAAAAAATTAAACTTGGATTTTCATTTTTATTTTAAGAGTAGGTACCTACTTAACCTTTTTTGTGTGTTATAAAAACAATCCATACTAATCTATACTCCATACTAACATTGTAAATGTGAAAGTAACTTTGTCTGTCTATCTGTCTGTTTGTTACCTTTTCACGCCCAATCCACTGAACAGATTAGGAAAAAAATTGGCATGGATAAAGGTTGTATCCCAGGGAAAGACATAGGCTACTTTTTATGCTACTTTTTATTTTATTTTTATCTACTTTTTATCTAGTTTATCAGTCATCTAGTACCCATAACACAAGCTCTGCTTACTTTGGGGCTAGATGATGCTGTGTGAAAAGTCCAGCATTATTTATTTATTATTTATTATCCCGAAAAAATGCCGAGGGACCGCGGATCATACCGCGGGAGCGCAGCTAGTAATTTATATTCATCTGCACAAACAACTAGTCCCTGACCACCACTAAAGCTTGAGAACCACTGGTTTTCTGTTTGGACAAATCCAACAATTAGTGTCGTTATCTTTACTACAATTACTGTTACCTAGTGTCGTCAATGTGTTGACAATTTACTCAAGTCCACACAATGTGTCAAAAACAAAATGAAGAACAAAATGACGAAAATTATCGACACAAAGCACACACACTATTACTGTAATGTTTTCGATACAAATTGTCAACACTTTTAATACACGCTGCAACCAAAATTACAAGTAACGTAATTGTTACGACAAATTGCAAATTTGCGACGTTTTTAAAATTTTGCGACCGAAAATGGTTGTATGGGTAGTGTATTATAAACGTGAGCTGTTTTATAGCTTCAATTTTATATCGAGCCGTCCGTTCGTCGGTCGTCAAAACGATGGCAAAGAAAATAAACTCAAAATGATGAAATAATCTCTTTAAATAAGTAATGTTAAAATGTGGGTAAGTAACTACTCGTACTTTTAGCATAAAAAAGTTATAGGTAAGTAAAGTCGTTCAGTTTTTGATTTTAAACTTCGGAGCTGGTTAATAGTCCATAGACGAACTGAGGTACTTCGTCTCATTAGACAATACAAAATGGCGAATAAGAAAATGGATATTCAGATAAGATATCGAGTTTGCATGACGAGCACGCGCGCCGTAAGATAAAATGTGATTGCACTCGTACTACGATCCTAAAATGCAATTTAGTCTACAGTAGGTACTACGATATGAGCTGCATTGTAATGTTGTTACCGAACAAATTAACGTAAGTACCTTACCTATGCTACTTTCGTTCGACAATAAAAGTCAAAGAGCATACCTACCTAACCAACTTCAAAAAGTTCAGCTCCAAACAAAAAATATTAAAATTACTTATAAAACGCACAATCGTTCTTTAGCTCTTTGAAGTAGCTATTTTTGCTGTCTCGCTTACTCTACCAAACCTGCGCACTCGTCTATTGCACCTAATTTCAGAGAGCTAAAGATCCGTTGTGCTTAGTATATCTATATAGTATATTATATAGCGTTTTTTTTTTGCCTTAGATACATTAGGATACTTCTTCGTCGCAAGTTCTCATTCCTAAAACTTCTAGTAGGTATAACGCTACCCCATCTTACCTACCTAATACCTACTAGATAGGTAGGACTAGTGCCAAATACAAAGTCCAATACCAACAGCTTAAGCTGAATATTATGATCTCTCAGTCGCTTAAACGGAGCCTGAAGCCTCAGTATTAAGATCTAGGCACTCGCGCAAACAGTCTGGCGCCTGCCGGAATACTATCTCGGAGGCGCACCGATGTTGCTTACCAGGAGCGGATCCAGCCCATAAAAAAGGTTCAAATCAAATCAAATCAAATTGTTTTATTGCGTATTATGGGTAAAAAAATGTAACATGTGTTAGTGGTACAGTAACTGTCAGCCATAATCAACGTCTTGCGCATGCAATATGTACATTTTATATGATATTTCATATTGGTTGTGGGCACAGCCACCCAAAAATGGCTAAGGATGCGAGTGGGAGCATGAACTCGCTCTCTATAGTCTCTCTCACTATCGAACTTTCTCGAAGTCTCGGACCGATTCTTTCTGTATTCTGTGCCGATTCTGAGTTTTGGTCGATTTGCTGCCGAAACTCAAAAACCAAAATTTCAGTCGGATACCTACCTTCTAGTGCATAGGTTACAATATATGCAATCAAAAATCGCTATCGGCTAAACAAGACTGTAAAGAAATCAAGGAACTCTGTGTCCATTTTCGTAAAAATCTATTAAAAAATACGACCTGTGTGCGAGAGCATTCAGTCTGACCGACAGACAAACACATTTTTTGGCCAATCTCGAAAAAGGTTGTAGGCATGCCCAGCTCACCGTGCCCATAACGGTGGATCCGCGCCTGTTGCTTACAGATGCAAAGCTTCAGGGGGCTGTGATGACAGGAGTTCAAGCTATCGGCAAAACGTACGCGTTGCTAATGATTAGGGACTCTTTTGTACCTATCTAATACTGCTAATTTACTTGATATAGGACATGATTATGTGTTTTGTTTTTAGACAAATCTAGTATTAGACGCATATTATAGGTATGTTTAATCTACCTACAAAGAGAAGAAAACACCTATCTTATACATAACCAAACAATCTTGTACCTACCAGATTTGAAACTTCCTTGCCTCTATTTTACTTCGTTGTAGATCAGACAAGATATTTTTTCTCAAGATAAGAAGGAGAAGAAGAAGATAGGAAGGTTTTCAATTAATATAAATGCTTCCTCAGAAAATGTATGAAGGAAAGATCTTTCTAAAATTGCAAAGTTTGTCGTAAACAATTCCGCCCGGATCCCGCATGTAATAAATAAAACAAAGCATACAATCGGAAACCTTCCGCGATGCTTCAAACGAGTCTCATTTACGTCAGTTAATTCGTGAATTCCACAACTTACAAGGATGTGATTAAACTTTTCCTTTATAAAACACTAGTGGACCCGGCCGCGACTTCGTCTGCGCATTGTTTTGTCATACAAACTTTTGAGACAGAATTAACTTGTTCCAATCCAACCCATGAAAACATTGAATTTATTTTTGGATTTGATGTCTTTGATAAATATTAATAAGTAGATAATATCTCAGGGGTTGGGTAGTTAGTAGAAAAAATATAAAAACGTGTTCGCTATTTATTAATAAAACTTATTTGGGCATCAGAACCCCACAAATAGTCTTTTAATTTAAATAATAAATATTGTTCAAAGCATAGTAAAACGAAATGATATCACCATTTTGAAAAGTCAAAAGTTATTGGTTGTCATTGCAACCTTAGAGCAGTGCTTTTTGTGTCAAACAGAGTACTGCTAAAGTTTTTATGCAATATTCCCGTTTACATATTTATTGGTTTTTAGGAACATTTTTCGGAATAAAAAGTAGCCTATAGGTATGCTATTCTGGAATTATACCTTTCACCTTACCAAGTTTCATTGTAAATTGTTTTGTCGTTTGAGCCTGATCCTTACATAAACATATAAACATTTTGGGGGTAGAATGGTATTCCCCCAAGTTATGACAAAGAGGGAGTACTCGCCTCACTAAGGTTGATTCTAGGTTGCCACAAACATACAAACATACAAACATACAAACATCTAAACAAACTCACAAACTATCAGCTTTATTATATGAGTGGGATGGGATTTATTTTGGATGCTGCGACAAAACGGTAGCAAAGTTTCAGCCATTTACCTGTGTACGTACATGCTACCTTTTGGTTATTTACAGTTTAAAAGTTCATAATGGGTAGAATAGTGTACAAAATCTAGTATAAGATTAAAAATTATTCTGTTTCCGGATGGGATGCTGTTCACTTCTAATTTCATTATCATTAAGTAACAACGATTCTACGTAGCCTTATATTCCTGTCTCAATGCGACTCGATGCCAGCGACAAAGTTTCAAGCTAACTAAATTATGGTTCAGGCGAGCACTTGACGCTCGCTACGTCGCTACTATAAAAAGTCTCAAATGAAAAGAAATGACTTTGTATTACCAGGGTCTACGCGGAGCTACGTAGCTTGCTACAGCGTAGCAAATACTACGTACGTAGCACTTAGGCCACCACTCAATCATTGATAATTAATTTACTAATTGTAAAAAGGACCACAACCTCACCCCGAGGCGCGGTAGACATTCTCTCAGATGTATTCTAGATCCTTTGAATAAAATCTGAAGGGGTTGTCAGAGGCATATTATTCATAATACACTAATGTCACAATTAACTCAGGAATAATCGGATTGTTGTTTCAAATATTTTGTACTAAGACTCAAAGAATGCATCCATGTTTCAAATTAGCTTACCTAAATCTAGCTATGTCTATAAGTTGACCAACTGACCCTTGATTCTTACATAAGTACTACCTAAATAACCAGCCTAGTGTAATTATAATTAACTTAAGTGTTTGTGTAGCTTCTAGATTAATTAATTTATGTAACATTCTTCGTAGTGGTAACTACCTTCTTATAATTTCGAAAAATATTAAAATATAAGTCATAGTAGCTATGAGCTTGCAACCCGCCATTTTTATTTAGGTCGCTTCAGACATTTACAAAGAATCTGAATGTTTGTACCTACTTATGTATAGGGTAACCGTAGGTAAGTATAGTTGTGAGCTAATGTAAAATCTAAATTAATTTTAAAGTAACGTTCATTCAGTCATAATTCATTCAAGATGTAACCTCTTCGACCCTTGAATATTCTATTAGTCCGAACAATTCAAAATTATGGTGATTAATTATGTATTTCGGCTGAAATCCACAAGCACCTAACCCTGAGGATCAGGTTTAGTAGACATTTTATCAAAAAACATGAGGGGCATAAAGTGAGGTCTGATTGGGTACCTTCTTACTTAGCTACTTACTTATATTTTTGTTTCGTTATTTTAAAAGTACCTACGACCTAACGTTACATCGCAACTGTACCTACCACTGTATTCTGTGACTGTAGGTACCTACGTACCTAGTAGGTACCTACCTAATAGGGTCTAGCTAAAGCCTGTCTGATCCTACGCTATTATGCAAATAAACACCGAATGCCGCACCTACAGGGACGTTATGAGCTAAGTTTGTGACCCAAACAAATGGCCTCAGGCTCTTACTGTTCGGAATTCTGTGATGCGTAGGTACTAGCTGTTGCTTGGGTTGCGTTGTGCCCGAAATCTCTAGAATTGTCTCTCGTACCTACACTAATAGGTAAATCTGAATTTAATAGATAGATTGATAGATAGATACCTATTTTATTTCTCAGAAAAGTTAACTTTAGTTAGTAGTTTATGTAGGTAGGTTAGTACCTACTTACAGAACACTTTTGTCTGAGTAAGTAAGTAAGTACCTACTTATATTTTAATAAACCTTGATCTAATATGTTATCCTTCCTACTTACCTACCTAGGTTACTAGTTACTACAATAATAATTGTAGATAGGTAACCTACCGCGGTGTTTGTAGGTAGGTATGGAGTTTTGCGGAGTGTTCGGGGTGTGCATGAGAAGGTATCACGAGTTCGAATGTAGGTATGTAGGTAGGTAGTAGGTAATTGCTAAAATTATAAGAGCTAGCTGCAAAACAGCAGCGCAATAAAGCACCAACTAGAAATAGTTGAGGTCGGCTACACTGGGCTACACAGTCAGCATTTGCTGAAACGACGCTTAGGTCCCTTCGCAAACTTTACGATTCGCCGACCACTGCATTTTAGCTCTTACCGCATCGTAATAAAAGCGTTTTACAGTTACCGCCGAACATAAACTGCGGATTAAACCACAGTGTGGCGGACCGGTGGAAATTTTCAGATAAACAAATTGAGGGTTAAACGACAACATTATTTATCTCGTAAACCCTGTCGCCGCACGGTGTAGGGCAGGTATACACCGCGGACAGGGCCACCGCGGACCGAGCTAGAGGAGCTGTGCCACAGAATACAGAAACTAGAAAGGCTGTGGTTGCAAATTCCTCCAAGTGACGAAATAGCTTTCAAAGTGTCATTGACCATTTACGCATTTACCATTCTTAGATTTATTGTGGAGGTGTGTGAGGTTGTGGTTTATTTTACGTAGTAGTACCACAAATCATAATATACTTAGTACCTACTTACCTACCTACTACACAACCTAAATTTTCACATCGAAAAGTCGCATTACGACATTGTTGCACTACGCGATTCCACGTTGTTGAGAGCTTAGAACCCAGTGAGCTGAGTTCTATGTTATAACCATATTTTTCTTGAGTGCAGGTAGGTACGAGTAGATATGTTTGTTTAAGTACTAAGTATTATATTAGGTATAGGGTAAGATATTAGGTAGGTAGGTAGGTACGTAAGTAGTACCGTATTTTGTCTAGTCTAAGTATGTAGTCGTTCATAAGTCTAGGTCCAGCCCTGCGTGCTTGCTTGTCAGGTGTGAGCCGTGATCCCTCACAAGCATTCACTACGATACGCTAATCGCTCCCCGGGGAGCCCCAGGGCGCTAACCCGCGTCCACTCGCACTCGGCTTTAATGGCCGCCAATAACTGGTAACGATTGCCTATCCTCACACCCGCCAAAACATTCAATCGAATGTATCGATATATTTTGGTCAGTGTATTTCCTATCTACCTTTTGCTTTGAAGAATTGTTTGAGAAGCCTTACCTATTATGCACGGTAAAAATGTACCTACCTACATAGTTAATTAGTTATGTAGGTAGGTAGGTACCTACATTTTTTAGTAAAATGTGGGTAGGTAGGTAGGTATACCTACTCATTCATCCATTACACCTCGCGCGCGCAGGTGAATAAATAATGTCGTACCTACTTACCTACCTACATACAGTAATGCAAATATAAAAGCCATTGTCGTAATTCAATTCCCAGAGTAGATACGCCCGTACATGGTGATTGCCTACGCCATAAAATGTTTTCAAAATAAACGGAAATACGTACATTTCCAATTCAAGCATCCAATACACAAAATAATCACGTTTCTTTCCCGTCCGACTCCGACAGACGCGGGCCGCACTCGCTCGATGGATTCCATTCACCCGTTCATTCGCTCAATCATTCACCCTCTCGCAAGTGGATGCACGGCTTTATGCAGAATTATTGAATTTTCAAATAACGTCAGCTCCGAGCCTCGCGGTGGAGATAAAAATCCGTTTGTACAAATAAAATATTTATTGTGAACGTGAGCACACATGAATGCGTCGGCTGGGATGGATAGCTAGCTCTAGTTACCTGTCTAGGCTGAGATGGTTCGCTCTCTGATGTAGGCCTACGCTGCTTTGGTACCTACCTACTTACTCAGAACTTCAGAAGCAGACCCTGGTAGGTAGGTACCTACCTAACCTACCACAGAACACCAGTTGTGTCAAAGAATAAAAATGAGCTGTGTTCTGTAAGTAACTAGATTCTGTAGTAGGCAGCGATCTGTCATTTACCTATTATTTTTTGGACGTATCGAGGATGGGGTTTAGAAAAAAAACGGTCGATTTTACCGTCACGACACATACTTATGTCAAAACATCATAGTGCGAAGTGTGCAGACGCGAAACAGTCCATAGATTGTTACACTGTTATTAATTAACATTTGACAATAATTTATTAACTTTTTTGTTGTATTAATTTAAAAAGGAGAAAAAGGCTCAAAAACCCTGGATCTAAAACCTCACATAGAATTTATCCATGTCACATAGAAATGCCAACATCAAAATGTCACGCATGTTTAGAAACGTCAAAGTCAAAACAAGTAAGTTCTCCCACCGCGAGGCTGCGATGCAATGCAATAGCGTCGCGCCGCCGATTTCATAAATTATTATATTTTAATTTGTGTATTTTGTACGTAAACTTACTGTGAAATTGGGTACTGTAGTACGTGTACAAAATGTTGGTGCTATTTGAAACCCCAGCGGGGTACGCGATTTTCAAGGTAAACATTCCACACGTGTGGTATTCTAACCTCTATCGGATGCTATTTCTGTTATTATATCTCAAATATTATATGAAATGTACTTTCATTAGGACCTGCATTTTTATACTAATAAATAATTGTTCTAAGAGTTATCAATTTTATATCTATTTGTTTATTTGTATTATGCCCCTGACTGAGATAATGTTTTTACACAATCCTTGTCTATTTTTAGACAATCCTAGCTAAGTATGCTAAAATGTTTTGATGATCTTAAATCTAAAAATTAGAAACTCAGCACAAAAGTGTTAGTTAGATTATTGTTATTTACAATTATATCCTCAGTGAAATCTAACTTTGAGGTTAAGTATCATGTTTTTTTTAGTTTTATAGGTTCCATACGATTTGTCAGAATAAATGCTTCATGTTAGTGTTTGTTTCTAGTTGCTGGACGAGTCCAAGTTGTCTCAGATAGATGATTTGCATCAAGAGTTCAATACTCCGGAGGGCGCATCGGCTGTGTAAGACAAAACTATTCATTATACATACTTTGTACTTACCTGTTACTACATCTATTATAAAATGACCATCATGAAATAATGGAAGGTTTGTGTGGTTGAGTATGGCTTTATTCATTCATATTTGTAGAGATATCATAGAATGTCAGCAGTAGTAAATGTCTTATTTCGTCTTGGTATTTTCTCGTAAAGTTTATAGCTACTTACACTTTTTTATGATGTATTTTTGTTGAATTATCAAATTACTTACAGAGTAAAACTAAAGAACTTTGTCAAGTTTGAGGACACAACAGAAGCTCTAGCTGCTACCACCGCAGTTATTGAGGGCAAAGTCTCCAAACCTCTGAAGAAAGCTCTCAAGAAGTATATCAGCAAGGAAATACAAGATCAGCTGTTGGTTGGGGATGCCAAGCTTGGCAGTGCCATCAGAGAGAAGTTTGATCTCCAATGTGTCTCCAACAACAATGTTCAGGAGCTGCTCAGATGCATCCGTTCCCAAATGGACAGTCTACTCGCCGGTTTGCCCAAAAAAGAAATGACAGCAATGGCCCTAGGTCTCGCCCACTCACTCTCTCGCTACAAACTCAAATTCTCACCGGATAAGATTGATACAATGATCGTCCAAGCTCAGTGTCTTCTCGATGACCTTGATAAAGAGTTGAACAACTATGTGATGAGATGTCGGGAGTGGTACGGCTGGCATTTCCCTGAGCTCGGAAAGATTATCACCGACAACACACTCTTTGTCAAAATTGTTAAACTTATCGGCACCCGTGATAATGCCTCAAATACAGACTTATCCGATATCCTTCCTGAAGATTTGGAAGAGAAAGTTAAAGAGGCTGCTGAGATCTCTATGGGAACAGAGATCTCTGGCGATGATATCATGAATATTCAGAACTTGTGTGATGAAATCATCGCTATCACAGACTACAGAACACATTTAACTGACTACCTCAAAGCCAGGATGATGGCTATGGCACCTAATCTTACAGTTCTGATCGGTGAACATATTGGAGCTCGACTGATAGCTCATGCAGGCTCACTAATGAACTTGGCCAAGCATCCGGCCTCAACCATCCAGATCTTCGGAGCTGAGAAAGCTCTCTTCCGAGCATTGAAGACTAAGAAAGACACACCTAAATATGGTTTGATCTACCATGCTCAGTTGGTCGGACAATGCAGTACTAAGAATAAGGGTAAGATGTCTCGTATGCTAGCTGCGAAGGCTGCTCTGGTGACGAGGCTGGATGCATTCGGTGAGGATGTGTCCTTTGAACTCGGGGCTGAACATAAAGTGAAACTGGAGAACAAGCTGAGGCTGCTCGAGGAAGGGAATCTGAGGAAGATCAGCGGCACCGGCAAGGCAGCCGCTAAGTTTGAGAAATATCACAGTAAGAGGTGAGTCTAAGCTATGCTGTTTAGCAGTGGGTCAAATAAAGTTCAAAAATTTCAAGTAAATTCATTCACAGAGGAGTGACAATAAAAACCATATAATTTATGAGAAAGGCGATTCAATTCCTCAAGTTCATGCATAAATATAGCATTTGTTTACCAGCGAGGTGCACAACTACCAAGTGGCGGGCGACAGCACGCTCGGCCAGAAGCCGGCCAAGCGGGAACACTCGCCCGGGGATGAAGACAGCAAGCCCAAGAGGATGAAACTGGAAGACGGAGCTGGACCCAGCACTGTAAGTAGTATGAATGATGTCATTTCTTAGAATATTTTCAGAGTAATTTGTTCTAGGTCTGGGTGTTAGCATGGTATAGATTAAGTTTGTAATCAGACTATGGAACAAATATTTTAATCAAATTCAGGGACAGTTTCAGTTTTTACATAAAATAGGTTTTCCTGAACTTTTTTGTGAATTTTTCTAACAGCCTACCCCTAAGAAGAAAAAAGACAAGTCAGAAATTAAAGAAGAGCCAATGGAAGAAGAGCCAGTCGAGCCCACATCTGAGAAAAAGAAGAAGAAGAAAAAGAGGGTGAGTACATTTGTGTGTGAATAAACTACCTGTTATACATACTGTTTATGTATGGATGTTTATTAAAACTTATTACTCAGATTGGTTTGAACATGCATAGTTTTTACTAAACTTCGTCTTTGTGTGCAGCGACCCCAACTCGGTCAGCTGAAATAATATACTTGCTTGGATAAATAAACATGATGAATTAAACGGGAATTCTCTCGCGTAAATTACGTTATTTTAAAAATCAAGACCAAAATCGAGTCTATCTTAACTCACTTATTATCTCTAGACTCGCTAACTCGTTTTGAAAGTTCTAAGAGTTTTTAAGCCATAAGAAGACTTCAGGCGGCTTAAGAATTCTGAAGTGGCTAAAACTAAATTACGTTTCCAACTTAGTTATTCAAACTCCTTTCCCAGGACTCTGAAGCACCTGATACATCGGTAGCGGAAGAGCCCGCGGAGCCTAAAAGCGAGAAAAAGAAGAAGAAGAAAGATGCCGACACCACTGTGGAACCAGAAGAGCCTAAGAGCGAGAAGAAGAAAAAGAAGAAACGACAGAGTCAGCCTGATGGTGATGAGTGAACTACCTCTTTAGTCTTTACTAGTAAGTCTACGCGTATTTAGAATTTTTTTTTTCACTTTCATATCGTTAAGTACTAGGCATTCATAAAAACACGATAATCGCAAAGTATTGTCGATTTAGAGAAATAATGTTCCGAGGAACAATATCGTTGTAAAATTAATTTTGCTACACAACTTCAAACAAGTGAGACTTTATTTTACTCAATTCAGACTTGGAATGTTGAATGTTTTGTATACTTAGTATCTAAGTGTACCTACATTAAAACAGTTAGAGAATGAGATATTTTACTGTAAACATTATTTTATCAATATCTAGATGATTTATTTTGGTACACTTATGAGTCTTCGACAATGCAATAATATGGTGACAGCGACCTGGTCTGATGATGGAGTCATGAGCTGTTCCTCGGAACTCTTTAGAAAATAGGCCAAAGTGTCAAACATCTGAGTAATGTAATGTCAGACTACCAAGCACTATTAAGAATGGTGTTTTTCATAACTGCGTCCAGGAGTTGGTATGTACTTGAGTGTATGTGATTATGTTATATTATAACTGTGGTTATAAAATAAATCTATTATTTTTAAGTAATATCCGTTTTTCAATTTCTTAATCTCTGGCTAAGTTTATTTAACTTAAAACACTCGAGTTTTAGAAAGATCTGTTAAAAATATGGCCTTTTAAGGCGAGTGTTAGCTATTGAGACGGCAGTGAGGTGGGCAGATGTCCACCAAAGTCAAGGTTCGTAGGTGGATAAGACTAGCACAGGATTGAGTTAGAAGATAAACAAATTGATAGGACATAGATCCCATTGGCTGTGGATGATGATGATGGTAAATCATTGCGACATGATCTCTAAAATACATAGACTCTGTTTTATCTATTTCGTGTTTATAAGCCTTTAAAACTCAAGTAAATCCTAAAATAAACAATCTGTCCAGCCCCAAGTTTGTTTGTCAACAAAAATAACTTAGTTTCCTTATTATTCACGAAATAACGAGAGTTGCTGGCGCAAGAAAAATAACAGAACTTAGTAAGCAAGCATTTAATAATTGCCGTCCGACGTAGATCGGGAGATGATGCTATCCTTCTGTATATCATGGTGTACCGGTAAACCAATGGATGTAGGTAACGGTAGAGATCCTGTTGTGTTCCCCACTTAGGTGGGGTAGGGAAAAGTGATGCTGATGGAATGAAAACCACAATAATTTATAATTGAAGCCCCAGTTTCATTACAAGTTCTTAGCTTTTGTGGCTCATAGCTCTTTAGCTTTAGCTTTAAATATCTGAAGACAGCGTATGCCAAGTCGTAATTCGTGCATTTTTCAGCTCGTGACCCGTGTACCCACTGGCTTGACCCACTGGTGGGTCGAGGGGTAATTCCGGAATTACAACTAACAGACCTATAGCATAGGTTGCGAGGAGCGAAGCGACGAGTGGTTAGGTGTATAGTGAACAACTGCCAGATCCGAATTACCTCTAGAGTCTAGAGTCTAGACCCACCGGTGGGTCAAGCCAGTGGGTACACGGGTCATCTCCCCATTTTTCCTCCTCAGTGTCGTGAGTAAGTTCAAATCATCTCTCAGTATATTCTGGATAGTTGTGGCTCGCGGGAATAAACTAAACGGAGAGCTTGTATAGCTCGGGACTTCGTTAATTTGTTGCAGCAAGTTTTGTTAAAGATTCGGAACAGTTATTTCACCTGTTAATTGAATTAAAACGGGCCCAGGTTTAACGTCTGGAATTTGTAGACTCTAGAATGTTAGATAAATCTCAAAAATACTTTGTTGACTGCTTCGAAAGCTAGAAAAGAGTGTCCACTTAGCATCACGTAAGTAATATGAATGTAAAAGTACTAAATATTACTTTTACATCGATTGTAGCTTTATGAAATTGGTTTAGCTAAAGCAAGGTCACAGTGAGACCTAGGATTTTTGGGATGAGTTTAAAATCACTTTAGACAATCTTCTTTGGCTCTAATTTGGCAACTAATCAGTGACAATTCCTACAGTTTTCAGTAGATAGGTATGCCCATCTACTGAAAACTACTGAGTTTTCAGTTGATAAATTAAATCTAGACCCCAGAGACACCTAGGTATCTACCTAGACCGAGGTATTGAGAGCGCAGTTCGGATGCAGTTTGCCGCGTAATGAGATAAGTTCGCGACGACATTTAACTGATCACCTCGTTTGAAAGAGTTGTGATATTGCACTTCTAAGAGCTTTACCTTACCTTGTTTCCAGTAGCCTGGACACCGGAGAAAACTCTCGCGGTATAATTACCTATACTCCAGCCAAATTCGATTTGGAATTTTGTAAACATTTACAACAACTCACGTAATGTTCAGTGCTCACCAAACTATGATGTTTCACTTAAAAATTCTACCAGATTTGTTACAATTTTCAATGTTTACGTCACAGCTATAAAGATTCTTAATAATGGAATTCCAAAACTTCACTAAATTACCGAAAACGAAAAAAAGCCTAAGGAATTTCCGTCTTGTTCCTCATTGATTAATTTCTGCTGTCAAGTGAAAGAACTGTCAGGCCAATGTTTACAAAAAAACCATGACCAATTTGGCTGTAGTATTAGTATACTACAGCCAAATTGGTCATGGTTTTTTTGCATGCAACGGACAAAAAAATACATAAATTACACTTGTGTGTAGGTATAGGTAGTGACCTATACCTACACACAAGTGTAATTTTTGTATACTTACACGGTATAAGTGTGTATGTCTGCGGTGTCTTGCTTTTTATAACCCAAATAAAAACACATTTGTAAACACTTGTAAGTTCAGGCGTATCGTCAAAAGTTTAGTTAAGTCGGTCCCCAAGCTCGCAGTTGCATAGAACGTTTGAAGCACAAAGTAAGTAGGTAAGTACCGCAGGATCTTAACGAAGAAAGCCACAAACCTTCTACCAAACCTCTTAAATTTCAGAACACGTTTTCGGAGTAAGTAGGTACCTAATTTTATACATCTTGTAGCTCAAGATTCGTTTACATTGGAGTCTGATTGGCATCATTACCTATTAACAGACGAATTAATCCACTGTTTATAAAAAATTGTAGATTTTTATTGCACAATACTACACTACTAATGGTGATCTCTAACACTTAAAAAAACCCTCTAGCTACACTTTTTTTATGATGAATGGGTTGGCTCTTGACCTCGAAACTTACACAGCTAAGAATGAGGTCTACGATGGAAAGCCTAAGATACCTGTTAACCACTGAATTGTAGGTGTTGGGTTAGCCTACTCCATGGCCTTTTCTAGCTCCAGTATCTCGGCTTATCTAGAGAATTCATTGCCCTTATTAATAAACCGAAGAACAACAACCGAAGAACCGATAACCGTTGGGGTAAACGAGTTCTTGAGTGGAGACCGCGACTCGGCAAACGTAGTGTAGGACGCCCTCCGGCCAGGTGGAGTGACGATCTGCGAAAGGCTGCCGGCAGAAACTGGATGCGTCGAGCTGAGGACAGGGCGCAATGGCGCGCACTTAGGGGAGGCCTATGTCCAGCAGTGGACTGCCATAGGCTAATGATGATGATGATGAATGATGATTAATAAACGTGGCGTAAAGCTACGCCAGGTTTAAACTCCAAAAATTGTAGTTACTCCTAAGTTACATCCGGCGTAACTTTACACCACGTTTATTAATAAGGGCCCATAAGCATATGTATTTTAAAACAGTACCATTGGCTATTGTCATCAACGGGATAAATATGTTCGTAACCACGATAGTTTCAAAAACTAAAGGGTCATCGATATAAACCAAAACTCAAAAATCTGTACATTTGAAACTTTTGTTCAAAGTAAACGCAGCCTTAGCTCTTTGTACACAATTTACCGACTAATCGCGGCGGTACGGAACCCGCAACCGCTTTATATCCGGCCGGTGATGGCCGCGGACCCCTAAATTACCTGAGTGCTACTCAGTAATGGCTTGAGATCGCACGGATACACGGAATTGCTACGATTGTCTACGCTTGGCTTGAGTAATGCTACGCCGCTACGAGGTGCTACGAGCTTACTATTCACAAAGAATGTTAGAACATTATTCTCTTGAGGCTAAAAATGTTTAGCTTCGTCTACACTCTTCAGTTTGGACATAATCACGTGCACTTTAATTTGAACAATCACTAAACACGAACGGAGAAACAAAATGTTCGAAATCATTCGGATTGGTGATAATCGGGCATCAACTAATGAACCGTGGAGTCTGGACTATTCATCTGCGGTCTGGGTGGAGCAACAATCTAACACATTCTCTAATGGTTTTTAGTTTTGTAGCAGGTATAATTGAATGAATGCTTTTAAACTGTGTTCTATACACCTTTAAAAAATGTACCATGTCTGATACACCCGTGAGCATATTTCGGTACGTTTTATTTATATTTAAAGACTCAAAGACTTAGACAATTTGTAATAAAGCTAAAATTGTGGTTATATGACAGGCAATATTATACTGTTTCAGATTTTTTAAATAATTGATAAAGATTTTTTAATATTATATGTACATAATTCAATTATTAGTTAATTTAATACTTGACATCAATCTTTTAATTTTTTATTATTTTTTATTTACTATTGCATGTTGAATTTAAATTGTGACATGATTAAATTTGAAGATTTATTTAGTATGTAAGACTAAGAATTTGTATACCGTGTTAATGCGGTGGAGAATGTGACACTTACTTTATATCTAAAATCCTTATATAACCATTCTTCTGACAAATAAATTCATTTCATTTCATTTCAAATATTAATATTTAAGTGTATGTACCTAAGTCTTTCGCAGTAGTTTAGTGCATTACTGCGCACTTTTAAAAGAAGACACTTTGATACCGCACTATACCTACTTCTCTTTAAACCCGTCTGCGTGATTTATTAGCCCCTGAAGCCTTGCGCTACAAAAGAAAATAAAATTATATTGAAACTTTTATCCAGTTTGTTTCTTCTTAGCTCTAAATTATGATGGACTGCTTTTATTACTATTCATTATTGTTGGTCGACGTAAAATTAGGCTTTTTTGTTGTTTATAGAATTTTTTTATCCATTTACATTAACCATTACTCTTTTGGCATTACATGCCCAAACCTTGCTAGCTTATTAATACACACACACAATGGCCACGACTATTCCTACGGTATATATTAATAGCATATTTTTATACAATAGAACTTTCGCTACGCTCGCTTTAATAAAACAGTTTAAATAATTCGTCTTTCTCATTGTACAATAACGGTACGACCTTAGGTACAATCTATCTCCTCTGTTTGTTTCCGTCGACTCCGGATCCGGGATTAAATAATGACATGTCAATAACGTTCGAAGCAACATGACAGCTCAATTTTGGGCAGAGGATGCACCGATGACTGATATGATAAATCAAGAATAGTAACATGTTTTGCTTGGTAAATGACAATGTTCTCTACTATTAAATAATACCATTATTTCATTTAATAAGTTGTATAAAATACAATTGTTTTGAGGTGTTTTAAGTTTACTGAATGAGCGAGCAAAGCAAGCCATAAATTATATATAGACAAACAAAAAGTATATAAGTTAGTATATATCTCTGCTTACTTTAGGGCTAGGGGATGCTGTGTGAAAAGTCCAGCATTATTTATTTATTTATTTAAAATTACATCGTAATAAATCCTTCATGATCAGTTTAAAGGTTCACTTCTTTTCATAAGTTGTGTTCAATGCGCTCTACAAAGCCGTGCGTGTCTTTATCTACAATAGGTACCTGTCACATTCCAGACAAAAAACTTAATTTATTTAGGAATAACCGATGCAACTTCCACATTGTGTCGCAGTGTGCCCAGTAAAAACAGAGCTGTCTCCGATTCTTAGCGACGGCTTTATTCAGAGCATTCCTCGCCTGCGGGTATTATGGGATCGAATATCTTGCTGATAGCAAATGCAATGGGTCATCACTAAAAATAAAGATTTATTTGACGACCTCTGTGGCGCAGTAGGCGAAGGTCCGCCTGCGACGCAGAAGGTTGCGGGTTCGATCCCCGCCGCGGGACAAATGTTTGTATGACCTACAGATATTTGTCTCCGGTCTGGGTGTTTCTTTGTATATTATAATATGTAGTATGTATTTACAAACAAAAAGTATATAAGTAGTGTATCAGTCATGTAGTACCCATAACTCAAGCTCTGCTTACATTGGGGCTAGATGATGCTGTGTGAAAAGTCCAGCATTATATTTTTATTATTTATTTATGCAGGTAGTTAAATTCTTTAAACAAAAAATATTTTAAACGCGTTCATTGCCAATCTCTGCGGTGAATGTCAGAAATATGTTAAACCTGATCGCACATTTGGCCGCGCCGTACGCGTCGCAGTCATTTTTTTATAGAAAAAATGCAGATGACGTCAGAATATGCCGCTGGCTTCGGACGTCTCAGCATTTCTTCTATTGAATTGACAGTTCGGCGCGGATAAGTCTGCGACCACCATAATAGGTCAATGGCAATATTTTGTATCCCCCTCGCCTAAAATCCATTGTTGCACGGCCTGGGTAATCGACTTTTTGATCAAAAGTAACTATTCCATTCACCCAAAACGGTACCAACTGAATATTCTCCGAAGAAAATAGCACGACATTTTCTCGTAGATGTATGTAAGATATGTTGATGCTAATTTGAACAAAAGCTGATATACAAAGTTCAAAAGTAGCTGCAAATCCGATAACTGACGATATAACACTGCTTCAGACACTCCATAACAGAGATTTTAAAGACAAGTCAGCGATTGTAAACATTTTATACTTCAATAAACAGGGCAGCGATCGCGAGCGTACTGTTTACATGAGCATACTTCGACGATTCGCTTGTTCTAAGCGCCAGGAGCAAGTATATCGAGTTCTGGACTCGAAATACTTTTACCTCAGACCTGTTAAACAATGTAGGTAAGTAAAGGTTCTGCTATAGTTTGTGAGTAGGTATCGTCATCGTCGCTCTCAAGTCGTCAAGTCGCTGAATGAGTTGTTTTGTTATTGTTGAACGTTTATTTAGGTACCTACCTACACCACGAATCAAATTCTTGGCTTTTTCCTTAAACGGATTTTATTTTATCAAAAAAGTTCACATAAACAAAACCCGCCTACAAAAGTGACTTTCCTACAGGTTTCCTAAACAGGTTCACGACTGTATCCCCAAGGTGCGGTAGATATTCTCTCAGATCATTTTTATGTTACTCATTCCAGATCCTTTGAAGATCTCTAAGGAACCCTCCTTAGAGATCTTCAAAGTCAGAGGCATGTCCAAACACATATTTGATACATGACATCTTGCAGAAGTTAGTATTCCATACGTTACAGGTTGCAAGCCCATCGCCGCCTATAAGAACACTAACTGGTTTTCTCACGATGTTTTCCTTCACCGTTTAGAGCACGTGTTAAAGAGCATATACATTTTTACGAAACGCAAAATCCATTGATGCACGGCCGGGATTCGAACCCACAACCTTCGGATTGAAAGTTGAGGTACAACCCCATTCGGCCAACATGGCTCTAAAATTCCTAAAGTCAAGAAAATCCGTTTCAGTTATCGTTGTTGGTTTATTTTGGCGTCTCGTAGCCGAAGGATCCTCGCGAGGGTGGCGCGGCCCGGACTCGATAGATGCAGGAGGTTGCTTGTACACAATAATGGAACAGACTAACTTCCGATTTGTATTGATTGTACAACTTCGTCAGCTTCCTTGCTTAAACACAAATATTTTGAGAACAATCAGCGTTATAAGTTTTAGTTTGCTAACGTTTTAAAGAATCAACACCAACTTTAAACTTATTTATCTACTTAGTATTTTCTTTATTAAAGTTAATGTTTACTAAAGTTAGTACACGTAGTAGTGTACAATTACTCTACTAATAGTGTCGTTAGACATTCACAAGCATTTACTTTGAAGTAGGTAATTTAAAAAGACTTCCTACTGAAGTTTGTCTGAGAAACAAGATCTACAAAAGAACTTTGCAAGTATCAATAAGGGTTCGTAGACGTTCAGGCAAACAACAATACGCTATTCGTATCACAGATAATTTTATTATTTCATCTGTTATTTACAGATAAAATATCTTGTTGATTCCTGTTCTACCAAGTTTCCCCCAAGTTGGGGCTAAGGGCTCCCGATGGAAAATTTACAGCTCAACACGGCTCGGAACTTTTTCACTTCGGCACAGATAAAACTTGGGAAATCTTATCTGTCTGGTTACTTCGATTCAAGTGATTTTTGAGTGAGAATTCGGGAGTTAGATTTGGTTTTTGGGTTTCTTGTTAACGTTAAGAAACGAAGGAATCAAACGAAATTATTTTTATTTAACACACAAGTAATATTCAAACTAAACAGTAGTTAGGTACCTACCTTAAAAGGAGAAGAAATCGCAGTAGGTACCTATTTATAATACCTATGGACATTATTATTTATATTGCTTCCAGAATATTCTTGTTCAACACGATAATAATAATGCATGTTTTTGTACTTTTAAACACAATTCATAGAGATCAACGAATTGACGCCATTGCATTGCTTCTCTATTTAGGAATACTATGGTAAGCTAACCCAGTAGGTACCTATAAATTATGAAAGTTTGAAACCATCCGACCACATGTCTGCAATATATAACCAAGAAGCGTATTAAATAGTTTGGAGTAGTTTGTTATTCTGACCCTAAGCCTACATAAGCGGCTAAGCAAACTAATATCCGTCGGTTCAACTTCAAAATGAAATGGACAGCTTTCAACTTAAGCGGGACAATAGTTGCGATAGGGTAAAAAGGGCCAGGTGGGGAAGATAGTTATTGTAGCGAGTCTAAATAAATACCTAAAGTACATGATACATAAATAATTATTCAAGCCTCTTTTCCATAGGGGTAGGCAATTGCAACAGACGGTATTGTAGGTCTCAAATTTTAATTTCTTTTTTTTTTTAATTTCTTCTTTCTTATTCTTGTGTGAGAGATGATATGAATGCGAAAGGTGTGGATACAGATTTGACGAGTGATAGGAGTGAATGGAGGAAAAATACATGTTGCCGACCCCACTTAGCGTGGGATAAGGGCAAGGGAATTATGGTATTGTAGGTCTTAAACGCAGACAACTTCGCGGGTTTCAACAAGTTCAATCTAATTCTCCAAACAAGCTCATCGTGGAACTTTTGATCTGGTCCCTAAATTGTCACCAATTTGGTCTTAATTTGTAAGCCAAAATTGTACCCTCAAAAGCACGCCAGACATTCTCTTAGATATTGTTCAGGGAATTTAAGACCCCAGGGAGGTATGACCTAGGTACTTGGACGTAATTCATCATTAAGAAAAGGTCCACATTTTGCAGAAGTTACTTGCAAGCCTATCGCTTATCAGAATACTCTTTACCTTTTTTACTCTCTCTCTCTCTCTCTCTCAGTTTAATTTACCGTTTAGAGCTTGTATAAACCATGATTCCCAAAAAGGGATGAAACAAATAGAAACACCGTGGACACCTCAATTCTAGGACAATGTGCGCTCGCCGCAGGAAACCTCTGCAACGCGGGTAAGAGCAATCGAAGCCGGCTCGGACTGAAGAGTCGATAGGTGCTCATTTATAGATGCGAAATGAATTGATGCAGGATGACTGATGACTTTCAGGTAAGTATTCGTGTATGCAAGGAGACAAAATAATGTCCACTGTGGCGTCCTCTATCTACCATCACCTGAACTATAAGCTGAACTTCAAGAGATGTCAATTACAGCGACGGACTTCGGAGCTGTACAACTAGATGGCGCTAGGAACACGCAAAAAGTAATAGCTATGTCTAATCTGTGGAAAAATTCCTAGATCGCGCTGACGAAGTTTACTAGACGACTAAGCCTATATAGAACTATCCGACTATAACTGTCGGCCGAAAGGCCCTAAGGTAAGTGTGCCAGATGGGCAAACCTTAGTGAGGCGAGTACTCCCTCTTTGTCATATCTTGGGGGACTACCATTCTACCCCCAAATCCACAGTGCACAATTTGAGCCTCTTTTGATGTATACATAATTTTCTCACCATACTAGTTTATATATTACCATACTAGTTTTTGCTCCGCCAAACCTAAAACTGTGTTTTTAAAACTGCTTTTTAATAGTATTTAAATAAGTTAGGACCACTAGAAATTATAGGTGGCTAGGCGATTGCGTTTTTTAATCTTTTGAAATAATAGTATAGCAGATACAAAGTTACAGACGTCTATAAATATCGTTCTTCGGTCTTCTCTTCCCA
The DNA here is from genome assembly GCA_951394285.1 of Epirrhoe tristata. Lineage (NCBI taxonomy): Eukaryota > Metazoa > Arthropoda > Insecta > Lepidoptera > Geometridae > Epirrhoe > Epirrhoe tristata. The sequence continues at coordinate 352,896 of OX596138.1, read as the reverse complement.
ACCCCAGTTCGGAAGTGGTTGGACCCGCGGTCGGTCTGCGGCTCTCAAAGGTTGCCGCCCTATTAATCCATCCACCAGTCTATTGTATCAGAGCACCGCTATGCAATAGCGGGCATTCACCTTTCTTTTACACATTGGATTTTGAAATTATTGTAGTGTTCGATAGGAGTGAATGGAGAAAAAACATGCTGTGCTGACCCCATTCAGCATGGGATAAGGGCAAGGGAATGATGATGATGTAAGTAGTGTTCGATAAAAATGTGAATTTAAAAGTATAGTACTTCACAAGCACTGCTTTAAGTACCTAAAAGGGTAGTCAGAGGCATGCTAATTAACATTATATGAGAATCGTCCTCAATAAAGCTTTATTGATCGAGACAGTTGTATTCTTGAAAACAAATCTATTTCCATTCAACAATATCTTAAACAAACAAAGTTGTTTCCAGACAATAATTGTTTCGTCCCCCGGGGTATACAAAACTCAGGGTACAGTCAAAGTAGATTGTTTTGTTCTAAAACTTTGTTCAATTGCTATTAAATAATAACGACACTGTCATACAGTAAGTCTTACCACCAAACCAGGATTCTCTTGGGTATTAGAGACTTCAAGTACCATGTTTTTGGATAATATCGATTAGAGCAATCTCAAGATGATTTGATTTGTATATAAAACGCAAAAAATTTACCAGAAATATATAAAATTACGACTCTACGCTTGCTTGAATCCCTTCCTGATCAGAAAGTCTAATTTTTAAGTTGCATAAGAAGTAAAATTCCTAATTGTCGTGTCTAAAAAGCAAAAAGTAAAATTGTCTGTTTGATTGCAATTTTTGGGTACTTATTATTATTGCGACATTACTGAAATAATTGTGGAGTCTATAAGTGTAGGCGACTGTACTTGGGGTACATGATACCCAGACCCTGGGGTACAACTTAGATGCAACTCACCGCTAATAGCGAAAGGCAGCAACTTCCGTCATTAATTTGTTATTAGTTACAGAGTAGTTTATTGAAGGAGTTCAGACTGCGTCAAGCAAACCACAGCTGGGAAGAACAGCTAGTTACTAATAATTTACCTAGTTTTAAGCTTTGTTACCTAGTTTTAAGACGTTTCATTTATGTTATTTTGTATGTTTGTTTTTACGTTATTGACGACCTCTGTGGTGCAGTGGGCGAAGGTCCGCTTGCGACGCAGAAGGTTGCGGGTTCGATCCCCGCCGCGGGACAAATGTTTGTATGATCTACAGATATTTGTCCCGGGTCTGGGTGTTTCTATGTATAATATGTATGTATTTACAAACAAAAAGTATATAAGTAGTTTATCAGTCATCTAGTACCCATAACACAAGCTCTGCTTACTTTGGGGCTAGATGATGCTGTGTGGAAAGTCCAGCATTATTATTATTTTTTTTTTTTTCAAAGTGATCCCAGCGGTCCTACTGAATAAATGCTTTTTGACTTTGACTTTGACTTAATGTTCAGTAGTGTACCTACCTATTTGTCGGGAAGCGGTAGAGATGAATTTAAGATTTGGGGGAGGAGTTACAGCCAACTGCGGGATGGCTTCAAGGCTTTACGACTTGGTTGGTGCAAGGTTCTGTCTATTGCGCTTTTTTTAGTGTGTTCGATTCCCATCCAGGACAAACATAAATGTATCACACATTTATGTTTGTCACACATATGATTGCTCTGTATCTGGCTGATATGATACCATACCTTAAGTTTAGAGTTTTCTAGATGGCGCCGTGGAACTCTTCAAATTAGCAGTCTTTGAATGTAGTGAGTGAGCCATTTATGTTGGACTGTAAGATGCAATTTACCTCAACGCTTATTGGCTGTTTATTGGTTTCCCATTGTTCCGCGTACCGCGAGCGGATCTTGTTAGTGATTAAAAGTACCTTCTTTCTGAAACTTTTTCAAATCATATTAAAAGTATTATATTTTTAATATGATTTATGAAAAAAAGCTACAACATAACTTAAAAAATACAGAATCAGTAGAGTCTTCAAAGGATCGATCAGGATGCATTGAATGGCAATGCTGATCCGTTGGAAGTTAGAACAACGCATTAGGTTTTGCCCGCAAGGTAAACAATCTTTATAATCTTGAGTATCTAAAGAAAACCATTTTATCTTTAGAGATATATTTTATAACAGGATTTTATCGCGTATTACCTTTATTATTTCCCGACGTTTCGGCTGTATTGCAACAACCGTGGTCGCGGGCGAACTGGAGGTAGGTCAGCGGAGCCGACGAAAAGTGGCGGTAGTTATATAGAACTACCCTCCACTAATCTTCAGAAATAAGATCGGCCGCACGTCCACCACGGCACACTACACCAACAGTATCTTCACACCGAAAAGTCACATTACGACGCGCCTTGCACCTACTAATCACGGGATTCCACGCAGTTGGAAAAAAAAAAAGTAAAGATGAATTGTGATCGCGAAAGTTTAAGAAAAACCATTTTACTTATATATTTTTAGATGAGTACATTTTTCTCTGCGATATTAGTTGGTTAAAGAATAATACAAGATTCCAAGACCACAGCGCGTTTTGCTGCCAATCATAACACTTTTGCCAACGTCTAAAAATATGACGGTTGGATTACGTATTCCTGCCTCGAACACAAATATGGCTGGAATAATGTTAATTATCTTCCTTTCAGCTTCGTAATGGATCGGGCGCTGCATGAATATTTATCGTCTTGGGTTCACCTATGATAGAGCGAGAGTTGGGGAATCACTTCTTATTGTGAATAAGGATTTTTCGGGATTAAACGCGATGTGATATGATAATAATGACAGAGCAGACAGACTGCGAAATGGTGTTTTTGTGTAAAAGATTTGTCGCTGAACTTATGTTTGGACGGACATGCCTCTGACTACCCACTTAGACATCTTCAAAGGATCTGGAATACCTACATAAACGATTTGAGATAATATCTACCACGCCTAGGATATAAGTCGTAATCATGTTTATATTACTGAACTTCTTACCTCACTTTATGCAGTATATACATAGATAAGTTTTATATTCTATTTTGTAATTCTAGAGCACTGACTTTTAACTTATAAGAATGTCAGTTTTATCAGATTCATTGGATATGAAATCTTGTGATGGTATTACATGCTCTACCCTACCTCAGTGAAAATTTGTATCTGTGCCAAGTTTCATGTATCGATTCCACCGCTAAAGACCAATTTGAAACTGCTTTTGTATTCAAAGTTTCAGCTATTTAGATAAGAATTTTAGTACTGCGTTTTATACTTTCCTAAGTATTAGAATATCAGAGACTCTGATGACTCAGAGTACCGAGTCTTTATCCGAATTTGGTATGTTAAGGTTTTAAGAAAAAGGCAAGACACGTCGTACACGTATATATAGGTAGTCAGTCTTGGTCACGAATTGGTAACCTCACTAATAAGGGAGGTTTGAACGTTGAGGTGGTTACCTGGTGACGCTGACCGTACATAGGTACTTACATTATTTCAGGTGTTTTGAGAACTCAATAATATTATTATTTTGAAACAGTTTCATGCAGAGGCTTATCGTTTCAGCTAACTCTCTCACCATCTTATAGGTACACACAGACATTTCTTGAATTATAAGAATACAGAAGTATTACACATTCGTTTTTTAACAGATATGTCTTCTATAAGTAACGTTATTTGCAGTTGTTCTTGCTGGCTCCGAGGCTAAGCGTAGGTGTCGTAGAGTTGGCGCGATACGGTCACCGGTCAAAGGATACTAAGTGTTTTGGGAATCATGTAATAAGCACTTTGGTTTAGATCATGTTTGTCGAAGGTTTCTACTAAAATAATAGGTTAAAAGCTGGCAAATATGTGGCTTTGTTATTTAAGTCAGCTATAACAAACATCCTGAGTTTGTTGATTTTTTTTATTATAGATGAAATCCGTTTTTTATAACAGTTTCTACAGTCAGTCACTAGATCTTCTCTTCTTGTCGAGTCACCAGTTCTCCCGAATCAGTGTTGAAAGGATTTTGTCGGTACTTTTCGGTTTCTTCACAATGTCTTCATTCACCTTTTGAGAGTACCTACAGGCATAGTGCACATATAGGTATACATTTGGACTTATTTGTGCACGACTAGATTCGAACCCATGACGTGAGGATCGGCGCTACCACTAGACCACCAATGGTCACAACATTATTCTGTGTATAATATAAAGAAACATGTACAAAGAAGCTGCTTAATCTCTCACGCGATCTTTTATATTTATTCTAGCAGTTCCATTCATGGCATCCTCCACAGACGCACTCCTGACTAATGTCCTCAAAATCGGGGATTTATGGAACGCCGCCATCGCCATTACCAACGCTTAATATTCCCAATCCCTTATTATTATTGTTCGGTTATCGTCCTTTAGAATTGACAGACAGTTCAAATTATTTGATTGATCGATCGTAATCGTCTCTCTTCTACTCCTATACCTTAGCATTTATTACATTAGACATTTTTGCATAAAATATATGCAAAAATCTAAAGGTCTAGGTAGCTCACATTGGTTGTTTAGGTACATATAATTTTATGATCTTCGTTCAGTCAAAAAAGCAAAACTTGAGATGTGAACCCATAATCTCATATTATAAAATTGTTGAGGACATTACTCATTATATTAATAAATGATGATGATTGGCGTTTCGCGCTAAATCCAATCTGCAACTAATTAGGCAGCTCGTTGTAAATTACGCACGAAGGTGAAATAATAATAATTGCTTTAATTCTGCGTGAATTATAACTTGACTACATAATGAAGCCACTTCTATAATAAAATAAATTTTCATTTTACATAATGTGCTTGTGAAAGTTGTGGGTTATGTCAAATACTAAATGTTCTCCTATCTATACCTACCAAGCGTTCAATGATTTCTATAATATTTTGAACCAAAGGTATCCAGGTAAAGCATATGCTTTACCTGACAGTTTCAAGAGACTAGGTGATATCACCTAAAAAATACAAAATACAGGAAAAAATACAGGAGATTTTTTGCGCCCTTTGACAGACAAATTACTTACCTACAATATCGATGAACAATTGTCGCTAAGTGTTTGTCACTTAGCTTACTCCAACCTCTACGTAGTGTAGTGCTATTCAAAAACAATACCTGTCAATCCTCAAAGTTGATATCATGCACTCGTGATTAGCTTGCTGTCTCATTAGCATTGGATCAAATGTCGATTGTGGATTATTGGGTTGGTGATTATGTTATTTAAGCTACGATTTCAGAGTCATTTGATTAAAATAAACAACAAATTTTCAGAGAGGCTGGTGCCGTCATTAGACTCGGAGTCGGGCCAGAAATCACTGATCTATCCAAATACCTTAAGCGCCAGTCATTTGAGCTAGATGAACCTAAGTTCTGTCTTTGCTTAATGCGTGAAGCTGCACTTGAGATGGACCCTCATTGTGATGATCACTGCAGGGGCAGTGGGGAGAACCATGATGGATGTCTTCCGGCAGTCTAGAAGAGTTTCGAGAGATAATATAGTTATCTCACTTGATTGACCAATTACAAAATCTTGAGCGGAAAAATCAAAATCTCGTGATAATTCCAATTATGTATTTACAAAATTTAGTGCATACAATTACTTTTTAGTCGTAGTAATATTGGTAATATGGCGGTTTCCGCATTTAAAAAGACTTCTCATATTATTAGTGCTCTAATTTGGATGCGATTAAACTAAATAACCGGAAAATTATAGCTAATTCTGTGCCGATAATTGAGTTGTTGATAATGTAGAGCCATCAAATTTTATTTGAAATTGGTAATAAGTTTAATGGCGGTGGTAATAGAACTGGCTAGGCAGATGACAACACCCAATGTGAGGAAATGGAAGCTGACATACCCTAACTGCAAACTCATTAAACTATGTCATAGACGTTCCAGTTTCAACAATAGACAAGGCCCACATTTATTTTAGGTACCTACTAGGCTAGTTGATTTATAAAAGAATCAAGTGGCAACTAGAAACTTTTAACAAACATACATTAAGTATTATTAATATGCACAAATGCACTTTTGCAGAAGTATTCTATATGTGATAAGTAGAAAACCATCAACACCTTTATAATAAGTTATTTCCTTGACTTCAACCTTCGATCAACAAAGAAAGACTTCAACCCAAGTAGCCCGAGAGTCAAACTCTTGCCAGTTTTTAAATGAAGGCAAAAACTACAGGCGAAGTTTATCGCGTTAAGTTGCACTTACCTGTATTGGATTACAGCCTACGCAGCCTTCGGAACAGCCAGGATTTACATAAGCCTTTTATTTAAATGCTGTCGGTGCTTTCAAGCGAAATACCATACAGCTTACATAGCTGTATTTGCTTAGTGGGATAATGCGATGATTTCACGAAGGTTGTTCGAACCCTGTGTTTGATTGGATTTTTTCGAAATCTAAAAGTAACTAGGTACATACTTCAAAATAAGAAAACATCATGAAAACCTTGTAGAGCTGAAAATATATTAGATTTTTGTATACATAGATGCTGAACGATTCATAATTATAGTATAGTTTATTTCTTATTTCAAACCCTTTTGAATGACCATCAAAGCATACAATAAGTTATCTCAATCACGTCTAAACAACCTTATATAGCTTAAAGTGTACAGCTTCATAAAACTTGTGGCATCGCTTGTACAAAGTAAAATAGTTAGCAACTGCGAAGATAGATTAAACAAGTTTGAGAGCTTCGACAAGCAATCAAAATGTTTGTTCGAAATAACACGCGTTTTGTTACAACTTTACTAAGGAATGGTCTATAAGTTTGTTTCTGGCGAAAAAAGGTCAAGATACAAACTGTATGGTAGACATTTTTTTATACGATTTGAAAATGTCTTCGGGCATGAGCCAAGTATGTATTTGTGTCTGACTCCAACTATCCCTTTACATTATCCTCAAAAGAATATTTTTCTAAGAAATGTTTACCATGAGGGGCTTCTTCTCTACGTGTTCTCTACACTGATAGGAACACTTCACGGTATTCTTCACGGTATTGGTCGCGAAGGAACAGGAGTAGAATCACCTAGTTTTAAGACGTTTCAAAGTGATCCCAGCGGTCCTACTGAATAAATCCTATTTGACTTTGACTTTGACTTTGACTTCTAATTTACTTTAAATTCAATATAAATTTCATTCAGGGGCATGAAAAATACAATTGCATACCTACAGCTTTAGAAGTTCCTTAGAACTTGATAATTTCTAATAAAACAGTTTCTAATTGGTGTACAAAGCCGCCAGAACCCCGCCACAAGCTGCATCGTGGATACATTATACGGCTGGAAGCTGGTAACGAGCATTTAAGCGCCATAAAAGATGTCGCATTGAAAACAAAGATATCGTGAAAAGGGTAATGTCGCTCTTAAGTTTCATAGCTATGACACAGCTTAACTTAAAATAAAATGCCACTTTTTGTATCACCCTTACAATAATGGAGTGAGGAAAACGAAATAACAATAAGTATTAGGAAACAGTACTACTGTAACTACAGTAACTACTTTTAAGTAGTAGTAGAGTTTTTATTTCTGGTGTTACTCGACTCAAAAAGTATCAAGTCACTTAATTATGAAGAAAATGCGAAAATAACAAGAAAATATGAGTAGGTATCTACCATAATTTAAGGAGCTCTAAACGTTGAAGGAAAACATCGTGGAGAAACCTATAGTAAGTTACCTAACTTTGTTAGGCGATGATGGGCTTGCCACTTCACAAGTGGTTTTATAGAGATAGATTTTCCATCTTCCGTGAATTGAAAAATATAAAAAAAACTAAATAATTAAGTTTTCCCAAGTGTTTTCGTTGATATTGGAAGACAGAAAAACCGAAATAACTATCTAGACATTTTATAATTGAAAAAACAACCCAGCTCTTTACAAAGCCTATGTTTATGTATATGCATAGCCGAGATTATTCGCGAGGCGCATTCAACTGAGCGCTTTATTGCAGCAATTACTGGAGAGTGCCCATCGACTGATCCGACGACATGCTTGCTGATAAGGACCGTTTTTGTTGGTGTTCACAGCACAAATGATATTATCACACGTACATTTCAAAAAAGACCTGTGTTGGCCGTGTAGTGTTTTTACTTTTAATCCAGTGGGTTTGAATCCAGGCCGTAGGTTAGTCTCAGATTTATTAAGGTGCTTTCTGGTAAGATCGGACTATTTTTGAGAAAACCTAAAGAGTCTTAGAAAATATTTTATTGTATCGCCTCTAGTGACTCTTTTACAATGCCATAGCAACCAAACTGTTGCAAAAATACAGAGGTTTCATTTCTTATTTGTAATGTTTAGATAAACACAACGGTTGATGTTTTATGAATGATCAAACAGAGCAAAATTTTTCAGAATGGCAAGTAAAAGATCGGACCGTGTTAAGGTAAGAACGGACTACCTTATAAAATCACCTCTGTAACAGCTAGAATAAGCTCTATCACAGGAAAATATTCGGACTTACCTAATAAAAAACATAGTACAAATTGTTATTGAATTAGTTTTCAAATTTAAGTTTTAGCGAAGATTTAATACATTTTTTTACTCCAAATGTCCGATCTTACCCCGCATGCTTCAAACATAGATTTTTGTGTATCTCAAACTTTTACATCTAAAGGCTCATTAGACTCATAATTACAGCAGGCAGACAATTAACAAAATAGAAGTCAGTTTTCTGAGTTGAAACTTGCATTTTCAAGCTCTAATAATAACAAAAAAAATATTATCAATCAACTTTATTCATTATAAGCTTAAATTTTAATCTACAAAAAAATTAGCAAAAAATAAAAAAAAATTATGTAAAGTTGAACATAACTAAATACCTACTGTTTAATAGGACGAACATTTCAGTCTGTAGGTGGGCACTTTACTCTTAAATGTTTTTTTTTTATTTAACCTATACTGTCCCACTGCTGGGCAAAGGTCTCCCCCAATTATTTCTAACCATCTCTCTCCTTTGATAGGTTCCACCACCCACTATCGAAGGAGTCGAGGTCGTCTCTCCAGCGTTTCCTTGGCCGTCCGCGGCGTTGTCTCTAGGGTGTTAAGATGTTTGCCCATTTTTCGCTGTGCATCCGGCTCACGTGCCCTGACCAGTCCCACTTCAACTTGACTGTTTTGCGCCCTACGTCGACAATACCAGTCGTTGAACGCAGCGTGGTATTCCAAACTCGGTCAATCCACTTAAATTATTATTAAGTAATATAAATATGCAGTATTATAGCACGTTCTGTCAACAAATCTTAAAACTTACGTATTTTATACAATCCAGAACAAACAAGAAATCAATCAACAACTAAACATAACAAATACTTCTTTAAGTAAAAACAAAAAAGTAAGTACTTTTACAACATTATTAGTAAAATGTAACTTACATTTTAAACATCATAAATTTAGGTAACTTTGATAACTTACTTACTTGTAGGCGAAAACAGCCAAGACATCCGTACAAAAGCTTGCGAAAGTGAGACGTTTGATACAGACAAATCGAATATTGAAAGTAAAATAAAAAGCATGTAAAGTAAAAAACTTTAAAGTGAAAGACCGGCGGATTATGTCCGATCTTAACCTACGAGGTTAAAGATCGGATCTTTGTCTACAAACGTCGTAGACATTATTGTATAGTACTAATCAATTAGTCTTACATCGCAAATGGTAATAAAACAGCAAAACTTCAAAAATAAACAAAAATTACCTACCAAATTGCTCACAGAACGTTTCAGGTGGAAGATCGGATCATGTCTTTTTCCACTTTTGGTACATCCTTTTTTTGAACGACAATAGCACACGTTCTGCTGGGCATAGCGTAAAAAGCAGACTGTAGGGAGGGGCACAACAAAATGGCGCGTACGGTGATGTTGCCATCATTTAAAAATATTGCTGAATTTACTACTCGTAGTTACATGACTTATCCGGACTTACTACTTGTCCGGTCTTACCAGAAAGCACCTTATTTCGGAAAATTTAAATTTTTTATACAAAATGCTCTAAACGAGGTGACGGAAAAAATCGTAAGAAAGCCAGTTAGTATTCTACTAGGCGGGGATCGCTTCTACGAAATGCTGAGAAATTGGTATTTGGACATTCGTTTTTGATTTAGAAATAATTTTGTAACCCCTAAAACGCTCTGAGAGAACTACTATATTTTCATGAAACTATCGCGATCCTTTTTCTGTTTTCTCTTTAAAATTTCTGTAGGTATGATTTATTTGACTGTGACCTGCAAGCCAAAATTCAGTCAAAATGCAATTCTACTTGCAAAAGGCACTCGTTTTAAAGCAAAAAGCTTGTATTTCGAAGCCTACGAGAGAGCACTTTTGGCAAAAACTGCAGAACTGTGTGTCAGGTAAATACTGCACCAAAATAAATTGCTAGTTTGGTAATGAAAACGGAAAATGGTTTAACGGAACATGGGGTTTACTTGAAAATCTTGATGCCAGCCGGTGAAGCATGAATATGACTTTATTTTATTTTACTTTTTTATTTGTTTAGGTAGGTATACATAATAATGTAGACTCATGCCAAATATGGATTTGCGCGTGTATTTATTTTAACTTCTACCTTGTGTTTCATAAAAAATTAAGGTCTTAATCAAAATCAGGTACAAAATCGAGACTATCTCTAATCTAACTTTTTAAGAAACACACTGTACGACATCTTCAAATATGTTTTCTTGAGCTTCTAAATATCTATCGTGCTTTGGGAATACAGTCGTGATCCTGTTTTTTTTTATTTTTTTATGACGACCTGTGTGGCGCAGTGGGCAAAGGTCCGCCTGTGACGCAGAAGGTTGCAGGTTCGATCTCCGCCGCGGGACAAATGTTTGTATGATCTACAGATATTTGTCTCGGGTCTGGGTGTTTCTAAGTCTAATATGTATGTATAATTGTATATACAAAAAAAAAGTATATAAGTAGTATATCAGTCATCTCGTACCTACCCATAACGCAAGCTCTGCTTACTTTAGGTTTAGTCCAGCATTATTTATTTATTATAAAACAAACATAAGTAAAATAACTCAAGAAACACCTGGCTTCTAGTAATTACGGAAACTCATTATTGTTTGTATCGCCGAACAAATGTTTCACAATTAGAGCGACAAGGTTTTAATGAGTTCGCGTACTAGACAAAGAAAATGGAATAACTTGGGTTTTAAATGAATTATGGAAAATTATATAATATTAAAACATGTATTTGGACGTGCCTAACTAAAAGACCTATCTTCATAAATGATCTTAGGATCTTAAAAACTCACAATAGATTCAAAAGATTGTCTACCGTACCTTGAGGATAGTCAGGCTCCTGTGTTTTTTTTTTTTGATTATATTTGTTTTCTCTAGCCATATCCATCCACACCTATATCTAGAAGTCACCTAACTATCTCAGCGGAGTAGTTCGGTAAAAGCAGCAAAGCGCCCAATTACATTTTTGTGTGACGGCGCGCGCCGGATTAGGAAAAACGAAAATGACTCCGAATTAAAATGGAAATGGGCTGGACCGTATTTGAGGCGGGAATGTACGGCAGTTTTGGACTTACTTACGGAATGTGAATTTGAAGTATACCCAGGGATGAATGGTTCTTGGCATTTCGATTCACTGCAGTGTCGAGTCCCTGATACCCTGTGTCAGGTAGTCAGGTATTATTATAACATTCAGATCCGTATTAAATATCTGCACATATACAAATATCTGTGCAAATATTTGTATGTCGCACTATCAGAATCAAACTAGCACCTCATGTGTCTCAGCCGAGCAATAGCCCACCTCAAGGCTGTCAAAATATTAGGTATGTTGCCAAGAACATACCTAATATTTTGTGTAAAAAGGTGTTGTTGTTGTCAAAAGTAACAGTTTTTTTCAGCATACTTAAATCACAGTACACAATACACAGGTAAACGCATGAAAGTGATCTCAATACTTTCCCGCTCCTAGTCTTACCCGAAATAAAAACCATTTAGTGGGCATTTACATATTATTTGTGGAATCCACCGAGGTAGGCAGCCTTTTCATTTAGCTCGAAGGTGTCTGACGAGGGGCGGCGCCGTGGCGATCTAGTCTCAGCTTTCTATTATAATATCTAAAAAAATTTAGAAGCGCACAGTTGTGCTTGTTATTAGGGGTCACCCATACATATTGTGAACATGGAGAGCGTCGTTCAACTTGGCTGATCGTTCTGAGATCGTAGATCAAAATAAATGAAATAGGCTTCCACACAGTAGGTATGTACCTTAGTGAAAATAATAAATGACAGTTGCCGCTGTGGTGATAAAATTCTTCCCCAAAGAGCACCATCCACAGAACTATTATAGTTCTGTGGCACCATCATTTGCTATCTCTTGCTGCTCTAGATCAGACTTTGACAGCAATTTGTATGATGTCATACCACCTTTTTTTTATTTTTTATTTAAGTGCCTGTTTAGATCTTTCTAGTAGATAGGTCATGTTGCACTCGCATCGCTGGTTCCATGCTTCTTATAGGAAGGGAATAGATGTCCTCGTTGGACGGGGGCCAGGAGACGGCTGCGGGGGCGACAGGCGAAAATGGCTCATCGCTTTAGCTTCATGTTATTTTACTGGCAACTTTACAGTGCATTGGTTTTCGTAGTTTGTGGACGAACAATTATACATACACGATAGGTACACTAATCTGAGATGTAATTAGTTCAAGACCCTTTGAAGATAAGAGGAAATTACACACTTACCTATTACTTACTGCAGAAGTTGAAAACAAACTTCGCTTTGAATGCTTAGAAACCTCGCCCAACGCCACCTACCTGTTATAAAACTGGTTTTGTCACGATGATTTCTTGCCCCATTCAAGAGCTTGTTGTGGTCTTATTGAATAATGCTTTTATCTTAGACTTAGAAATTAGTTCTCTGTTCTTCGCGACTAATGAAACAAGCGATTAATGTTGTTCACAACAAAACAAGTTGTGAAAACCAGCGAATGAAAATGTCAAGATGAGCCAGAACTTTCGACAGAACTAACATTTCCTCAGAGTTTGCGAGTAATTGCGGTCCGGCAACCGGCAAATATTAATATCCTGGTTATAAATTAAAATATACACGGGCAAGCGCGAGGGAATGTGCAGCGGGTTCCGTATGATTTACATTACTTTGCATTTTGGTTTTGTAAATAATGTAGGTAGATTATTAGTTAGTTAGTGTTGTTTAAAAGTATTTTTCTTAAGAACATTTAATTATGGGTTATTTTATTGACTATCAAGAGCCAGGGGTTATTTTCTTGGGTTCTGTGTTCAAAAATCCGGGATCTAAAAAGCAAGTCTTACTATTTTACTAGAAAGGGTTTTTTTTTTGAATAAAATATAATAATAAAAAAAAAACACATTTCGCCGTTATTTAGCCCTTGATAGTTTGTAAATCAAAGTAAACGTCACAAGCCTAATTAATTTCTGTCCGTAACCCTAAAAACTACCCGCGCTGCGATGAATGGATAAAAATTATCAAGTTTTATATTATTTTTGTTTAATCCGTCATAAAAATAAGATTTAATATACTCTACAACTAGCCCGTTTCTTAGATGAATGGATAAAGAGTTTAATATTTTTAAGACGGTTCTAAGATGTATAGAGTTTTTATTTAGAAGACAGGCCACGGAACTCTGGTTAACTAGCGGACCGAAACTGACGGAACATTTTAATCTTGTCTAGTTGTTTGCGAGGTGCTGAGGGAATTACATTTTTGTGTGAAAGCAATTTTATAACTTTACAAAAGCTGAGAACAGACATTGCTCAAGATTTTTACACACAATTTTATTAACTTAATTTATGTAACTGTTGTACAGACGCTGCATTGAACACCTACAAATATTATAAATTTGCAAATTTGTGAGTATGTTTGGATGTTTGTGTTACAATCACGCCTCGATCAGTGAACCGATTTGGATAAAACTTAGACGTAACTTAGACGTAACGTAGACAGCGACTTGTAATTGCACTTAAGCTATTCAAAATGTTGGTACCACGCGAAGGCGCGGACTGCAGCTAGTAGTCATAATTTATAAATTTATCTGCGTCATAATAAAATTTATATCAATTCTAGATCTAGATGACGTTTTAAGAAATATCCTGAAATATTTATGCTAATATTATTATTATTATTACTTTTAATGATCAATGGGTCGGCTCTTGACCTCGAAACTTACACAGGCAAGAGTGAAATCTACGATGGAGCGAGCTTACCCAGAAGGTGCCTATTAACTCTCTTCTTAAAAACAACAGGGTCGTAGTTCAGCGTATTAGTAGTAGTATTATTTAATAATTATAAAATAATTAATTAATTTTATTTTTGGGTTAAAAACCAAAAGACGTCATTTGAAAGGATTCGCTTACAAAAAGCTAACATGAATGTATTAAGCGGTGAGATTGTTTATTCAGCGCAGCAACCAGCCCCTTAATTAAACAGCACACGTGAGATGTTTTAATCAGACCACGGACCACAGCACAGAGTCTTCAGTAGATAAACTTGAACACGCGACTCCAAGAACATTTTTATTTTTGACGTGACTACGTCTTATAATTCGATAGAGCCGGCTGCACGCACGAAAAAACATGACGTCATGAGGCGTTACCTCGCTCTGAGGCGTTCCATGTAAGGCCTGCGCAAGTGCAAGCGAGAGCGCGGAACGAGCGACAAAGAAGCACAATCGGCCTTTGCGTTGTCACGTTCAACTATTGTCAGTAAACCGACTTTACAGACAACCATTTTTTAATTTATTCCAGTGTTTTATCACTTAGCGACCACATCGCCCTAATAGCTAGAAGCATCTTCTCTCAACTAGTTACATGTCGTATATTGTCCACTCATGACATACATACCCAATCAGGACTCGAACTCTCTGCTTTTTTACAAATAAAGCCTGTAATCACTCGACTTTTCTATAATTATCATGATAATTATTTTACGTATACGAACGAGGAGTGGGTTACACGCCTAGATAGTGTCCGCTGCGGTGTGTCAGTGGGTTAGCTCTGCCGTTTACGTTGTGTTTGATTTAAAACCAGGAAACGACTTTAATGATAAATATATGAATGTTGAAAGCTTTAACAGTTATCTTTCATATCGGCTTTACATTCAAACTTTCATACAATGCCTCTTTCTCGTGGCGGTTTGTTTGTACTTTACTCGGGGCATAGAAACTTACAAGTTAATGTTCTGTGTGGCGTTGAGCTGCGGCTCGGTGTAACCGCCGCGTAAGCAAAGATTACATCGCATCGCCGAGAAAGTGACTCTCGGAGCGACAAGATGCTTGAGCGACGTCCACTCACGCCTTACTATATTTAATTACTTTCCTGACTATCAGCAACTTTAACGTATTTTACTACTCACACAGACTCTATTGTTTGATTGCTATAAGTACCTAAGATAAAAGAGGCTATGGTCTACCGAAGAGGCTACCTGTGCAGGTATGTTGTTTGTGCTTATGTTCGTCTGAAAAAGTAAACCTACCTATTTTTAAAAATGAAAAAAATTGATTGATTGCTTACTTTCAGTTTCCTATGCCAGGATTTGCGTTATTTCATTAAGACCGTTGTATAAAGAAATTTACATAATTCACGATTATTTTTCACAATTTATTTGACGTGAAAAGATCTAAGGAAAATCATTTTACCATTTTTCAAACGAAATCCAATCTCCTACAATTTAATACAAATTTATCAATAACAGTTTTTTCGTAGTTGTGCAGGTACGTTTAAGCTATTTTATTTATACAGTTTTTCAAAGCATAACAAAGAACAGTTATATTATTAAGGCACCAGCAATTTAGTAGTAACTAAATACAACCACCTAATAAAATATGAGCCAAAATACTTTGCAGGCAAAATAAATGCTGCCCAAAAAGTGGTAGCAATAATGCACCAAGGCCTTACGAAAACAAATTAACTCGTTCTGTGCGATGTATTTGAATATGATCTCTATAGTTATAAGAATAGAGTACTGTATGCTGTGGGTGTACATTTCGGTACATCTAGCCTAGGTTACAACGCACGCGGACTGTATATTACTGGAATAGTGTGGATTACAGTATTGACACAGTGCCGGTGAAAACAGGAGGCTATCTCTACCATAAGAAAAACTTAATTTGGAACTGATAATGCTTAAGGTACATGGACTATGCTTAAATATTTTGAATAGTGACTGCGCTACTAATTTGAAAAGTGATAGTCGAGTCAAAGTAATTAAAAAAAAATTTAAACCGTCGATAATTAACTTAATTAATTCCTAGTTTCCAACCTAGCGTTGCAGCCTCTGTCTTCGGGTCACTAGTTCTTTCGTACCATATTGACAAAGTATTTAATTAGTAAGCTTCAACGAGGTTTCTTCTCAATCCGCTGTATTGAACTTACAAATAGTAAGTAGTGTGTAAATAGTGTAGTAGTGAACTTACAAATAGTAAGTTCACTACGGCGGTGGAGAAGACTAAATACTAAAATAGTAGGAATCTAGTAAATAGTAATAGTAGTAGTAGTAGTAATACTAAATAGTATCCACTGCGTCTAACAGAGTAAATTCCACCGATTCAAATTCCTGTGTTGGGGAGGCGTGAGCGTGCGACCGCGGGCTATGCAGCGTTGCGTCCCACTGCGAGTTGTTACTGTGGTTCACTGACCTGTACCAATCTTTTTTAGAATCAGTGAAATCAGAAAACGTTTTTGTTGCTTTGTGCGTTCCATGAACTGTTTAGTTTTTTGAAACATTCTATTTTCCCGTATGCGTTGGCGATATGGAATAAATGATAAAAAAAAACGATTAGGTTCTCAAGGTGTTTTTAAAGGCGAAAATGGGCTTGCGACTTTTCATGTTTAATGTTAGATAAGTACCTACATAAAATGGGATTTTTGAGGTTTTTATACAAGTCAAGCCAATTTTGCATGGCATGTACAAAGTGTATGCCATGCATATTGGCTAAAATTATGCCTCTAACTATCCCTTGAAGTATTTCTCAAAACTGAATAAAAATAAATACCAAGGAATCCCTTACATACAAACTTACTTAACGTTTACCTTTGTTACATTAAATATTAGCTACTCTATTGACCCAAAATTGAAAATCTATAGGCAGTCAGCAAGAAATAATGTGGCTATTTGGACTCCTTACCCACAAAGGGTACAATGGGGTAGAATGGACTACAAACAGTCCTCTAATCTGGCGACGATCGCGATGACACGACCGATCGCATTCTGAGAAATGGGAAACCTTCTCTTTGACTACAATAGCGGAAACTATTATCGAATACTTGAACATGTTTTGACAATGGCATGTTTTGACATATTTGATGAACAGCGAATTTAAGTTCTTCATCACACTATCAATGCACATTGAACAGCGAGGCGAAGATCAGTTTTAATAACAAGACATTATAAACCATGTTAAAAGATATGATCTCGAGCAGTCTAGCGAGCAGTTTCCCGCGGTCGCGAGTTGACGCGCGTCGGAGCTGGCAGTCGCGAGTCGGCGCCGCGGCGCGAGCGTTTCTATATCTTATAGCATTGTTCTTATGGTTTATAATGTCTTGTTATTAAAAATAATCGTAGTGTCTCTGCCAATTCAATGTGGATTGAGCCTAAGTGGGAGAGTATAAGTATATGTGCTAATTGTTTCTAATTCAGGCCAAAATTTTATTTGTAAAGGTTACAGCCATGATCAGTGGGATTGTTTTCGCGCCTCGACACAACAAACAAAGTAAATAGAGACCATAAATTTACTTGCTACGATCTTAGTACACGTCCTCTTTCGTCCCATTCAATGTACACTTCATACAAACTCACCAGCATAGGATACTTTTGATCTGACCCGTCTTTAAAACCATTAAACATCAAATACATTTACAAGTTGAAAGGCCACTGAGATACATCACAAACAATAACTTACCGCCATTACAAGCGTTGAGGTCATTATCTGTTCTGAGGTATACATCATTTGTATATTTGTGATGCACAGTCGCCCGCAATAAGAAGAATACACTCTCATACTTCTTAGATTAATATCACACTAAAGAGAGCACTGGTGGTCTAGTGGTAGTGGCCCCGCCTACCGATCGTAAGGTAGAAGGTTCAATCCCGGTCGTGCACCAATTAGTTTTTCTGCCAAAAAATGTATGTGCAATTGTGCACTATGCCCTCAAACGGTGACGGAAAACATCGTGAGGAAACCAGCATGTCGTAGAACCTACAAAGTTCGAAAACATGGTGTCAAGTGCACAAAAGGAGCCTCTTCGAGGCGCACTTTAAATCCTTTCACCACACTGGTTCGACAGAACTAGCGAATAAAAAGAAGACACTAAAGTAAGTAAGTAGGGATATATTACACAAAAAGTAATAGATAGATCCAGGTTAAAAAAATAACTGAATTTTTTTTTCACATATAACTATTGGCGAAATCAATGGAAAATCGTAAATCAATACATCTTTTTGCAGGCGACTGTACATTTGTATCGGTGTAATGGTAGTGGCGAAGCCACTTTGTCGTTTTAAGCGTTGTTTTGCTTCAAAATGTACCAATTTGTGAATCAATTGTCCCAGTATCGTTGAAATTGGACACAGCTTTGGAGATAGCTAGCTCATTTTATGATTTCAGTACCATTTATGATTGTTAATGAAAGTGTGAAAATGTTTTTATATAATATGTCATTA
The DNA here is from genome assembly GCA_951394285.1 of Epirrhoe tristata. Classification (NCBI taxonomy): domain Eukaryota; kingdom Metazoa; phylum Arthropoda; class Insecta; order Lepidoptera; family Geometridae; genus Epirrhoe; species Epirrhoe tristata. Next base: position 334,225 of record OX596138.1, on the reverse strand, counting down.
CGATTACGAAAGTTTAATTATATAATTACGTTTTTATACTAAAAAGAAAACCGACTTCAATGTTTGACTCGAAACGCGGTGTGACTCAGGGCGTCAAGCTGTCGATTCGATTTCTATTTTTATATGGGACCACCTCTGGAGTATACCCTTTCAAACATGAAAAGAATTTTGGAAATCGGTCAACAAATGGCGGAGCAATCGCGTAACAAGATACAAAAAAAAAAACATACAGACGAATTGAGAACCTCCTCCTTTTTTGAAGTCGGTTGAAAATGAGAATCAAGGGAACGAGAGTAATCGCTATAACTGATACCCCTATTTTGCTCAAAAATCTGCCTATTAGGAAATTCAAGCACTTAAAATTAGTTTCTTCGTTTATTTTGTTGCACAAATTACTTTTTGGACTTGCGTTACGCACGTGTACGACAACATTCAGTTGGTGTGCGAGGTCTACTGTACCGTGTAAGAAAACCATGATGACCAGTTGAGCACCCTAGCTGCCCTGAACGCCGCTATACACAGAATAATGGGCTTGCTTTGTTCGCTCTCAATTAGAGATAGCAAGTAACGGCCTGTAAATATTGAACATCTCTTAACAGTCGTGAATGAGCCTCTCAGCGCCAGTTGTTTGACTTATTGAAAGGAATATCTATAATGGGTGTAATGGGTCAACAAAACTGACCCATTGACGTGCCAATACCAGTCGAGCTTTGTAAATGTAGTAAATAGAAGCCATTTTAAGTGCACTTAAAATCCTTTAACTACCCTATCCTTAAAAACGATTGGCACGACAACAAACTAAAATAGGTAGTGACAAGACAAGACAATATAGATGAAAATCACCTGAAAACTGGTGGTCTATTGGAAGCGGCTTGCCTTCAGATCCTAGGTTTTGAATTCGAGCACCAAACGCGTTTCGGTCTAATAATGGGCCAGGTATCAACTCTCAATCTGCAAAGGAAAACATCAGTTTTTGGGTCCAAACAAAATGTGTTTATTGGGTGTCTGTCTATTGAGTATGTGTTTCTATAAAATGTATTTCATATCTTAACGCGGTTACATGAGTTGTAACCGCGTTGGTTCATACGTTGGTTACGAACAAAGAACTGAAACACAAAACTTTATTTTTATTTTGTAACCTGGTTACGAAGTAGGAAAAAAAATCCTTCGACTGACGACCTCTGTGGCGGAGTGGGCGAAGGTCCGCCTGCGACGCAGAAGGTTGCGGGTTCGATCCCCGCCGCGGGACAAATGTTTGTATGACCTACAGATATTTGTCTCGGTCTGGGTGTTTCTATGTATAATATGTATGTATTTACAAACAAAAAGTATATAAGTAGTATATCAGTAGTATATAGCGCTTTGGACTTTTCTGTAAGCTTTCTATCTATTTTTAATAAATCATTTCATTTCATTTAATCATTTCATTTCATTTCATTTCATTTCATTTCATCAGTTATCTGGTTCCCATAGTACAAGCTTTGCTTAGTTTGGGGTTAGATTATGCTGTGTGAAAATGTCCAGCATTATTTATTTATTTATTCTACGTAGTTAGTTACCAAACATGGTTACGTGGAAGCACTAAAGGGAAAGTTTAAGTCTTTTGTTTCTTTTCGTTTGCTTCAGTGCGTATTGTTACAAAGACAAGTGTCGTCGCACCTCCGAACAATTTTAGACAAAAGGCTTTTTGGCAAAGCCTCGGGAGCCCACGTAAACCCGAAACCGGCGAGAAACTGCCAGCCACAAAGCTCTTAAGTCTCACAATAATCCTTGTGCTTTTGTTGCAAGAATGCAAATAAAGCTATTATCAATAAAAAAAAACAGGTTAACAGGGGAACGGTAGACATCCCCTCCGATCATGATACTTAAGAGAGGGTAGTTAGAGGTAAGTCAATACCATATTTTACATATGGCTTTCACTAGTTTCTCAGGATGAAAAAAACTATAGTAAAAGTATATCTATAAGTAAATTGACCAGCAACTTATACTGCCACGTTTAAATCAAAATGGTTGTCATTTTAAAGCAATTTCGCTGTTGATGCACACAAACGACCAAAGATATGACTAAATGAGGCCATTACCAAATACTATTTTTAAAAATATTTTACGAAACGAGATAAGGTGCTCAAATGCGACTTGACCTTCAATGGGTACTTAACTATAAGCATTAGGTAAGTACTTATTTCTAAATCTTAACTTAACATTCAAGTGTAGTACTTATTAAGTAGCTTTTGATGTCTCTGTGCAACTCGCATTCAGATTTTCCTTAATTTTCAAATCTATTTTATACTAGCTGCGCTCCCGCGTTGTAACCCGCGGTCCCTCGGGATTTTTTCATTTTTTCGGGATAAAAAGTAGTCTATGTCCTTCCCTGGGATACAACCTTTAACTATGCCAAATTTCAGCTTAGTCTGATCAGCGGTTTGGGCGTGAAAGCGTAACAAACAGACAGACAGACAGAGTTACTTTCACATTTATAATATTATAGTATGGATGATTATATTTCATTAAAAGCTAAATTAAATTTTAGATTTTTCATAAAACAATCATAAAGTCAATGTATTTTGAATTAGTTGGTATTGACGCACAATTTGCATTGCTAAGCTTCTCGAGGACCGCGAAGGTGCCACATTGAACTCGAGCTTCTAACTTAGCGCATAATATTACTTGTTTGTATAAACAGAACATTATGTTAATAAAGGTAAAAAATGCAACAAAATTCTGAGGAAATGACGCACGCTTTTTGTTCTGTAGCGAAGCCGTAGTATTTCGTAGTATGCGCTACGAATTTTTAAGTGCTACGATTCAAATAGAGCTTTTTGTATCACTTCAAAAGTATCATAATTACTATAATTCTCTATAATTCTCTTTTTTTAAGTTCTAACAATTTTTTTTAAATATGTGTATCGTGTTCTTATTTTAAATGACAAATTGTCTTTATAAGAATATTTTAAAGCAAGCAAGCTATTTAGTAAAGTGCAAATACGGATACTCCCTGAGGATAACCTCCAGCTGAGAAGATAGGGTCAGTCTACATACACGTGCGCTTCAGCACGCTAACGCCTGAAGCAGGAGGTTCAATTCCTCTGTGCCAATAGGCCTTTTCATCTTTTCTAAATATTAAAACAGCGTCAGGAAGCAAAATATGCCTACAATTAACCATACGCTGTACAGCTTGGGACATAGAATGAGATGGAGTAGGCTTGACAGAGGTAAAATAGATCGATTGGAATACATATAATTCTGCTTACAGAATTTTAATTAACAGATAGATATTTTATTTATTTATAAATAAATGCTGGACTTTTCACACAGTGATAGGGGAGAGTGGAAGAAGAGAACATGTTGTGCCGACCCCGCATAAGCGGGATAAGGGCAAGCAAATGATGCTGGACTTTTCACACAGCATCATCTAGCCCCAAAGTAAGCAAAGCTTGTGTTATGGATGCCTGATATACTACTTACTTTTTGTTTGTAAATACATACATACATAGAAACACCCAGACCCGAGACAAACATTTATATATCATACAAACATTGCTCCCGCTGCGGGGATTGAACCTGCAACCTTTTGCGTCGCAGGCGGGCCTACGCCCACTGCGCTACAGAAGTCGTAATACACACACACACACACACACACACATAGACTGTATCTATTGTCCCACATACTTTTGAATATACAGAGTGCTGAAGAATGCCAGCCGCCGCCTCACCAACAAACTGGGAGTGCATTTTGTAGCGAGCGGAGAAGTGCACGCTCTCGTCTTTGTTTGCGCGGCTTTTAGACCTTTGCTTTGATTCCGCTGTGACCGCGTTAGCAAGCGCCGCCATGATACGATGCTCGTTTAAACGTCTCACTACGATGATTCTTTATAAGTTAAGAGTATACTAAGAAAGTTTTAAGAGAAGAAAAGTTAGCGCAGAAAGTTTTATAAAAGGTGTGGCGACTGCCTGTCGGTCTGGATATTGGAGTTTTGATTATATTATGGGATCTAACGCTTTCTGATTTTTAACCGACTTCAAAAAACGAGGGAGTTCTGTGTTCGGCTGTATGTATGTTTTTTTTTTTATGTATGTTCACCGATATATTAAATAGTATGGGATCTTTAAAACCTCTCGCTGACTTTATTTAGTTAAAAGTTAGACTAGTCCATATAAGTAGTTTCCTTCCACGAGTACCTATGCTTAGATCGTCCTAATATCACTTTTAATACTTTTGTACCTACTTGTGTATCTATTGGTTTTACTGTGACAATATTTTAAAAGATTAAACTGTGTGTAATCTTACCACATGCGACGTTACCATTTTGTACTCATTCCTAAAGTTTGCCAACTCCAAAAAAAGGATGTAGCTCCATTAAAACTCGTGTGTTTTACAAATCTACGACAACGGTTCATCTCCCAACGGAATAACGTTTAAAATCGCTTGCAATGGAATTCTCGAAATGAGATGGGTAAAGGCATCGTTAGAGGATCAAATTAAAATTTCCTCCTCCCATGTGTGCGGTGTTTTATCTATTTAATAAGGTAGCCGTGAGTGGGTGAATTAGACGACGCTTTTGTTATTTTGATGGGGAAATATGAGGTAAATCTATTCTTTGTTAATCTTTCTGGGATAATGAGATTGTTGCAAAATAATTTACGAGCGTTTTGTTGTAAAATGTTTTGTTTCGCATCGTTCGATCGTTAGACAAAGAATGTTATCTAGCATGAGCTAGATAACATTCTTTGTCTAACGATCGAACGAGATGCTTTGTATAAAAATCGAACGGTTCCAGTATTAAAAGTGTACCAACAAACTTATTATTATATAAACAGATTAAAGTATTCGTTAACGACTCTGAGTCCGTACTACGACTAGTCGAATAGGAGCTTACAGATTTAAATAATTACGTAAGTTTACCTATTTATGATTTGATTTGAACACAAGGCGTGGGTGCAAATGGCAGAAGACCGAGATAAGTGGAAAGATCAAGGGGAGGCCTTTGCCCAGCAGTGGGACACGATGGGCTAAATATAATAAAACGAATAAAATAATTTATTTTGAACTTGACTTGTCAACTTGGCATCCTGGAAATGTTGTGGGAATGCCTTTTAGCAAACTGAAAACAACAACTAAAGTATTTCAGACTTCAGACTTCTTCATTACCATGTCGAATAACTTAAAAATGTCTTCCACACCTTGAAGAACCATTTTTTATTCAGTTCTCGTTTTTAATCTGTTTTTACACGGTAACTTTTAAGCTATTAGATTCCATAGTATTCTTGTCATTGAAAACAGCAAAGCAAGTAGAACTAGCAAAAGCTATGTAAGCTGCACAAGTTGGCGTCGCTACGTGATCTAATTAGCGAGAATCGCTGCGATACTAATGTTTACCAGTTACTGCGCGTCGCGTGCAGACTGGCTCCAATTGAATGGTCTTGTGAAAAAGTACAATGAACTTTGAACATGAGGTTTTTTTTTAAAGTGTGGTTTGTTAGTCGTATAATGTCGACATATTAAATGGTATGCAATAGCTTTACCGCGGCAGTCTCCGAGTGCCACACGTCTTTTTTTTCTCATTACGACCTATCGTTCTAGTCACAATGAAACCTGAAAAAGCTTTTTTTTTTTGTAAAAAAAAAGTTTGTAATAACTTTGATCTATGGCCGCATTTGGGCCTCCATCATTTATAGCGTCGCGTAAGCGCTAATTTGATAATTCGATTAACAATCATTCATCCACTTGTGTGACAGCGCAGAACGTTTTTTCACCTCGACAATCTATCAAGAACGATGGCGTGAATAAAACTTTGTATTGCCATCAAAAATGCAGCGTAAATTACGCGACCTAAAAAAAAATACGCGTTTGGCGTGACATAGTAGGCACACACACATACAAGTAAAGCAAACAAAGTGTTAAAAACTATGCTTGCTAGCAGACTGCTCGTAAATTCTAGCTAATAGTCATAGCCGCGGCTCTGTGGGCCGTCGCCATTAACGGCCCTAACACCTTGTCGCCGACAAATTGATTTCATAAATAACGTAGTAACAATAACCGCCGAATAAAGTGCGGTGGAGCTGGAACTAATCGGTTTTGTGGAGCGTTTGGCCGCTCTTGGACTACGAAGTGTGTTTTATTACGACGGATGTGACAGTTTGCTGATGGATATTGGTGTGGTAGACTTTGGGCTTTTTTGTAGGTCTTTGTCCCATCCAATGGTCATAGCATCAGATTTCATTCGCTCTTGATCACATTTTTCTCTTTTGATAGCGATATAAAAGGCGAATTTTTGCGTACTTCTTACGTAAAAAGATGAATTTATATTTTGCGTCTAGGTATCCCAGTTAGGTTTGACTTATGTGATGGATGATAATTTCCATTCAGTGATCCATTTGTGTAACTATTCGTTAGAGTTCAGTGAACCTCATCTCCTAGACTTCACTAAGCCTTGTAATAGTCGATCAACTTCGAAAAGAAAAGATCGTGAAAATTCTATTAAAAATTACTTCAGTAAGTACCTAGATAAAGTTGTTAGTTAATAAAACAGGTAATATAAGTTTTATAACGAAACCCTAAACTGTGCGTATTCTGACACACATTTGGTCAGTTAACTAAGATTTTATTTCAATCCCATCAAAAAGGTTCACGCCGTGGTTTTAATAAAGCAGCTTAAACTGAAAGAACATCATTGTCCGTAACAAAAACTTTACGAGTTGTCTGAAATAAACTCCTTTACGATAGGTCCGTTTATGACACATGTCATACGTCATGAGGTGTTTTATGGCACTGGAGTTAATAGGACAAGGGAAATGTGACGTCATCGCTATTATCACAGTGTAAACTTATATTGATGACCGCATTGTAGAGTTGGTTTCTTGATAGTTTGCGTGGGGTCGGTATTGGATGGTCTAGAACACAATTTGACTACATTTGATGAATGACAATTATATAGCTTGTAGGTGACTGTTCAATTAATGGTTGTGGTTTTCTTCAAACGCCTCTTTTGGTTCCACGTCAGTGCTCCGAGGATGAAACTCCATTGTCACAGCAAATATTTGAATAAGTATGGCATAAAGTTGGCGCTGCAACTCGCAGTAAACTTCATGCAGCCGGCTCTCGTACTCGCAGATCATCTAAACGCCGCGAAACTTTAGCTCTGGAACTATAACTATATGAATAGTTTATTTTAATACCAAACTAAGAGATAAAGCTTAGTCTTCGAACACACACGAAGGCTACTACCTACTATTCGAAGCCGCTTGTCCGTTGATGGATGGGGGATGGAGGGTAGTTGTAGAACGGTGAGGTTTCTTCCGCTCGTAAATACCGCCGCGCTTCGTACGTTACTGTTATGGAGGTAACAACAACTCACTTCAAACTACTTTGTATAATCACACAGGCTTGGAATACCTATCTATGTACGGTCAGCGATAGAAGTTCATGAACATTTGATGTATTTGAATCTTCAATATATTCGAAGTTCGTAGGGTTTTAAATAAAACTTCAGCTTACATTGGATGTTTTGCCATTACCATTACTATTTATAAAAAAAAAGAGCAATTTTCCCACAAATAATGATGAAAATGAAGCTTTAAAATCTCCAATTGTTCATGCACTTCTGTCGCGGACTGTACCTAGTTGTTTTCAGTCTTTGATTCGTAAAGCGAATCCCAGCCGTGTATTGTATTTACTTAGACGCCGTTTACACGATGCCATTCTGGCATACCATTCCTGCCTCTTGCTTACTCAAACTCAACGGAGCAAGAGCTAATTATTCCGTAGCAAGAGACAATAATGGTATGCAATAATGGCATCGTGTAAACGGCGTCATTCAATACTGGCTGTGCTCCGTGGTATTGTCCGGCTTTCGGAGATAAAGTAACTTTCGTGCTATTTCAGACTAATAATCTATCTCTATGCCCCATCAGTATTTTTGAGTGTAAGAGATTCATATTTACAAATTTTCGCAAGTATAAAAGTAAGACCGGACCACCGGAATCGAGATCGTCCGAGAGCACGTTGAGTCGACGACATAGTGAAGGTCGTTGGGAATGTTTGGACGCGAGAGGCGCAAGATAGAGGAGACTGGCATAAAAGAAGGGAGGCCTATGCCCAGCAGTGGGTGTTACCAGGCTGAGATGATGATGATGATGATGATGATAAAAGTAAGATATAGATAATATATATATACAGGGTGTAAAAAGACGTCTACCGAAGCCGAAAGGGGTAGGTACAGCATCCCAACACACAACCAAATCCAAAAGGATTTTCCGAAAAAATCATTATATCCGGAGAAAACAGCGTTTGAAGATCACTGTTTGCGTATGTACTGGGCGCGTTTTTATACGTAGATTGCTGGATTTTGAGTTTTAATTGTTTTTTTCTTTTATAAATGAAATGATTAGGTAGGTATGGTCTTATTATGTTATACTAGTAGCAAAAAACTAGAAAATAAAATAAAATGACGTAGCTAAGTCAAAATTTTTTTTGTGTTTTTTTTTCGATAAATATGTTCAGAATCATGGTCTGATTGCAATCCCTCAGTTTTCGGTAGCAGTCTTTTTACACCCTGTATAGATAAGTGCAATATAGGGGTCTTTAAATCAAGAGTAAATAGGTTCCTTCTAGGAAAGCATGTTCCATCTTAGACCTCACTACTGCTTAACATCAGGCAGAGGGAGGTCAAATGCTGACCTATCTAATTAAAAAAAAAAAAAAAGATTTTGTGTTTCCCATTTATTTACCCTGAAAACAGTGATTACTGTCACCCCTTTCTGGTGGCTAACGGCACAGATTGAATGAACGACCTACATAACAATGGATGCAAAAGAGGAGCACGATATCTTTGCCAGAATAAAATTGAATGTATAAAATTCGTGAAATCACCTACTTGTGCGTACTTTAGATAGTCTGAAGCTTTTGTTGCGAATTGTGAGGCCAGTAACAGATTTTGCCAAAAGCGAGTTTCGATAAGCTAGTGTACTGTAGTTTGTTCAGTGCAACGTTCTGCAAAGTCACGAATGGATAGGTGACCGCTAATAGGCAATAAGAAAATGTCATCTGACAAAATATTTGTGCCGTGCATCTCCTAGTGTAGTTCGTTCAGTGCAAAGTCACGAATGGCTAGGTGACCGCTAATAGGCCATAAGAAAATGTCATCAATGACAAAATATTTGTACCGTGCAAATATTAAAAAAATTAAAAATAAATTGACTTTTATTTTTTTTCTGTGGCTAATATGACTAGTACCTAATAACTACGGACGTAATAAAAATGTTACCTTTTTTAAGGAACCACGGGCTCACGGTTTTACAAATTATCAAAAACGCCAATCCTTGTCGCAATTAGGTTTCGGGTTTCAAAAAGAGTTGGACACAAAGTTCGTAGAATGTCGAAGATTTGTTTCATTTTAAGTTTAATTTGGGCCGTTGGTTTTTGGGAAATTATTATTTTTAACAAATTTGGATCCAATTAATTTGCGGGTAACTTGTAGTACGTGTTCTTGTATAATTTAGTTACTTTGGGTTATCTTCTTTAAATATTGTAATCTTTGTAGTAATCTGAACATAAAAGCGATGAATCTAAACCCGTCCAATACAATGGTTTAGTCATTATGAGACAAGTATCCCGACGTACCAATCATTTTATAACAGAAAGTCCCGATGGGCAATTTTTCGACAGAACATTTGATCACAAAGAATCGTTTGAGCTATTTCTGCTTTTGTTTTTTCGTAGATTTTCGTTTATTCGTAGAACGCGACTACCGAGGTAAAGATCAAACAGATCCACAAAAAATCTACAATCTCCAAAAAAATATAAACACAGGCATAGATTGGGATTTGCCTTTGTATACTTAACTTACCAATGATCCGTTGTAAAATTTTCGAATCTTCGGTACAAAATCTAATCAAGGTACTGCATAAAGTATTCAGTGAGCGTTTCAGTTGAAACATGATCCTTAATTCAAAACATGCTATCACAAGAATGTTACTCTCTAGCCCCATTGGATCGGCCGGTCGCGATGGATCGTAAAACTTGGGTCCAGGATCCAGTCATCGAATATAGCTTTATACTGTACCTACTTTATATTTTTATACCACAGAGCAAAAGTTGCTGCACAACCTTAATAAGCTAGGTTGTACAGCTACTTTTAACATCAAATTGTAGAACACATAAAGCGCGAAAATTGTTCATATATTTTTACCCGGCAGTCAAAAGAAGGGTTATTAACATTTACAATGGGTAAGCAAGTAAGTTCGTATGCGTCGGTATCCAACTCTGGTGACAGAGTTATATAAGGCAATACCTACGTTTTTTTCGAATTATTCAACTTTTTTTTCGGTTCATTTGCATGAGATCACAACAGTTGACGAGTGATAGAAGTGAATAGAGGAAAAACACATGCTATGCCGACCCCACTTAGCGTGGGATAAGGGCAAGGGAATGATGATAAAGTATTTTTATTGTCAAACACCACATGTAGTTAAGTGTCCGTAAAACTGTTCCGTAAGTAAGCGATTTTTGTAAGCTTGAGTTGCTAAGCCAATTTTTGATACTGACTCGTGTCTCGTCAATTCGTCGAGTGGCCTCGATCTTTTACGGCGGTTATTTGATGCTTTTCGATGTACTTTTTATTTTACTCCGAAAGTAACTTCATGGCTTATGCGGTTACTTGGGCCTACAAACCTTATGATAGAGTTATTTGCTATAAAACGTTTCAAATATCTACTTATGTTTGAACAACCTCATAACACGGAAAACTCTAGAAAACTGACTATGAAATGAAAAAAAAATGTATCTGACTGTTGATTTTCAGAATATGTTTATGTCAAAACATTTGTATGAGCCTTAAATGAAACAGTGCATGAAAGGAACCTCTTGCAGACACACTTAAAAATATTTTCACCACACTGGTTTGAAACAACTAGTGAGATGACAAAAAGGAGAACATTGAAGCGGTTATAGTGAATGAGATCTTACATTACGTTATAAAAACCTATCTCGATCGTCAATTCAATCCTCAATTTTGTCAAGAGATATTCAATAATAAATTTTTTTAATGTATCCCCAAAATTGCACCCATGCGGGACTTGAACCCACGACCTTTACCGATCCGCTGGTCACTAAATCGTAGTTTAACATGATAACTGTGACATGACAGACACTGTTTCTTGTGAGGCAATTGGTCTGCAACGAGCAGCGGCCGATATCTTCTATCTCGTTCCGATGAATTTGCATACAGACGTCTGCAATCCAAGACTATGAGAGGCTATGAACTTAGAGGGGTTTAGAGGGAGACTATAAATAGGGGAGAGTGGATGAGAACGTTGTACAGATAAGGGCAAGAAATTATAAAACCTATAGGGATGTTGCACCACAAGAGCAAGAAAGTGATCACCTAAGCCTCTAAAGGCATAAGGAATATTGCACTGATCTTACGAACCATGACTCATACGAACTTACTTTCTGATCTTATAGATGGATCGAGGAAGTAGTATAGATGATCATTTGAAGATACGTATACAGTTGTTACACAAAAGTGGTACGACGTAATACTCGTAGGTGACTTTAGTAAACCTAATTTTCTGTGTAATAATGAATTTCTTAACGTAAAACAAAAACATAATTAAAGGTCAATCCAGTTGAAAAAAGTAATATAAATTAGTATCAGCTGGTTTCATAGCCCAGATCCCGAAGCGATGCGATTCGCGGCCACTCGAGCGGCGAATGCTATTCAGAGCCCTCCACACTCACAATCACAACATTTGCGGAACAAACACGAATACTGAATAGATCGAACCTAGGATCGACACAAGTTGCAGGCACTAGAACAGCAGGTGTAGTTTCTCCTTCGATATTTCACACAATAACAATAGATATACTTGGGAATTTACTCTTATTACTTGACTTATCTTAGTTTTTCTTTCTAGGTAGATTATGTAGCTAAGCGATTTATCATTCACTTATTACCTGTTTCCATACTTGGCTTTTGATGCATTTTAGATTCAAAACCCTGGATTTGAAATTATGATGAATTTCGTTCCAAATCCACATTAAATTCCCACAATCATATTACAAAAGCTAGTAACAAAGCGCGCTTGTCCCTGGAATTTCAGACCATCCACACAAAAAACCAGATTTATCCACATACAAGTTTAACTAGAGCCAGTTTTAAATCTAGATTTCCGCATTCCCGTGAATACATTGTAACTGAATGTTTGTCGGCAAACAAAATGGACGACAAAAAGTTTCAAAAATTCAAATGGATGTTCCATTTTGTAATGGGTATTAATGTGGACGCACAATGGAATGTTGGAGTCTGTTCGCTGTATTTTGTGGAAGGGGAATATACACACCTTAATTATATGCACCATTCTTGGATAATATAGTTCAAATGTAGAGATAAAAACAGAGTTCCCTAGGTGCATAACCAAAATGAGAGCAAAAAGAAACTTCTCTTACTAAAAAAGCCTGGAACTGAAAATAAGACCAATTATTACGATTGTATCTCCAAGCCGCAGTAGACATTATCTTCGATCTCTCAAGCAGGTTTTAACCAGTTGATCGATTCTGATGAAACATGATTGTGTGTACCTAGATCATAAATGATAAAAGTGACGAAGCCACAGGAAGATAGATGTTTGGTACACAACACACCACTATTGTTACTTTGACGACCTCTGTGGCGCAGTGGGCGAAGGTCCGCCTGCGACGCAGAAGGTTGCGGGTTCGATCCCCGCAGCGGGACAAATGTTTGTATGACCTACAGATATTTGTCTCGGGTCTGGGTGTTTCTATATATAATATGTATGTAATTACAAACAAAAAACAAGTATATAAGTAGTTTATCAGTCATTCTAGTACCCATAACACAAGCTCTGCTTACTTTGGGGCTAGATGATGCTGTGTGAAAAGTCTAGCGTTATTTATTTATTATATTTATTATTTATTAACTACTTTAACAAACAAATACAATTATTTACTTGTTATCAGTTGTTCTAGTTTTAATAAAACAGGTATGCGTGTTAAATGCAAAACGCTCAACTTTGCAATGGTTTGCATTTAATAATATTCTGAAACTTTACGCAAAACAATGTCGGACATGCTGAACCGGAATCGTGTCATGTAAATTGCGAAAACACAGATATTACGGAATATTTTAGTTTTAAACCAGAATATTTTACAGCCTTTAAATATCTGACTGTACGTGTTTTTATTTAGTGGCTAGGTACAATATGATCTTGACCGTGAGTATGAATTACTAAGAGTAGGTACCATCAGTGGCGTAGCTACCGAATGGCTAGGCGGTGCAGTGCACCGGGGCCCCCGAGCTCAAGGGGCCCTCGGACTCTGAGTCCCGAGAGTCCGGAAGGTTTTGTTCTTAGGAAACTATAGGTATGATTATTTTGAAAATAAAACACCTGCATTGTTAGATTTTTGAAATAGTTACCCAGAAAATGACGAATCAAATCTTAAGTTTTTACAAAGAAATAAATACGTTTACATTTTGCCACAACCTGCATACTTTGACTTGATAAAACCTAAACCGTTCAGTTAGGGCCCCGGTTTATTTTGCACCAGGGCCCTTGGCTACCTAGCTACGCCACTGGGTACCATAAAACTAAACGCGGCAGAACACGCAAGCGATGGCGCGATGAGCTAGACACCTTCAGCGACTATCAGTGGCAGGCAATGGCGTTGGACCGAAAAGGCTGGAAAACTCGAGGGGAGGCCTTTGCCCAGCAGTGGGACAGGTGGGATAGTGCGGGCTAGAAACAAAAACAACAATAACAACCATAAAACTACGGTACGGTAAAAAAAACTTCAGAACATGCTTTTCGACCACCTCGAGAACTCACACCTCTTGCACTTCAGCCGAACCACGCCAACGAAACAAAAGAAACTTGTATTCAAAATGAAATGTTCCTGTGTTGTATTTGCATTTGTTTTGTATCTATCCGCTGTAAATTTTCAAAGACGAAAAATAATTTCGAACTCGCACCCAACGTCGGAAGAGACAAGCTTCCATTCGGTCTCTATAGATTGTAATGTGCTTGTCTCGCTAGTCGAGGTGTTAGCACGTCAGTCTAGCGGTCAGCGTCACTCACACGTGGTACGGCTGACGCGCTGACAGTCTACTAACAGGACACAGTAAAAATTTAGAAGTGGAATGACTTCTAATTTTGTATCTTGAGGATCATACGAATTTACTTACATTTTAATAATTTAAAAATGCGTTTTAAAATGTGCTCTTATGCGAGTTTGAGCCCATGAAATGGCCGATTCGCAGAAATGATAAGCTGGCCTATGCTAGATGCATAAAAAAAATGACTTCAACGAGTCTCTCACCAAACAGGCATTGCGTCGATTTCCCATCGAACTCCTATCAGAATACCACGAGCAATATGACTACACGGTTAACAGCGTTTATTTGCTTTTTTTTATAAATAGGATAAAGTATTTTTCATTTCGAATCATTAAGCATCAGCTCAAATGCTATAACTGTACTGTCTTTGTTCGCTGTGACAGCATGTGTACGAGTAGCTGTACCTAGAGATGGGTAATCACCCGGGTAAAAACCCTGAGGTGGGTAATAACCTAGTTATCACCCACTTCAAACCACCCACTGGGTGGTTTGAGCGGGTGAAAACGATTTAAGTAGTAATTAATGACAATAAAGACTAATAAACGAAGTCCCTGCCTGGTTTCCTTAGTTTTATTTAATATGTAATCAGCGTAAGACTGCGGGCGCGCCCGCTCATGGCCTGAGAAGGAAAAAAATGGAAGGAAAGACGAACGAACGATCACAAACTATAGGATGCTAACGCGAACGACTAAACGAGTGCATAGACACCGCGTGGATGGATGAACCTGACCGCCACTTTTTGTACCTACTCTAGATTTTTTTTATTGAATTTAATGATTGCATGATTGAAATTAATGATAAACATGTTCTAAGTAAGTACCTATCTAATAACCTATATTTCGAATTTTCGACATTTAATTTAAATTAACTATCGTTAGATTCGTCTGAATAAAATAACCAAAGTTACTCAAATTTTTAAGAAAATAAAAAAAACCAGTGGCACTTTGGAAGTGCCGACCAGAAGTGAAAACTTGAACAATTAGGTAAGTATAATACCTAGTGATTTTAATGCTGTATACTTTTTAAAACATAATATTTGAATGAATACAGTTGCATCAAAAATCTGAACGAAAATTTGTTCATGCCTTATTTTGTTTGCCATCACCCGTTTAGAAAATGAGCTTTTATAAATTTAAAAATATTGCCGTAAAAGTTTACCGAGTACAGAACTAGATGGCGCTACTGGTACATTAGATCGCGTTATCGTTTTGTCAGGGTTATCACTTCAAAATCGCGCACCGTGGCGTCTGCTTGGATATTTCATTAGCCATTACCAACTTTGCAAATATTGCTATTTTTTTCTTCATTTCACATATTTGAAGAAAGATTTGAAGTGAAAAGAAGAAGAAGGAATAAAAAGAAGTAGAAGAAGATACCAAGAATTTAAGTGAAACCATGAAGAATGAAGACCTATATGATGAAAACTAAGCTAAGATGTTACTGATTGGGCGATATAGTCGCTCAGCGACAAAGCCCTTTTCTCTTTTTGTAAATAAAAAAAAAAATGACTTAAATTGCCTTTAGGATGACAAATGACAATTGATTTCAAGATAAGTACTAAGCTGGTGTCGTAACAAGGCGAATCCAAGGTTTTACTCATGCAACTCAAACTGCCCAACGCAGTTAAAGAAGTTTTCACTTAAAAAAAAAAAACAAAGTGTCGGCAGGAGGCAACCTATGCCTGCACTCAATGGGACGCCCCGGCCGCGCCTTAGTGCCTGGGACATTGTTCGTCCAACCATCCTCTCAGCTTAATCGACCTTATCCACAGGAAATACAACGTCAATACGTGTGGTACGGTGGTGTGACTAAGCTGCGGGTTTCCTAACGATGTTTTTCTTCACCGTTAAGAGCTCGTGTTAATGAGCATATAAATAAGCACGGCCAGGATTCGAACCTACGACTTTCGGATTGAAAATCGTGACTCAACCCCATTCGGCCAACACGTCTGTTAAAATATAACACTACTTTTACTACACATTTTATAACAAAACTCATTTTCACCCAGCAAAATGGGTGATAATGGGTTAAAACCGGGTTTAAACCCAAACAACCCGGTTATAACCCGAATGGGAAGAATGGGTTTAAACCCATTACCCATCTCTATGTACCCAGTCATGTATCGTGACGTCACACGTCGCTTTGTTTCACAAGATACTCATGCACCTCAACGGCTATGAAGGATATCTTTGACAAATATATTGAAGCGATTTTATTAAAAAAGCTAGTCCTGCAACACAGGTATCAGTTTTAGAAGTCTATCGTTCCTTATTTGCCATAATATTTCGTAGAGTCTGTACAACATGAACTTACTACTCCTCCATTAAACTTAAAGAATCGTTTTTAGGTAGGAGATTCAATTCAGGGAGCATAAAAATTAGCACGAATGATTAATAACGAGCATGCATTAATTTTATTCAGAAGTTTGGCATAATCAGAACTCGCGTAAATCCAGTTATTATAAAGCGATTGTGCACAAATTGGCGGCGCGGGGGGCGGGGCGGGTGGCGGGTGCATCGCGCGATACCGGCCGTAAATCAATCGTGTGCCACCGATGCACAGGGTGCTTTACTGATTCAAAGTAAAATAAGGATCATTATTTACCATAGAATCTAATTTACCTACTCATAATCAACAGCATTTCTCATCCTGCTGATGGGTAGACCTCTCGCCTCTGTCATTCGTCCCTATCCTGCGCCAATCTTGCCCATATAGGTACAACCTGTGGATTTCTCGATGTCTTCGCTCTATCCTGTCAAAGTCAAAAATCATTTATTCAGTAGGACCGCTGGGATCACTTTGAAACGTCTTAGGTTAGGTTTAGTCAGTGGACGACCTCCTTTATTATCTGATTACCATTATCTATGCCTCCACTAATATCTTATCTCGACTGCAAATACTCTAGTTATACGCATATATTTATCTCCAAACAGTGAAGTATTTCCAAGAGACGCTGGTAACGCGGAGCTTGTTGAGGTTTTTTCAATTTCAGCGTGACTTTTGATACAATCGTGATCTTGTTTCATTTTTTCAACCGACTTCAGAAAAGGTGGTTTTCAATTCGTCTGTATGTTTTTTTTTTGTATCTTGTTACGCGATTGCTCCGCCATTTATTGATCGATTTGCACAATTCTTTTTTTTTTGTTTAAAAGGTTATACTCCAGAGGTGGTCCCATATCAATTTTATTCCTGGGGGATTGATAGTTTCCCCGTAAAATTCTAAAAACCTTCGCTCCTAGCGATGTTACAAGTAGCAAATAATGTCATTAGACGCAGGTGTAGTCACGTTATCTGTCGATTGGATTTCTATTCTATTTCGATTTATCTTGACGCCCTGAGTCACGCCGCGTCCTGAGTCAAACATTGAAGTCGGTTTTCCTTTTAGTTTTTAAAACGTAATTATTTACAGTCAGCCTGTATAGTCGATATCCTCTCATTGTAAATACTGAAGGCAGTGTATCACCTGCTTCATTAAACAGTGGATCCGAATGATAAATTGAGATCGAGAGACTTATTAATTTATGAATCCAAACAATTGTTTATCTTATAATAAAGGACTTATCCATTGGCGTTAAGAAATTTTCAGTTTTACTTATCATCACTGAATGATGATAATGCGATAAGAACGCTAAGTAGGATTGACACAACAATATCCTCCTCTTCCACTTACCTACTCTTTTCACTCTTCAACTTTGAATCCACGTACCCCTTTACTTATAAGTAGGTATAACCCCGTTTAACTTTGAGTAGATTTAAAATTTGTAACTTCTTTTAATTTGTATTTGAATCCTTGCTTACCATGTTCCGGGCGGTGGACCAAAATTTTTTCGGGAGAGGCGTAAAGTGTTTGCAAAGAGTTTGATCTTTTCTCTAGTTGTCAGTTTAGTTGAAGCTTCATAGCTTTTCCCGTCTTGCTCTCAGCTAGCCAATCAGATCTAGCCGCCAATACATCACCTGTCCCTATTAATGAATCATCCGAACGGCCCCGGTATCGGAAGATATAGGTCACAGGGCATGTAGCTTGCACGAGATGCATCGCTGCGCCGAGAACACCAGCAATGTTTCTAGTCTAATACTTTATTATTTTATGACTAAAGATAGTCTAAATAATCTAAAGATCATAAAATATGCGTAGGGCAATAATGGTCTTGTATCTACACCAAAATGAGAAATCAAATCGTGTTGGCCAAGTTTTGACTAGCGCACTGAAGGTCATGGATTCGAACCTTGGCCGTGCATTGATAGTTATTTAGTTTCAGAAAATGCAGCCGTGAAAAGTAGAACGGTGAAGAAAAAAATCATGAGCTTGCATTATTGTAGGTGACAAAGAAGGGCTTGCACTTGGTGGTGAATAGACGCCCTTTGCACATCTACGCTGCGAAACCAGGACCGCGGATCCGCTGTAATTTCGCCTTGATTTGTCAGTATGTAGGAGAAGCGGCAACCTAGCGAAACTGCCTGCTCTAACGCAATGCTAGTAAAGATAAAAGATAAGAGAATGATTTAATTGGAAACACATATACCTACACAGATAACAAAGAAAAGCGTTTAACAAAGGAATCAAGGAAGGTATTAAGAATGTAGGTCTAAAGCCTCATTTTCATTGGTCGTTAGAGCTCGCATTCAGGCTGCGGGAGTTAGGTGAGTAAGTTATGAGTAAAGTGACCAATTCTGGCGACGGAGTTTTTAGGCCGCCTTAAGGCCTCCGTCATGGCTCAACGACTTAAATAGCCGGGACCGACAGTAAAATGCCCTTCGAAGCACGGAAGCGCTCAGATGAAAATAAATGCCACTGGCGGTCACCTATCTACTTACAGACCGTTTCGACGGTTGCTTACTTCACCGATCTATCAAGGCAAGCACGACCACGAGCGCTTCAATGTTGTAGGAACTTAGTCGTTTTCATAGGTCGATAGGGCCCGCATGCGGGGTACGGGAGATTCTTTTTAGCATGCCATAGGACCAGTATGTGCGATTATCGTTTTCATTAGTCGATGAAAGAGTGGAACTAAGCGCCACGCTTGCTTTACACCAACCGATAGGGCGATATGGCACGAATTGTATTAGGTCGATGTCATTGATTGTTAGGCCATGTGAGGGCATACCCGCTTGCCGTAGGTATATGTATTGACCGAGACAAAAATAGCCTACTTTTATTTTCGTATTCCGGGACTATTTAGCATACTGTATAAAAACCAATGAAAATTAGCCATAAAGAATCGTTCCTAATAATTATTTAACATAAAGGTTAAATTATAAAGTTTATAGTTAGTTTAGTTAAATAGTTAACTTAGTTAAATTAGCCATAAAGGTATTAGCCATAATTACATAATAAAAACTAGTAAAACACGAGAAAACCAAATAAAATAGCAGAGCCACTAGCTCCTTCAAAAATGGCGAAAGAAGTCCTGCTGTTGCTATGCTCGTTTTGGGTATTTTTGACGTTGATTGATACACCTCATATTTAGTTAAACGACTTATCTTCTCTACATTATACCTTTAAATTTGTCTATTTTATTACATACAATTGACCCGCGTGCGACTTTTTCTGCGCGATGTTTTGTTTTAGAAACAAAGTGCACAGTTTACAGTAAATAGAACCAGAATGAAAAAAGACTACATTGACAAGCTTTAAAACTGCCGTGCCATGCTCGGCATCACACTTTTAGACCATATCCCCAATACCGAAATTCGCAAGCAGACCAAAGTAAGCGATGTCAGCAAGCGTATATTGGGGCTCAAGTGGAGCTGGGCAGGACACTTGGCCAGACGCGGTGAAGACCGGTGGAGCAGAGTGATTACCGAGTGGTGCCCGCGAGAGGGCTACAGAAGAGTAGGTCGTCCGGCGGCTAGATGGGTCGACGACATTATAAAAACAGCAGGTCGTACATGGGTCAGACTGGCGCAGGATAGGGAAGGTTGGCACAAGCGAAGAGAGGCCTATGCCCAGCAGTGGGATGAAAAAGGCTGCGGATGATGATGATGATGAAAACTGCCTCGGAATATCTCAGGGGTATATGAAAAAATGCGAGTTTGATTATTTATCTACTTAAAAGTTTATTTGCATCAAGTTTGGAGTGGACCAGGCAATAAAGATTTGTATAGAAACTTTAACACCCAACTATTAAAAACACCATTTTCAAAATTATTTTTAAAGTGAGATAAGCCTATACCTACTTACAATATACAATATGTATTGTTCCAAAACTTAAACCATGTCCATTTAAAATTTAATCACAATCGGCTGAAGTTTATTTTTAGTCGTGGTAACAAACATTCGCATAAACACTCACACAGACACACACACACACACGAAGCAGACTTTTGCATTTAATAGTAGGTATTAGAAGGAAGTAGGATGGGATTTTTTGTTACGATGGCAATTATCTAGGATTTTTTATTTATTTAGTTAATTATAGTTATAGGTAACTTATAAAAGTGTGTGTTGTAACAATGATATTTCGTTATCTTTGTTTGTGATATAAACTTAAGTGGATACCTATGGTACAGTCAACAAAAGAAGATTAAGAAGATTTAACAAATCTGAACTTAGCAATAAAATTAATTTGTCACAATTTACAAGTTTTGTTTTTTTGTACCCATTGGGTACTAAGTTTATACTAGGGTAGAGGAGCCACTCACAAGCAAATAATATCTCGTCATTAATTTCCGAACAGAGACAGGCTCTATACTCACCCTACTATGTGCGCCAACAACGCGCGCTCAACGCAACGCCCCGTGATCTTATAGCCGGCTGATGATTATCAAATGATTGGGGGTTCAACTCTCCCGGGCTCCCCCTATATTATTTCACGTGTTATGTACAAGTATGAAGTTTCGAGAAACCTTGATAATTGACCACATGAGTCATGTTACCTGCGCCGGCGCATGTTATAATGCCATAATTATATGTTATTGTTTTATGAACTATCCGGTTGGCTGAGTAAGATAATGCCTTAACTTTAAATCCTTTGGAGGTTTGAATCATAGAGCGAGTGTTGTGGGCTAGTAACGTGGGCGATTTTGCTTTGTATGTTTATAGACATTTGACGAACTATTGATTCAATCTGTATGCAACTTAGGTTAATATAGGTGATGCTATGAAACTTTGCTGGGAAGCATACTATGGACATAATTGGTGAAAGGGTTGTACCTAAAGATAAATATCCCAATGGGTGAAATAAAAAAGTTTAACAAATAAATCAAGTGGGGTGCAATAGCAAAATTTTTTTTATATTTCAAAACTAGCTGCGCTCCCGCGGTGTGACCCGCGGTCCCTCGGGATTTTTTCATTTTTTCGGGATAAAAAGTAGCCTATGTCCTTCCCTGGGATACAACCTTTAACTATGCCAACTTCTAGCTTAATCTGTTCAGCGGTTTGGGCATGAAAGCGTAACAAACAGACAGACAGATAGACAGACAAACAGAGTTACTTTCACATTTATAATATTAGTATGGATGGTTCGATGATTTTGTAGTTCAGAATCTATTGGAGATATATAGATAAATCTATTGGAAGATTTATACAGCGTCAGGAGGCAATTAACCCGCCTGTCTACACTTAACGGGACGCTGTTGTAGTGCCTGGGACATTGTTTGAGATGGAATAGACTTGCCCAGCACCTAAACCATCCTCTCTTAATCAGCCTGGCCCACAGGAAGGACGACGTCAATAGGTACATGTGGAGCTGACTAAGCTGCGGGTTTCCTCACGATGTTTGAGCTCGTGTTATAGCGCATATTTTACGAAACTAAAAATCTATTGATACACGGCCCTGATTCGAACCCACGACCTTCGGATTGAAAGTCGAGGCACAACCCCATTCGACCAACTCGGCTCTCTGTATAAATCATCTAATATAAAGGCCTAAGTTTTTAAGACCAATAGACTTGGATTTATTGTAATGTAGGAGTTGAAAATAATAGTTTCACAATTCCGTTCACGTTTCATTCCAAGCATCCAAACATACAAACTTTTTTATAAAGCTGACTAAGTATCAAACAAGCAGATGTCTATTATACCTCTTTCTACAAAAATAATATGTTGTTCAATAGTTTCATCAGACTGTTTAACGGTAAAGCTATAATTTCTGACTCATGCAAAGTACAAAGCGTAGATGTCGGTGTAAGCTATAAAGAGTAGCGCTCGCGCATCTCCCACCATTCAAAAACCGAGCGTGCGTAGTGACACATCAATCCAAACGTTATAACACACATCAAGGTTCGTGTACAACAAAACATGTTTTTAGTGTTGTTACCTGTGGTGGCCGTACTCTTATACTGGTACGGCACGAAGAATTTCAACTATTGGAAAAAGAAAGGCGTAAAACATGACCCGCCTCTGCCGTTTGTTGGAAACAATTTACCCGGTTATCTCATGCAAAAGAGCATGGCCATGCTCTACGATGACTTGTACAATAAATACCCCACCGAAAAAGTTGTCGGCTTCTATCGCTCCAGCAAACCTGAGCTCGTGCTTCGAGACCCAGAGCTAGTGAAACATGTGCTACAGACTGACTTCAACTACTTCTACAAGCGTAGTTTGTTACCTGAATCCTTCGACGAACCGCTGCTGCGACATTTGTTCAACTTAGAGGGGGATATTTGGCGCTTGATGCGGCACCGCATGACTCCCGCTTTCACCACCGCTAAGCTGAAGGCGATGTTTCCTCTGATCGTGGAACGCGCCGAGCACCTGCAGACACGGCTCGCCAACCAGCATAGGGAGCCTGTCGAGACGCGCGAACTCATGGCTCGCTTCACGACCGACTTCATCGGCGCCTGCGGCTTTGGCGTCGACTCTAAGAGCCTCAACACGGAAGACTCTGAATTCAGGAAACTCGGGAGAAAAATATTCACTGTATCAACCTTGCAGGCCATAAAGATCTTCCTTAAGTCAAACTTTCCGATACTGATGAAAAATTTTAAATTTACGGAGAGGTTTGAGGGTGACGTGGTGGAAATGTTGAACTCCGTGTTGGCAGCAAAGAATAACGCGCCTAGCGGCCGAAATGACTTTTTAGACCAGATGCTTGAGTGCAAGAACAAGGGCCTCATGGTTGGTGAATCCTTGGAGCACTTTAAACCAGATGGAACACCTGAGAAAGTATCGGCTGAATTAACCGATGAACTAATCGCAGCTCAAGCTTTCGTCTTCTTCGCGGCCGGCTTCGAGACATCCTCTTCTACAACTAGTTTTACACTCCATCAGCTCGCATACAATCCTGAAGTGCAGAAAAAGGTCCACGCGCATATCGACGAAGTTTTGGCTAAGCACGACAACAAGTTGAGCTATGAATCGATAAAAGACATGCATTATTTGGAGTGGGCATTCAAGGAGGGTATGAGGATGCTCCCGGCTGTTGGTTTCCTGGTCAGAGGGTGCGCTAAAAAATACAGATTTGAAGACATTGATTTGACAATCGATGAAGGCACAAGAGTTATAATCCCAGTTCAAGCGATGCAGAACGACCCTCAGTACTTCGAATCCCCTGAAGAGTACCGTCCGGAGCGATTTGACCCTCAAGATCTGGATGTTGAAAAAACCAAATATGTTTACCTGCCATTCGGAGAAGGACCGAGAAACTGTATTGGTAAGTTTCAACCTATACCTATGCTCTTTTTCATATAACATAAATTCAAGGTCAAAATCCAAGGTTATCTATTTCTTGGTAATGAGTTTAAATCCACTTTTTATACGTCAATAAACTGGTTTTACACTGTGTTGTGACTGTGTCTACATCTGGTTAGCATCATATTTTTATGTTTACAACTAACATTAGAACTAGGAGGCTGTGTTTCATAAGACCTGGAAGTTGGGGACCTACTGCATCTTATCCCGATCCAGCTCATATACAGGGTGTAAAAAGATGTCTACCGAAGCCAAAAGGGGTAGGTACAGCATCCTAAAACACAACCAAATCCAAAAGGATTTTCCGAAAAAAATCATTATATCCGGAGAAATCAGCGTTTGAAGATCACTGTTTGCGTATGGGCGCGTTTTTATACGTAGATTGCTGGATTTTGAGTTTTAATTGTTTTTTTCTTTTATAAATGAAATGATTAGGTAGGTATGGTCTTATTATGTTGTACTAGTAGCAAGAAACTAGAAAATAAAATAAAATGACGTAGCTAAGTCAAAAAAAATTTTGAGTTTTTTTTCGATAAATATGTTCAGAATCATGGTCTGATTGCAATCCCTCATTTTTCGGTAGCAGTCTTTTTACACACTGTATTTGTTCAGGGTCTAGGTGGTGTGGTACCACGGTACTCGTAGTTTCTTATATCCGCGACATAGAATCCCATAATGTGGGGCCACTATGTAAGTGACTGTTAAGTTTAATGTATTTTTCTGCTTCCAGGTTCTCGTTTGGGTCTGATGCAGTCGCTGGCGGGGCTGGCTGCTGTACTATCCCGGTTCTCCGTGGAGCCCGCGCCTGAATCCGTGAAGTACCCTGTGCTGAGCGGCAAGCCTTCTGCAATACAGATGATCGAGGGTGGCCTGCCGCTTTGCTTCAAAGAACGGAAAAAGACTTTGTGAGCAATCTGGTCTCGTTTGTTTCTAGGAAATACATATTTCATTTTAGTAATTATGCTAGAAAATTGTCTGGGTTCTGTAACAGAACTTATACGTCAAAACAGGAAGAAAATAAGTACTACTTGCAATCCGAGTAGGTACCTAGTAAAGACAGAAATCTACCTAACAAAAATTAAGTGCAGGTAGAAAAGTGTGGTACGCCCAAACTGGTCCGGCTAAGTTCATATAACCTAAGTTTGTATGCTTGTTTTTGGTATTTTAAACGACTTATCTTCTCTACATGTAGGTGCTGTATATAATAATATTTGTTATTATTACATACTAGCTGACCCGCGGCAAACGTAGTTTTTCCATTATATCGCTATTAAAAAATAAGGGTTGATCGTAGAAGGGTGAAAATTGAGGATTGTATGTATTTTTGTATCATAAAAAAATAGAAATTAAAAATTTTGTCTAAAAAATAAAAAATAAAATTTAGGGGTGGACTACCCCTAACATTTAGGGGGATGAAAAATAGATGTTGGCCGATTCTCAAAAATTACCGGATAAGCACAAAAAATTTCATCAAAATCGGTCAAGCCGTTTCGGAGGAGTATGGCAACGAAAACTGTGACACGAGAATTTTATATATTACATTTATCTTGTCAGGATGACAATTTATAGTAGGTAACTTATAAAATAAGTGTGTGTACAAGAATTTATGAGATAATAAAATTATGTGATATAAACCTAAGTAGGTACAGTCGACTAAAAATATTTAACAAAACTGAAGCTACAACTTACAAATAATTTTAGTTTACTAGCTTTTCTCTAGCTGTCTGTAAACTGTTTTATATTTTGTTTAAGTTTGATTTTTTACATGACTATAGAATTTTATTTTATAGTGTTTAGTGGCAGAGGTTTCATGTTCACACCTCATCTACGTATGTTTTGGAATGCATTTATATAAAGTTAAAATTTTGTTTGTGTTTTAAGTTGTGTGTGTCTAGTATTTTTAAGATTGATTCGTTTTTTTTATCTTCTAAAGTAAGTGAATAAAAAAATATTTTAAATAAGGTGCTTTCTGGTAAGACCGGACAAGTAGTAAGTCCGGATAAGTCATGTAACTACTAAATTCAGCAATATTTTTAAATGATGGCAACATCACCGTACGCGCCATTTTTTTGTGCCCCTCCCTACAGTCTGCTTTTTACGCTATGCCCAGCAGAACGTGTGCTATTGTCGTTCAAAAAAAGGATGTACCAAAAGTGGAAAAAGACATGATCCGATCTTCCACCTGAAACATTCTGTGAGCAATTTGGTAGGTAATTTTTGTTTATTTTTGAAGTTTTGCTGTTTTATTACCATTTGCGATGTAAGACTAATTTATTAGTACTATACAATCATGTCTACGACGTTTGTAGACAAAGATCCGATCTTTAACCTCGTAGGTTAAGATCGGACATAATCCGCCGGTCTTTCACTTTAAAGTGTTTCTCAAACTTTTTACTTTACATGCTTTTTATTTTACTTTCAATATTCGATTTGTCTGTATCAAACGTCTCACTTTTGCAAGATTTTGTACGGATGTCTTGGCTGTTTTCGCCTACAAGTAAGTAAGTTATCAAAGTTACCTAAATTTATGTTTAAAATGTAAGTAACTTGTTTTAATAATGTTGTAAAAATACTTACCTACTTTTTTGTTTTTATTTAAAGAAGTATTTGTTATGTTTAGTTGTTGATTGTTATTGATTTCTTATTTTTTCTGGATTGTATAAAATACGTAAGTATTAAGATTTGTTGACAGAATGTGCTATAATACTGCATATTTATATTACTTAATAATGATTTAAGTGGATTGACCGAGTTTGGAATACCACGCTGCGTTCAACGACTGGTATTGTCGACGTAGGGCGCAAAACAGTCAAGTTGAAGTGGGACTGGGCAGGGCACGTGAGCCGGATGCACAGCGAAAAATGGGCAAACATCTTAACACCCTGGAGACAACGCCGCGGACGGCCAAGGAAACGCTGGAGAGACGACCTCGACTCCTTTGATAGTGGGTGGTGGAACCTATCAAAGGAGAGAGATGGTTGGAAATAATTGGGGGAGACCTTTGCCCAGCAGTGGGACAGTATAGGTTAAATAAAAATAATAATTTAAGAGTAAAGTGCCCACCTACAGACTGAAATGTTCGTCCTATTAAACAGTAGGTATTTAGTTATGTTCAACTTTACATAAAGTTTTTTGATTTTTTGCTTACTTGTTTGTAGATTAAAATGTAAGCTTATAATGAATAAAGTTGATTGATAATATTTTTTTTGTTATTATTAGAGCTTGAAAATGCAAGTTTCAACTCAGAAAACTGACTTCTATTTTGTTAATTGTCTGCCTGCTGTAAATATGAGTCTAATGAGCCTCTAGATGTAAAAGTTTGAGATACACAAAAATCTATGTTTGAAGCATGCGGGGTAAGATCGGACATTTGGAGTAAAAAAATGTATTAAATCTTCGCTAAAACTTAAATTTGAAAACCAATTCAATAACAATTTGTACTATGTTTTTTATTAGGTAAGTCCGAATATTTTCCTGTGATAGAGCTTATTCTAGCTGTTACAGAGGTGGTTTTATAAGGTAGTCCGGTCTTACCTTAACACGGTCCGATCTTTTACTTGCCATTCTGAAAAATTTTGCTCTGTTTGATCATTCATAAAACATCAACCGTTGTGTTTATCTAAACATTACAAATAAGAAATGAAACCTCTGTATTTTTGCAACAGTTTGGTTGCTATGGCGTTGTAAAAGAGTCACTAGAGGCGATACAATAAAATATTTTCTAAGACTCTTTAGGTTTTCTCAAAAATAGTCCGATCTTACCAGAAAGCACCTTACATTATTTTGTTCCTACTACTTTTGTTCATAAAAACGTAAAGCTTAATATTTGTTACTTGTAGAGACGATAACAGGTAAACTTATAAACCTTTATCGCCGCCATTTGTAAATAATAATCATTTCATTATCAAGGATGGATAAATAGCTATTTTTAATAAATTATTCAGCTTTACAACGCCTAAATTATCATTTTTTAATGAATGGTTTTCAGAGTGGGTTTGTTGTTGTAAATTTAATTTATGTACCTACAAGTATTTATCTATTTTATTATTTGATCGGCGATCTGTGACGTCGGATGTATGTTGATCAATTATAATTATGATATTTCTAAATATGACGTGCTCTGAGTTTTATAATAGGAGATACATATTATCTTATATAGAAATTATGTACTTACCTAATTTAAATTTAGTTTAAGTAGTTGGATTATAATTATCAATATTGATTGTTTTATTATGTTTTGTTTTAATATTGACTAAGATTCCCGTATTTGTGTAGTTTAATTTATGTGAATTGCACTCAAAGCGTTCAGCAAAATGGATGGTTGACTAAATAGCATCAAAAGTACGAACTATAGAGCTTCAAATTAATTAAACACAACTAAAAATAGAGCCGTACCCTACAAGTTGGAGGTTATGGCGCAAAGTTGGAAAGTCATCTGATAACAGGAATGAAAGAGGAAATTAATTGCGGGATTTTAGCTAACAGTTGTTTCATCCCGGCTATCCCGGATCCCGGAGGTGCAAACTATCCCGACGATGCAGAATAACCCATTATGAAAGTTTCAATTATCAGCAGTCGTAGTTCGAGGAAAGCGTTGTATGAGGCCGTGTTGCGATGTTTTCCTTCACCTTTTGTTCGTGTTAGGGGCACTGGTATACAATACATTCTACGTAAAGATAAAACAACAGGATTAGCAAGTTGAAGTGGCTGTGGGCACGTAGCTTGTAGAACTGACGGCCGTTGGGGCAGAAAAGTTCTCGAGTGGAGGCCACGCACCGGAAACCGCAGTAGCGGACGGCCCCCACTATATGGAAAGACGATCTGGTAAAGGTTGCTGGGAGCCGCTGGGTGCAGGCTGCACAAGATCGATCGTCGTGGAAATCGATGGGGGAGTCCTATGTTCAGCAGTGGACACTAGATGGCTGACATGATGATGAAAGATAAAACTGTTGATGCTCGACCGGGACTCAAACTATCGTAGGTATTGAAAGCACTACCCCACTAAACCTCATTTTATACCACGCTAATGACAATCTAACACATACGTAATAAAGTTCATATTCTGTTGAGTTTATTTCGGAGCGATACCGAACCACATATTTTCGGTAATCACATTGCGATCAATTGTCAAGATATTTTGCGGCGCATTCAAATAATTGGCACTACTATGACCTGTACCCTGGTCGTGGTTTTTGTAATTTTGTGATAGTATATTCAGATATTTAATTAATTTTGTATTCAAATCAAAATCAAATAATTTATTCATACGTATCTCATGTTTTACCAATGTTTCTACAATAAATGATTCTGATTCTGATTCTACATAAATATTTACAATGGACCTAGCACTAAGATCAAGCCTGTATCGCGGTATTAAGTCTGACTTCGATAAGTAATATTTATCAATGATGCAACGCCACGTATGAAGTCCTGCATATTTTGGCAGAGCTATCAAAAACGCGATTGCTATTTTATTTCACTAGTAGCTAGACGCTGCTTAAAAAACTTCTTTTGTACCGCGAACTCTACAATAAATATGCGCAATACGCTTTCGTACTTTCGACTACTTTTTTCAGAGGCTTTATAAACATTAATTCAGTTGTTGGAACTCTGCTACTAATCTTTAGGATAATATTACAGATATGCTAAACTTTTGTGTATAAAAGGTCTCTAGTTCCCATTATTTATTGTGGAAGCGATTGTTGAAACGTAGGTAAGCAAAAGTTTTAGTATAAATTGAATCGCGCACAAAGTTGGCTGCCTGGCTAATTCCCACCTCGGTATTGCTTTTACGTGGCTCGCCTGAAGTTTCATCTAAACACGAGCCAAGCTTGCTTACTAGGAAACTGATACCGTGTTTTACAGCAGGTTTTCATTTCGATTGACATTTTTTGTGTCAAAATCCCCCTCAGTCGGAGCTTCAAGCTCTAAAGTGGATTTTGACACTAAAATTCCCAAAATCCCAATTGAGAGGGAATACACCATAATTTGAAGAATAAGGTTTTTGGGATAATTTTCGAAAACAGTTTTGGTTTAAGATTACTTGATTTATACATTTATTTTATGTACTGAACAATCAAATTAAATCAATTGGAAGGCAAATTGACGGTTTCGTCTTTCTAGAAAAAGATATCAAAAGTGCTGCATCGATATTCAATTTTACTGAAGTTTGTTTGTTTATCATAACAGCTGAAGTAGTTCAGCGGAATAGTTTTGAAGTTTTGAACAATATAATGAATGATTGGAACCAGCTGAAGGAAAAGAGACAGTTGGTTTGGTAGTAGCTGTACGTACTTCTGCTGAAGACTGTTTACAACAAACAATTTAAATCCTTTCTAAATATTGAAATACAATGTTTTTTTGACGACCTCTGTGGCGCAGTGGGTGAAAGCCCGCTTGAGACGCAGAAGGTTGCGGGTTCGATCCCCGCCGCGGGATAAATGTTTGTATGATCTGCAAATAATTATCTCGTGTCTGGATGTTCCTATTTATAATATGAAATGAAATGAAATGAAATGAAATGATTTATTAAAAATAGATAGAAAGCTTACAGAAAAGTCCAAAGCGCTTAACTATCTTAAATGAACATAACTTAAATATACTGTTATATATGGAGCATAGACTGTCATTAAAAATGTCGATATGCTGGAACTCGTACGTATTTACAAACAAAAAGTATATAAGTATTCTATAAGTTTTCTGGTTCCCATAGTACAAGCTTTGCTTAGTTTGGGGCTAGATTAGATGATGCTGTGTGAAATGTCCAGCATTATTTATTTATTTATTTATATATTATTTTTTTAAATCAAGTCTACTTGAAAAATAAAAGAAGGAGATCTTTGCCCTGTAGTGTAAAAATAGACTGAAATTCAATAAATTCATAGGTTATTTGTAAAAAAAATCACTACAACTAAATCGCGGGAATCGCACTTTTATATCTTTGATTCAGGTCAAAACTACTAAATAATCAATGCATGTTTTTCAGCAACATTTTTATGAAAATATTGTCCACTGTAAAATTGAAAAAAAACAACAGTATTTTACGCGGCACAGTTTACTCGTGATAGCAGAAGCAATTACTTTTGCACGCAGCCGCTGTACCTACACGCCGACACATTTTGAGTGCACGCACAGTAGGAACTAACAAACAATGAAAATGAAAACCTTGAAATTTTACAGAACGAGTTAATCATTATTTACACGATACCATTCCGGCATACCCTTGCTCCGTCGAGTTTCAGAAAGCAAGAGGCAAGAAGGGCCGGCCATGCCAGAATAATGATGAACCTATCGTGTGAATGGCGTTCGTTTAACTGTTGGTCTGTTAGATACCTATGAACAGTATTTTTGCACTAAAAAAAAACCCACCACCACGTTATTAGAATTATTTGCTAAAATCGAAATATTTTTTTATTAGTTTTTTTTATGATGAATGGGTCGGTTCTTGACCTCAAACTTACACAGGCAAGAGTGAGGTCTACGATGGAGTGACAGTGACTGTGGTGTTTCGCACATAATGCCACAAACACCTTTTAATATTCAATTTCTGGTTATATGACTTTAAGCCTTCTTTAAGCCTGACTTTAAGGCTTACCTCGATAGCTCCCGTATATGAAAATGATGAAAGTAAAGCAGCTTCCCTATAACATAAATCTCTATTCTTTATCCAAAAGTGATATGAAACATGCAATCCTTCATGATTTCGTTTCATGTAGTTCGGGACCCTAAAGGGACAGGGACGGGCCATTCCACGCAGGTGGCGACGGCGGCACGATAGTTTAATCGGATCTACGCTGACTAATCCTATATATTTCAATAAATATTTATATTTTATCTTCAAAACCTTATCTGTGTGAAAATGGAACCAAAATTACCTATAATATTTAAAAAACATTAAAAGTGATCAAAATTTTGAGATTTGTTGTTTTCCGATATTATGACGCAGTTTCACGTGCCATGATCACAGGACAAAATAAAAAATCATGGGGGTAAATAATGTATCCCGTTGATAATTGAATGTCCCGACCCGTACTTTTTGTTTTTGATTGTTATCAAAATTGGGAACATGAATACTCAATATTTATCGCAAATGGTTGGTGAGGGACAAGCGGTAATACCCTTTTAGGGCCGCCATATCTTATCCTGGACATCATACCTCAGGCTCGGTACCGCCATAACATCAACAATCAACCCTTCCAAACCTGGCAGTCTAAAACCTCATTAAACACGGCCCGGGCGTAATTACAACCAGCTCTATTTAATCCTAAAGGACTCACTACCGAAACCCGCCCATTCACGAACGAATGAATGAATGAATGAGTTCCGGTGAAAGACGCTGGAATGAATCTTGAGCGCAATCTGCGGTGTGCGCTTTCTTTACTAATTCCAAGTTGGCTAAAATTTTTAAGCGCTTTCTTCATAATAAAACGGAAGAAGGATTAAAAGTTTATTCAAATTAGGTATAGTAATAATTTATGTTTTTATAATGTAGATGTTTGTATTTATTACTCATGTTGATATGAATATATCAACAATATGTTATATCGACGACCTCTGTGGCGCAGTGGGCGAAGGTCCGCCTGCGACGCAGAAGGTTGCGGGTTCGATCCCCGCCGCGGGACAAATGTTTGTATGACCTACAGATATTTGTCTCGGGTCTGGGTGTTTCTATGTATAATATGTCTATTTATATCTATATATAAATGAATATGAATATGAATATGTATGTATTTACAAAGAAAAAGTATATAAGTAGTATATCAGTTATCTGCTTCCCATCGTACAAGCTTTGCTTAGTTTGGGGCTAGATGTTGCTGTGTGAAAATGTCCAGCATTATTTATTTATTTATTTATTTATATATATATACCTACTAAGTCATGTTTCTAAGTATATCGAGATCAGATATAAATAAAACCCCTGAGAAACAAGATTTTAGAGATAATTAATGCTGGATTTTTGCTGGACTTTTTCACACAGCATCATCTAGCCCCAAAGTAAGCAGAGCATGTGTTATGGGTACCTACTATGTGACTGATATACTACTTATATACTTTTTGTTTGTAAATACATTCATAGAAACACCCAGACCCGAGACAAATATTTGTAGATCATTGGTCCCGCGGCGGGGATCGAACCCGCAACCTTCTGCGTCGCAGGCGGGCTTTCGCCCACTGCGCCTTAGAGGTCGTCAAATTGAGGTCTTGCACTTTCCCGCCAAAACAAAAGTAAACTTCGTATTTTGTAGTGCTCTAAACCTAAACCCTACTAAACTATAGTTTCATATGGGCCCTGCAAGTATATTTTACTTATGTTATAGTTGTAAAGTTTACTAAAATAGCGCTAGCCGCTAAAAAGCGTCTGTAAATACATAATATTAAACTTAATTATTAAATAATGCTGGACTTTTCACACAGCATCATCTAGCCCCAAGGTAAGCAGAGCTTGTTTTATGGATACTAGATGACTGATATACTACTTTATATACTTTTTGTTAGTAAACCGAAGCATTTGCCTCGTCTTCCTTTTATGTCGCCACGTGTAAGTTCAATTGAATGTTTTTATTTTTTATTCGCGTTCTCTACAATCAATTACGAGAGCAACTCTTGTTAGTGCAATGATGCAACTTCCTTCATTTATCTCAATCCGGTTCACTTAGTTTTATATAATTAAACTATGAAATTCACAAGTTAACGTCTTCCTTCAGTAATTGTACTTCTACCATTGAGTCACATACATAATACTTGAAGGAGTCACATTAAATTGGTTTTTGCCTTTGAATTTCAATATACTTTTAAAACGCTCGTGGTCGTGTTTGCTTAATAAAATTGATAAAATAAGTATCTAATTAATGTGTATTGTGCGCTGTTTTTTCGGGCAGGACGACGACTGCCGTGTCCACTAGTAAACATATAAATTAACTCTTATTCAATCATCGTCTAGATCTTTTAAAGCCTAAGAAAAAAAAAAACAATAGAGAAAAGAAAGAAAATCACAGTCGCTGCTACTAAGTATTTGTGTTGTTTGTAATTCCATTGTCGCTTTGGTGTCCCTTCTGTTAAGACAATGTAATTGTTATAAATAAATAAATTAATAAATAAGTATAGGGAAAACAATTTACTACATCACTGTACTATTTCTTGACTGATGACATTATTATGACATTATTACGTCATCAGTTGGAGCACGAGAACATGGGGTCCGTTCCTGCTGTTGGTCGCTCTTGATAGATCGTCGAAGTTAAGCAACGGTGGGTGACCGTCAGTGGCATTTCATCATTTTCATCCGTGCTTCGGAGGGCACGTTAAATAGTCGGGACCGACTATTTAAGTCGTTAAGCCACGACGGAGGCCATTGACTCATACGAACTTACTTTTATTGCATATGCAACACAGAATGACATGTAAATATAAGTAGGTACTACTCGTAGAATGTGTTGTGTTTTTTAACATTTTGAACGGACGTCTTGCCGGCCCATCTTCCTTAGAGAACCGAAAGTTCAGACTAGCTCCATAATCCGAGCCGAGATTACAACGCCTGAGAGCTTGTTCCCAACTCACTAAACTTGTCGATACTTGGATTTTAAGTACAAGTGGGTATTGATCGGATTTACTGTTATGACGTCACAGTTTCCATCATAAGTTAACTTGAAGAGTAGTTTGGAGGAGTGTGCTTATGTTTAACCGATTTGGATGTCATCGACTCACTTGTCATTTTGTGCTTTTGTTATTAACTCTGTTATAGGTTTATGGCGGATATTAAAAATACGTTGTGGTGTCTGAGTGCTATTTTTATTAATATAAGCGCTCATAAGAAAATCCCAAACATTAAGAGATTTGTAACCAAGATACTCGAACAACTATCTTGGTTACAAATCTCTTAATTTTTGGGACAAGAAACAATTTTTTTGTAATAACCGTATGCCAAACGAAATTCAACGGAGGATCCAGGTGTCATTGTATATAAATATAATTTATTATAAGGGTGATCGCAGACCTATTTGCGCTGAACTCTCAATTCAATAGAAGAAATGCTGAGACGTCAGAAGGCAACCGCATTTTTTGTATACAAAAATGACTGCGGCGCGTAAGGCGCGGCCAAATGTGCGATCAGGTTAAAGGCAGCTTATAAAAGCATCATCACAATTTTGACCCGTTTACATCCACAGCTGAATCCTTTTTGTAACGCCTTTTCTCCGTACCTTGGCAATTCATCCAGTGGTTTGCCTACTACCAGAAAATTCGTCGTAAGTTTTGAAACACCGTGAGACGTTACTTCTAAAAGGTAAGGCACGAAACACTTGACTACGCCCCGTGTCCGGCCATTGAAGGGGAAAACTGTGAAAAGTGATGCTCTTGAATAATTCAAGAAAATAAGCGACGACAATAAGGGAGGGCTGTTAGCACTAGTTTCTACATTACTAATGTCTTACGAAGTACAAACTACAAATCCTAGATAAATACATCACACTGATATTAATAAAATTATCGGATTTGGATGACATTACAATTTGTTATGAATATAGCCTATACCTTGATGTATGGGTCCATTGTTTTATTCAGTCGACCCATCTAACTGGCGTTAGAAAAAGTTTAATACAAATTAAACTTTTTTTGGCTGACGAGAACTTCCATCTTTGATTTATAATATCGTACAACACTCTGTTAGACCACGCTTGGACCATGCCCTTAAACAAATTGGTTCGTTGTTTATCAACACCTAAAAGTAGTGCTAAGTAAAGTGCTTTCACTCCGCATATTGGATGCGTGCCTTCGGAGTCTGCCTTCTCCCGGACACACTTACCATTGCTTTTGTAGAGATGAGTATTTTTAGTCTTTGTGAGAGATTCCATAAATTTCCCATCGAAATAGACTATTCCACGATTACTTGCCTCCGATTTCGTATCGGAGTCTGATACCGATAACGGATCGGATTATGTGTAACCGCTCTTAAGTGTAGGCATAAGTTGCTTCCTGACGCTGTATAGATCATCTATTAAAGATGTGAAGGCCTAAGTTTTTTTTATCCACTACCAAGGATTATATTCCTCTCCTTTTTAAAAGCTTTATTTAGTTAACTTGCAAAGTTTTTATGTTATATTAAATACCTAAACTTTTTTAACGAACTCAAATCTGGCCTTTACATTTCGTTCAAAGACACAATAAAATAGCTATTTGAATAAAACTAAATGAAATGGTGTTCAGATTCCCGACTGCGAACTGTCCAAAAGGCTGGCAACATATCGTAGCGTACGAGTATCGTTGGGTTGCTATACTTATTTTCTGTCCTAGTTTTTGTTCAACTTATTTGTGATTGTCACTGCATAATCCAAAACGAATGAATCCGTTGTTATAAATGTTAATTAAATAATGTTTGTTGTGGACCGCAGTGCTATTGTAAAATAATAATTAATAATGCAGTGCAATGGCTAACGAGGTTTCAAGTAATAAATGTTCTGATTGCACAGGGTGCTACATTAAACATGAGTTTTTAACGAGTATCAGTAGAGTCCTGTTGGCACAGCCGTCACAAAGTGGTTCTTTGGAGGCCAAGTTAATTTATTGGTTTCGTGGGTGAATTGTTTTGAACCTCTGTGGTGAAGAGATTTTGACCCCTTTTCGGCTCCTTTCTTGCTTTATAACGTAGTCCTATTGAACGGTCTAAAATCCCTCCAGAGCTGGCCATTGGCTCAAATTATTCTAGTTCTGCTGAATTTGTGTTTACTGTTTTTGTGATTATATTTTTGTAGTCACATAAAATGGTTTCGTAAAAATGTATGCAGTGAATCATCCAGCTGGAAGTATTTTCTTCACAAATTCTATTAAAAATCCTTGCATTTTGAAAAAAAATTCGCTAAAGTTCAATTCATTGAATCACCCTATCTAAAGGACGATGTAATATTTTAGGGACAGTTTGAATGTTTTGCTTATTTTACGCATAGGGTTAGTACCTATCATGGAATGTACACTGTACAGACCACATTTTGAGGGAAAATTTTATAAGTTAGTTGGTACAATCGATTAATATACTAGTTGGTATATAGGTTGAAATCATATATATATAATATACTATATACAGAGTGTAAAAAGACGTCTACCGAAGCCGAAAGGGGTAGGTACAGCATCCCAGGACACAACCAAATCCAGAAGGATTTTCCTTAAAAATCATTATATCCGGAGAAAACAGCGTTTGAAGATTACTGTTTGCGTATGTACTGGGCGCGTTTTTTACGTAGATTGCTGGATTTTGAGTTTAAATTGTTTATTTCTTTTAAAAATGAAATAATTAGGTAGGTATGGTCTTATTATGATATACTAGTAGTCAATAACTGAAAATAACATAAAATGACTAAGCTAAGTCAAAAATTTTTTTTGCATTATTTTTTCGCTAAATGCGTTTAGAATCATGGTCTGATTGCAACCCCTCAGTTTTCAGTAGTTGTCTTTTTACACCCTGTATATATGATTTCATAGGCAATCTTTACTGACGCGCCAATAGAT
Organism: Epirrhoe tristata; assembly: GCA_951394285.1. Classification (NCBI taxonomy): domain Eukaryota; kingdom Metazoa; phylum Arthropoda; class Insecta; order Lepidoptera; family Geometridae; genus Epirrhoe; species Epirrhoe tristata. Next base: position 296,968 of record OX596138.1, on the reverse strand, counting down.
TCCTACATAAAAGTTGACAAGTTGCGTGATCTGTAGATATTTTGTATGACATATTTTTGATTCTAGAGTTAAAAAGAGAGAGTGAAACAGCAGGCGTGGTAAGATGATTTCTCTCACAGAACTGTGATTTCTCTATTTCTTGTATTTCCTTGCGGGCTCCTAGCTCCTTCCATAAATTCGTTCGGAATCTCTGCGGCTCCCGAAATTGATTTCAAATTTATTTCCGCGTTTCGCCGTAAATTACCGAAGCTCGCGCTTTGATCTTGAACCACAGATTGGAATTACCGTTCCAGAATATTCTATTTCAAGGTAAACTGAGTACAAAGTATTCATTTCGATACAATTGTGTTAGGTAATTGAATCTAGTAGCTGGTAATATTACTGACAACTGGTAATAACAGAAGACGAAGCCCAAACTAACCATAATCATCATCATTTCAGCCCAGTATCACTCACTGTTGAGCACAGGCCTCTCTTTTTTATGGCAGTCTCCTCTATCTTGTGCCTCTCTATGTTTGGGCGATGTTGCGGTTCATTGGTAGTTGTAGTTTCTAATACCCACGACACAGGGAACCCTGCTGTGTTGACTGATAGCGGTTTATGTATTTACTTAGAAGAAGAAAATAAAAGACTTAAATTCTTCATCATGCTAATATTGGACAAACCTAGTAAGTATGAACAGTATGAATGAATGAAAATTCTTTATTGCACACCATTAATAAAATTAAAACAAACAAACGAAAAACCAGATAAAAATGTACAATGGGCGATCTCTTCCAGGCAACCTTTGGATGGAGAGGAACATCAGTGAAAAGAAGATTGGTCGCCTTGGTCGGGTGCATAAAATGACAGATTATTGAATTTTTAAAGCAATATGTGTGTCAGAATCGTAGCAAGTGGAGATCCGTGATCTCTGCCTTCCCCTTCGGGAAAGAGGCGTGATTTTATGTATGTATGTATGTAAAGCAATAAGACTGGCTACTTACATAAACCTAAAGCTATTAAAAAGAAATACGGATAGAATACATATACCTACTCAATAAAAATAAATATACGTACCTACATAAATAAATTATTTTAATATACATACATACAATACAATATATAGGTAATAAAACATTATTTAGATCAAGAATTGGATGATTCAACTTTACTCTCTTTTAGAAGATGTGATTTCAATTTCATCTTAAACATAGCAGGAGAAGAGGATTTTTTGATAGATAGGGGTAGCACTAGATGGAAAGACGATCTGGTAAAGGTTGCTGGGAGCCGTTGGGTGCAGGCTGCTCAAGATCGATCGCTGTGGAAATCGATGGGGGAGGCCTATTTTCAGCAGTGGACACTAGATGGCTGACATGATGAGGGGTAGAGCATTCCAGAGTTGTTCAGCTTGAACGTAAAAGGAGTCTTGGAAAAAGGAGAACTTGTTCTACTTGTATGAGTAGGAGCTCCTTCAGTTCAGAACAGTAATGGTGATATCAAAAACTTATAGAACAAAATAGTAACATTTCAGGTTCTTTATTATTCTTTAAAAAAGGTTTGGTTATATGTGTTCAAAATGATTTGATTGGACTTCAGATATAGCTCGTCATTCCTATCTCATGTAGCCGTTTAGTTAGGAGGTGGAGGTGGATCTGTGAAAATAATAATTTGAATTAGTGTCATAATGTATGAGAAAATGTCTACCGCACCTTGAGGGCATCCCCAACTGCATACGACTGCATAGTCGTGATGATGTTTGTTCCTTGTCATTATTTATAAGATCATGTCATATCATACTTCTAAGTAAAAATACACTTGTCATCATCAACGAAGGCTAGCAATATACCACTGCATTGTGTATAGGCCATTTACATAATATTCAAGATCTTTTAGAACATATTTTGCAACAAATTCTTATTTAATTTGGTTTCAACCCAACTTACAATAAGCTGCATGATACGACCGCGGAGATTAAAGTCTCGGCATTATCAGCGACGATGATTCTCACTTCTCCCATAGAATCAAATATGAGATTTATATTCGTGTCATCGGAGCAGGCCTTCACTTTATTTCCAACATTGAACATACCCAAGTTAGCGCAAACCTGAAGATTTGTAAACAGATTAGAAAAATATGTACGGGCAAAAAAAATACTACTGATAGGTAACTATAGCGTCGAATGCGTTTTGTCACAAGACCCTCCCGCTGCTTTAGTCCGCAATTTCTGTACTTACTCAAACTTCAAAGATTATTTTACGAATTAATATAGTTTGGCAACAAAAAAAAAACTTACTCTTCGTCAGTTTTTGACAACTTATGTCGTTTCTAGTACAGTTCGCCCAACGGATGCGGACGAACGAACGAACAACGAACGGATGCCTAGATCCGTTGGGCGAACTGTACTAATATATAAAAATATGGTCCCATAATAGTCATAAGTTATAAGTCCCTACATGAAACAGAAAATCGATTGGCATTTAACAATTTTTTTTGGTATTTTAGCATTGTTTTCTTGATTTATTATGTTGAATAATGAATAATGCCTACTACTTACTTACTCAGTCAAACTCACGTAATTTCTGAAAGTGATAGTACTTACATCTACTAAAGAAAGAACAGTAGGGCCCCGAGTGCTAGTTTCAACATTTTGGCGTTCTTCAGTCTCTATACCTGTATGAATGAATTATAATTAAATTGTGATCTTTATAATGGAATTTGTCATTGGTTTGTTATATTACTAGCTGCGCTCCCGCGGTGTTACCCGCGGTCCCTCGGGATTTTTTTAATTTTTTCGGGATAAAATACTTTTTATCCCGAAAAAATTAAAAAAATCCCGAGGATCCCGTTGTATCCCAGGGAAGGACATAGGCTACTGCCTATGTCCTTCCCTGGGATACAACCTTTAACTATGCCAAACAGCTTAATCTGTTCAGCAATTTGGGCGTGAAAGCGTAACAAACAGACAGACAGACAGATAGACAGACAGACAGAGTTACTTTCACATTTATAATATTATACGAGTAGTATAGTATGGATATGGATATTAGTATGGATATTCTAGAATGTTGTAAGTGAGGACGGTTACTTTCCTAGATCTATAACGCCTTTCAAGTTCACGATTCATGGATAAAAACAGCACAGGTGAAGCCACGACTCGCAGTGGGTGAATGTTTTATTTATTTATTTATTAGTTCACCAACATAGAGTACACCGTATATTGATTCTCTCTGAGTGTCCTACAGCAATGTGATGTGATGTGAGCATGATCTTATTACCTTGACTTCCCTCCACGCAAGTTAGCTCGCTAGACGCAGACACAGCGGCGACGCAAGCGCAGACGAGCAGGAGTCTGGGATCCATCGCAGCAGTGGATATAACTAAGTGCTCCCTCAGCATTGCAGCTCCTTATTTGAACGTTTTTTAAACACACCATGGTCAAACTAATCGGTTCTACTTAGTTAAGTAATCGAATTAAGATTGTAGAATTGTTTGCGGGCTAAATTAAAAATCTAATAATCTGAACATGGTACTTATACTTACTTAAAGTATTCACTTCGATACAATTGTGCTAGTTAAGACTAGTAGATGATGGGTATGTTTGATTCATCATCATCTACAGCCATATTGGAAAAAAAAGCTTTCGCAAAGTCACGCCTGAATCAAGTCAATATCTACAGTGTTTAGGTATATACCTGTATAGGGTCTTTCATTTTAAACTACACAAACTGACAGGGCCACATTTTTATAATAATAGACGTTTGACCGTATAAATTTAATTCCTAAGCCCATTTAAGTTTTCACTTCAAAATGTATCATTTATTTATTTGTTAGAATTGTTGCATAATGATTTCCAAGGAGAACAGACATTCCACCAATCACAGCGCAGCTACATCATGAATGGGCTAAGTTATACAAGAAGCAACAATAAGTTGAAAGGATAGTCTTTATCGATTTTCTCGGGATTTTCATAACAAAACAAAAAAAACATTATAATATTTTTTTTTTTTAACCCAATTCCTGAATTAAGTTAGTATACCCTATATTATACCCTATATACCACACGGCAAAGTCGATACGGAGGTTTCGTTCGAGGTACGTTCTTAGAATTACTCGGTTCTACATAGTAATCAGATGTAAGTAAGTACCTTCTAATGAACTGAAACATACGATAAGAAGCAAAATTAAGTAAGTATACTTGGTGGTTTCGTTTACTTATGATTATGAAACTATTTGTGTGGTTAGAGTGGCTACACTGTACGACAGAAGATGAAGCCCAAATATTGCTTCTTCTAGTCATGTCAATATTTCTTTCGAAATAGTGTGGTCAAAGCTTATTGATTCAAGATAAAATGATTGGGCAACTCCCAAATATTCTTCGGTCGGTGTTCAGACCATGGTAGGTACACGTAGTTACATGTGAAGTAAATGAAAGACTCAATGTTTCAAATATTTATATTGGACAAAACTAGATAACAACAATAACGTGATAGCAAAAACTTATAAAAAAATGTTACCAACACTCTTTCGTTCTTTATTATTTTAAAAAGTGGTCAACTTTTGACTTTATATAAAGCTCAAGTTCGATCTTGTTTGGAGTATTGCAGACTCCTTTGGGATGGATCTGCCAAGTATCAACTTGCTGCAATTGACTCGGTGGAGCGCAGAGCCAAGGGGTTCATAGGGGAAGACTATCTTGTCAAAGCAAGTCTCGAAAGTCTAAGCCATCGTCGTGGCAGCTTTTTCGGTTTCCTACAAACTTTACTACGGTGAGTGAGCCCAGGAGCTACATGACCTTGTTCCTTCACCGTTCTTTTACAGGAACTTCAGACGCACTGCTAGCTGACTATCATCCTCACTTGGTTGATATTCTATTAACTAGAACTAAGCACTTTTTTGAGTTAATAGGCACCTTCTGGGTAGGCTCGCTCCATCGTAAGTAGACCTCATTCTTGCCTGTGTAAGTATCGAGGTCAAGAGCCGACCTCGACCTCGTCACTCATCAGGAAAAAAAAATGTTGTGTTCGAAGTAGTTTGATTGCTGATCTTTACATGATTGTCATTCTCATCTCAAGTAGCCTTTTGGTGAGGAACATAATATACGCCTAAGCATTTCGTTACCATAGGTACCTATAGTTTAGCCACACTTAGGTACCTTACGTTCTTCGAGCTGCATGATACTCTCAGCACCTTATTTGTACGTTTCTTGACTTACCATGATCAAACAACACTCGTTAATCAAATTAAGATAGAAGTAATTAATGTATTGTGATTTATAATTTAAGATAAAAATCAAAGGACATCATTTAAGTTGAACATTATTTGAAGTAAACTTTCAAATACCTACTTAATATTATCTAAGTTTATAGAATTTTTACAGAAGTTTTTCTTAAAAATCATTTTCATATTCTGGATTATTGAAGTCAGAATGTTCAAATATACGAAAGTCACAAAAACATAATAACGAACATGCATGCAAAATCAGTCTACATAGTTATTATTTTTAAAATAGCATTATTACCTGTTTGTTTCTTAAAATAATTACCTCAGTAAATTGAATTATTTAAAGCGTGAAATTTTTGGGTTTCAGGTGAATTTACTGGGTTAGCAACTGAAGTTTAGAAAAAAAAAACTTTCTATTACAATCCATTATTTTATTTAAAACATATTTTATACCTACTACGAGTATTAAGGGAGCAAAATCAGGGGATGAATAGGCTTGAATTACGTACTGCTGTTTCATTTTAAGACTGAAACGAAATTATTATACTTAAACCATTTTTCACTAACTACCTGAGATTAAGAGTAATAGGACAATTTGGTTTTAGAGAAAAGATAAACTGCAGTCTGTAATTATGCGTAATACTCGTGTTAAACTGAGATGACAGTTTAGGTGCTGGGCAAGCCTAATCCATCTCAAACAGTCCCAGGCACTACAGCGTCCCGTTGAGTGTAAGCATAGGTTGCCCCCTGATGCTGTTTAAATCCTCTAGTAGGTACTTATAGATGAAAAGCCCTAACGATTTAATGTAATCTTCATTTTTAGACCCATTTAAAAGCTGACAGCTAGTCTCTTCAATGCAATGGCATACTGCTTTAATAATCAAAGTCAAAGTCAAAGTCAAAAAGCATTTATTCAGTAGGACCGCTGGGATCACTTTGAAACGTCTTAAAACTAGGTGATTCTACTCCTGTTCCTTCGCGACCAATACCGTGAAGAATCAGGGCAACAAACACGGTTTGGGGCCTAGCTTTTTTTAGGTGATCCATCTTAGATCTAAACTTAGGCTAATTTCTTAACTAACTTAGTTGTAAAATTAAAAGTAAAGTTAGTAAAATTCAAGAAGCTAAGCAAGATAGCAAAGGCATTGTGTACACATCAGCTGTCGAGGGGCAGAGCGACATCAGGCCACGCGAATTTATCATTAATATAATCACCAATAGAATAGTACGCTTTCTTTATAAGATTATTTTTTATGTAACTTTTAAATCTTCGAATAGGCAATTTAGTGGCATTATCTGGAAGTTTATTATAAAAGAGTACGGTATTTCCCATGAAAGAACCTTTCACTTTTTCTAATCTAAATTCAGGCACACAAAGTTTATCCTTATTTCTAGTATTAATTCTATGCACGTCACTTTTTTTCTTAAAGTCATTTATATATTTATGAGTGTGCAAAAGGATTTCATAAATGTATTGTGAAAATACTGTTAGAATATTAATTTCTTTAAAACGTTGTCTTAGCGAGTCCCGTGGTTTCATATTGTAAATCGCACGGACAGCCCGCTTTTGCAAAACAAAAATATCTTGAATATCGGCTGCTTTACCCCAGAGAAAGATACCGTATGACATCACACTATGGAAGTAACTATAATATACTAGCTTGGCTGTCTCTTCATCAGCCAAACTCCTAATCGTACGAACTGCATATGCAGCGGAGCTAAGCCTACCAGCAAGTCTTTCAATGTGAGGTCCCCACTGCAATTTGGAATCAACAGTCAGCCCTAAGAAAATTGCTGAATCTACAAGATTAAGTGTTTCTCCATTTATCTCAATTTTAGTTGGTTTGTGAACCACGTTAGGCAAAGTGAATTTAATACATTTCGTTTTCTTGGCATTAAGTAAGAGATTATTAGCCGTAAACCATTTTAAAACTAGGGATAGAGACGCATTAACATCATCGTAATTTTCTTTATATCTATCAACTTTAAAAACCAATGAGGTATCATCAGCAAACAGAACAATGTCACACATGTCTTTTACAAAAGAAGGAAGGTCGTTTATGTATACTAGAAACAAGAAGGGGCCTAATATTGAGCCCTGAGGTACACCCATATCAATTAGTGACCCTGCAGACCTTTCACCACCTACATCAACCTTAAGAACTCTATTGGATAGATAGGAATCGACAAGGTCTATAGCTCGATTATTGACGCCATAGTATTTTAACTTAGAAACCAGAGTCTTGTGACAGACGCAGTCAAAAGCTTTAGAAAGATCGCAGAATACTCCGATCACGTCTTGTGAGTTTTCAAAGGCATCATAGATGTGCTTTAGAAGCAAAGTACCTGCATCAGTTGTTGAACGACCTTTGGTAAATCCAAATTGATATTTATGTAGAAGCCCGTGAAGGTTAAAGTACGCAAGCAATTGATTCAACATAACTTTCTCAAATATTTTACTTAACGCAGGTAGAATCGAAATTGGTCTGTAGTTAGCAGGGTCGCTTTCATTGCCAGACTTGAATAATGGGATAAGCTTGCTAAATTTCATAAGATCAGGAAAAACACCCTCGTCTACACATCTGTTAAAGACATAAGCTAGACATGGAGCAATATCAACGACAATAGTGGCTAATATATTAGTTGATATCCCCCATAAATCTTCAGTGTTTTTAATATTAAGAGTTTTAAAGGTTTTGACAATATTATCTGCGTTAACATAACTGAATTCAAAGTCACTTCCACACTGAGCAACACCAGATTCTAAAAATTTAAGTGCGCCAGAAGCCGAAGAATTAAGTGGCTTGGTCGCAACATGGGCTATATTCGAAAAAAAACTATCAAACGCGTTAGCTATTTCAATGTTATTAGTTAATATAACATTGAAATAGCTATATAATAAGATACGGTTAATAATAATAATAAGATTACGGTTGTGTGGAAGAAGATACAATTTCTGGAATTTTTGAAACAACTGAATTTTTTAGAACGACATCCCACATTTTTACGTTTTATACTAAAAAATAATTATTTACAGAAACTAAGCTACTACATATTTACATATATTTACAAAATACAACAGGATTAGTCAAGCTATCTAAGGATCGTTAGAAACGATCTATAGATAGCTCAACTGATCCTGGTATATATTAAAATATGATTTACCTTGGAATAACGTTTGAAACTATGGGTCCGCGTGTACCTAGTACCTAAGTCCTACCCAAGCCACATCACTTTAAAGGTAAGTAATACTTATCAGTATAAACTTGTAAATAATTAATTTTATATAATTAAAATTAGTGTAAAGCATAAAATAATGTAATAACACGGTGCATTATGTAATGTATAAATAAGATGTGTGCAAGATGATCAGCATCCAGTAGCATCCAGCCATCGCCATGCAGTATACCTTCTTCTTCATCAGCGCTCTTGCGTTCCTCGCCACCGCGGCTGCCAACTGTTCGGAAGACGACTTAGGTAACATCAACATCATTTATACTACCCGCATTTATTTAAAAAAAACATTAGATTGATAGATGCCATTTACACGATACCCACCATTCTGGCATACCCTTCTTGCCTCTTGCTTTCTCAAACTCAACGGAGAAAGAGCTTATAAGTATTCTGTGGCAAGAGGCCAGAATGGTATGATAGAATGGTATCGTGTAAATTGCGTTTTATACACAAAACACACCAAGGAAGACCCGTCGACATAGCCCGCCAACACAATCCGGCGGCCTATACTCGTAGCTATCAACTCTGTAATAATGTTGTGAAATCAACAATATGCTAACGTTTTTCGGCGGTTTGAGCTCAGTTGCCCGACAACACTCAAGCTAGTGACGTGCCACTGCCAAAAATGATGAACCGCGCCACACGCCCCGACTTGCAATGAGCGACCTTCGGCACCGGGTCGGCCGGTGGCTTTGATGTGTAGGTATTGCGCCAATGATACATCAGCCTTGCTCTATCAGGAAACAATTTGTAAGAAGTTGTCAAGGATAAGATTAGAAAAGTCGCCGAGCCTTCCTGAGTATTCGGGCCATAGACTGTAGGATTTTTTCGCTACGCTCATTCTTAAGTCACCGTCTTAGAGTTGGCCATATACGAACTTACTTTTTAAGCCTATGATTCGGGTCTTTTTCACACAGGAATTTTGTACATTACTCCGTCCGAATATTATGCTCTAAATGCGAAATTACACAAACTTTAATAATTGTAATGTTTATCCAGGTTATAAAACTAGCCATGTTGTAAAACTTCCTGATGTTACGGTCGGCGGTGGATCACATGTACTCCATCTTACAGATGTAAGTGCTTTGTTATACACAAACATTAAAACAATACAAAAATGAACGCTTTCAACACGACCTGGTCAAGTTGTGGATGATGATGATGAATGCAGATACAATTCGAGTCCATCAACACACCGACAAAATTGAATTATTACTTCCATACAAAATGACTTTTCTACTATCGCTTTTGCCAATCGACTGTTACATTGTCTAATGGCTCTGATCTGATGAAGTCAGGAGCTGTTCTCTGGAACTTCTCACTGAATACCGTAAATCCGTGTTTGGTCTCATTTCAATCAGAGCCTATTATTAGCTGAAACGTTAGAATTTATTTACAGAAACTAAGCTACTACATATTTACAAAATACAACAGGATTAGTCAAGCTATCTAAGGATCGTTAGGAACGATCTATAGATAGCTCAACTGATCCAGGTCACTGTCAGTCGGAAGCGTGCCCAAAACACTGGCGGCATTACCACGCTGGATGGCAATGCTGATCCTTTGAGCCAAAAATGTGCCAAAAATGCTGAAACTAAAGAACATCCGAAAAACTCAATATTTTCTTTCAGGTGTGCGGTTTGAACGGTGCAACCCTTGTGGGGACCAAAGTGGTCATGTGCACAAATGACTATGAGAAACCGACAGTGAGACTGCTATCTCAAACCCAAGTCACTGTTTTCTCTCTGTATGGAGGAAAAGTGTCTGCTACATTGTACTGCGATTAAACGGTAACGATATACATACAATTTACTATCAGAATCATGTGAAATCGTCTAAGCCCTTTGCTTGACTTACGGGTCACGAGTACTTTTGCCTTAAAATTGTTTTAAATAAGTTTCAATTTACATATTCAAGTTTCGTAATTTTTTTTTACAGTACCGTTCGCGCTTACATAGCCATCGCTACAGAACCATGGTTCTGCATGGTTCATTTTTGATAAATTCACCTTGTTGGTTGATATTAAGTAGTCACTGGAAATCATGTAGTGAGTAGAAGTTTACAGAATATTGGTATTAATAAATAAAATAAAGGTGTGAAAAACTGTTTTTTTTTTTAATTTATCACTAGCAAATAAATTTTGATGATACGGATTTCATTCAAAGTGTCTATGTCGTAGGCAGATCGTTGAATTAGACATTTCATGAAATGCCTAGGCAGATCGATGAACGACGCCATTATACAATCTGCCTAGGCATATAAAGAAGCAACTTGAAATCAAATTATTTAGTAAATATAATAATTTAATAAATAATAATATAATAATTTAAAATAAATAATATAATAATTTAGTAAAACAATATTGGAATTTTAAAAAACCCACGACGAATTTGATCTTAAATCATGAAACTCTATAGCTAGTCCCCACTAAAAGGAAGTAACCAAAGATAAAATGGATGCTTTGCTCAGTCAAAAAAAAAGTCGACGAGGTTACCATGCCATGCCATGACATTTATAATATTTTTGCAGTTATTATGATTTGGAAACTAAAATTGGCTACTAGAATATTAATAATAATAATTACAAGTATAAAGTTTATTTCAATTTCATTGTAGGTACACTTCTTTCAACGGATCTAGGCATTCGTGAAGTTAGCCGTTTGTCTGCGCAGTGAACGCTTCTTCATACAAAATTGTGTTCTGCGCATCGAAACGGCTAACTTCTGGAATGCCTAGATCCGTTAAATACAATACAAAATACAAATCAGTTTATTCACCATAACAAAATAAAGCTTCTAAGCGATAAGACCGCCCATTGTACATTATCTCGTTAGGTTATACTAGTTCATACATAAGTTATTGTAATTATTGTGTACAATAAAGCGTTTTTCATTCATTCATTCATTCATTCAAAATGATAACATTTAGAAATGTTGGGCCGTTGGGCGAACTGTATGTCTTGGGGGCTCAGCATGTTGATCTCATAGGTTGATCCCAGAGCGCACGTGATAATTGACGTATTTTTGAGTGAGCAAAATCAATTATTATCTTTTGTTAGGTACCTAAGTACCCTAAAACCTTCTTTTTAGTTAGACAGTATTTCAAAAATGTTAAAGCTGTTTTGAATAATAACGGGAATCCAGAAGTGAACACACAAACTCACAAACGCACGCATACAGCTGTCTCCGTTCCGTTGTGGGTTTTGTCAGAATTTTAACAAACAGGTAGCTTCTTAATTATTCATGTTAACGAACATGCTTGCAAAATCAGTTTACTTAGTTACATTTTTTACATAAATTTAATTAAGTGTGAAATTGATTACTAATGTTGCTATGGATTTTATGTGCTTCCCAATTTGTTTGACGGCTCCACTTTAGAATAAATTATAAAATAATATTAATTTTTCGAAAACTAGGCTGTTCCGGGTGATAAAAGTGGTAGATAAATAATCAGGAAGCAAACCCCTACCGATTTTAAGCCTTTTTAATCCTTAATTCACGACAACTTACTCTAAAGATTAACCTCGATTTACATTATAATAATTTTTATTTTATTTTATACAAACTAAGGTTGAAAAGGGGATGGTAAACAGAGCCCAAATTTAGTCAGTTTCCTTGTAGTTTTATTACATAGATAATGATTTTACAATTTTTCAATACCTCACCTGCAAACAAAATAAATTGGATTTTAAGAAAAGACAAAGGTTTAATAAGTACCTATATTATACGAGTATGATGAATATATGTAGATGTAATGCAATTCTCTGGAATATCTGAAACTACGTGATCAGACTAACTTTTTAGAATAACATAAAATGCATCCCAATTCCTTTGACGCACTAGAGGCAGCGTCCAGTTGACTATAATATTTAGGTTACCTTCTGATGCTGTATAAAGCCGCGTTGACACCATCAGAGTATACTCTGACAGAGTGCACTCTGATGCCTCTGATTGGCCGCCGCCATCACCCTGCGTCTTACGTGGGCGGTTTGATGCGAACGTGATTGCGAAGCGAAGCGATGCGATTCGATGCGGCGCGGCGCGGCTGACCTAAGTGCGCGCGAATCGTCCTACATAGTTTACGTCAAATTATAAAAAGTGTCAAAATTCGCAAACATTCTGATCGCGTTCGCTTCAAATCGCACCGCGCCGCTGCGCACCAGTGACGTCAGACACTTCAATAGTAAATCGACTCTTTGTTATTTCCGCGCCGCACCGCACCGCTTCGCGTCTGCGTCCAGATCGCCCACGTAAGACAAGCCGGAGTGCATGGCGGTGGCCAATCAGAGCGTCCTAATAGGCATCAGAGTGCACTCTGTCAGAGTATACTCTGATGGTGTTAACGCGGCTTAAAAGTAGTCGCATGACCCACCCACGCCGAACGCGCCGAACTGTCAATTCAATAAAGAAAAATGCTGAGACGTCAGAATAAGACCAAACTTAAAGCCAGTTTATAGTTTTCCTTGGTAACCACTTTTATTATTGTAATTATACCTAACTTATCAGTTAATACTTGTGTGAATAATTTATTTTAATTAACTTAATAAGTGTAAAACATTAAATTATTGTAATACTACGGTGCATTAAGAAGTGTATAAATAATATGTGTGCAGGCTGATCAGCATTCAGTAGCTTCAGCCGTCGCCATGGACTGTACCTTCTTCCTCATCAGCGCTCTTGCGTTCCTCGCCACCGCGGCTGCATACTGCGGGGAAGGCGACATAGGTAATAAATATCATCACCCTGCATAAATCTACTATTACGGCCTTACTAATAAACGTGGTATAAAGTTATTCATAATTCATAATTCATAATTCATAATTCATAATTAATTCATAATTCATTTATTGCTTGTGAACCTAGGTTACAGAGTAGATGGTATTATTAAAACTAAGAATCTCTAGATCCTGCTGATTAGCATACAAACATAATTTTACAAAGTCAATATAAAGAAAAAAAGATGTCAAAAGAAAAATAATTAAATTAAATTAGTATAAAATATAATATAAATTAGTATTAGCATCATTAGTATTAAAATTAAATCTACTATGAGTACCTACTCTACACAATCAGTAATATTACGGTCGTCAAGATATTCTTTCACAGTATAGTAGGCTTTATTTATTAAGATCTGATGTAGGCGAGTCTTGAATTCAGCAATAGGTAGGGTACGAACAGATTTTGGTATTTTATTGTATATGGTTGGTGCCATGCAAAAAACACTCTTACGGAACAGCTGTGTTTTGCATGTCACATGACGCATTTTGCCCTCGGAGCGACTTCCCACTGCAAACCACTCAAACTGATATTCCTGAGTGTAAACTGTCAAAATGTATGGTTATTCCTATTTTATTCCGAGGAATAACTTTACACCATGTTTATTAGTAAGGGCCTTATAGTTTATCAGCACCATCAGGGAAACCTCGACAGGACCCTGAAATATGAAAACGTTGCCGAGGACTAGCTCTGTGGCGCAGTGGGTGAAAGCCCGCTTGGGACGCAGAAGGTTGCGGGTTCGATCCACGCTGTGGGATACATTTTTGTATGATCTGCAAATATCTATCTAGGTTCTGGGTGTTTCTATGTATAATATGTATGTATTTACGAACAAAAAGTATATGAGTAGTATATCTATAGTAGCTACATGTATAATATGGTGTCCCGTAGTAGCTTTACATAGTTTGAGGTTATATGACGCTGTGTTAAAATTTACAGTTTTCGATTTATGGCGAAAATAAGATTCAACCCTTATTTTCGCTTAGTTTGTATTTTGACCAACATTGAGCAATGCTTGGCGCGACCCTATTTTGGATGGGTGACCGCCTGATTTTTGGACTTTAAATTTTTATTTATGAATGAATGAATGAATGAATGAATGAATGAATGAATGCTGCTTGTACACGGCACAAACATTGTTGGGCCTACGCAAGAAATCCTGTCGCATAGGAATTTAGTAACAAGTCACTAATCTAAGTATGTGTAAATATCTAAGTGTGTAAAATAAACAATAACATTATTTTCAGGTGTTCAAACAGACAAACCTATACAACTTCCTGATACTCAGGTCCCACCAGGACCACAAACACTTGTGATACCAGAATATGTAAGTGCTTTGCTATAGCAATGTTTACGCTGTCCTCAGACGTGAGCTTATTTGCTTTTGTTTTGTTGTTCCAGGCGTGCAACAGCTATTATCCAGGTTATAGTCATGTGGGGACCAAAGTGATCTTCTGCACAAATGACAATCAGAATCCGACTGTGAGAATGTTATCTTTAATAAACGCCTCCCTATACTCCCAGTTTGGAGGAACAGCACGTTCGACGGTGTACTGCGGGCTGCCAGGTAATTTCGCTAAATATAAGGCACATTCAAAAAGATCTGGCGTGAAATCTTGGTTAAAAAAACCTTTTTTATCTAATTTTTCAATGTATGTTCTTGGCAAAACTCAGATAACTGAGCCATTTACGAGAGTACAAATTTGCAATAATTGTAAACGAACTCTTTTCATCTTCGTCATGTTTCAGGTACCTATTATCTCTGGTCTTACTTAATTATATATTTTTACAGGGCCGAAGGTGCAAATGTAATAAATTAAAATGATATATTGACGATATAAAGTGCCCGTATCCGCCAATCAGGTGATACATCAACCAATGTTATTTAAGAAAAACTTGTGCGAAAATATCTTCAATAACGCTGATAAGCTGCAATCAAAGATTGTTCGTCGCACGCTGAACATCGAAGAAATTGGTCATTGTTCGGCTCGACATGGTTCATTTAATACATCCACCTGGTGGTTGATATTGTCACTAAAAATCATTTAGTGGGTAGAAACTAGAAAGTCAACAGTACATTTATTGGCATTAGTTTGAATAAAATAAATGCGTGAAAAAAATTGAAACTGTTTTTTTTTAGTAACTCTCTATGTCAGACTTCCCCGTCAAATAAATTGAACAAACTATAGATAAAAGTGCATAATCTCGTAAGCCCAAGTTTTCAAAGAAACACCATGAAATCTATTTGGTACATTAGGGGATTTTCTTAAAATTACAGCATTGAATTGGGCTATAATATCGTTTATTTAACCAGAAGACAAGAAATAATTGGAGGGGTGCCGTAAGTGGGGCAGTTTGCATAATTGAATCACCTGTAGCATTGCCTTCAAGAGCTGTCTCTCTCAGCGTAACGTAAAAGCGCGGCTTTGTGCGAGTACAATACACATCAACTCCTATCACCTAGGACCACTCCTTTACAATTTCGTCAGTCATCTGTACTATTATTGCACATAACATATTATATTATAACATATTAATTAAGTGCACAAAACGAAGCTTGTTGATGCGCAGTTAAAATACCTACTTTCAGCAGACTGGTTCGAAAGTACTATTAAAACAATGATTAATCACAAAAACAATGTACATGTTTTGAAAGTTAATAAATATATTTTGTATTATTTCTCATTTTGGCGAGTATTGTATTGTATGTCTTTCAGCTGTCGTGGCGAGGCAAGCCGCGGCCCGCGATGTGCTTTATTATTCAACAGAGAGTCTAACATAAACACGATCTTTATTATAAAAGAATTTTGTGTTCTTCAGAAACATTTTTATAATAAATAAATAAATAATGCTGAACATTTTCACACAGCATCATCTAGCCCCAAAGTAAGCAGAGCTTGTACTATGGGAACCAAATAACTGATTTACTTACATTTAGTTCGTAAATACTTACATAATTATTATACATAGAACACCCAGACCCGAGATAATTATTTGCAGATCATGCAAATATTATCCCGCGGCGGGATTGAACTCGCAACAACGTGAAAATAAGTCAGTGATTAAATACCTAATCGACTAGTAAAAAAAAGCAAAAACCTTAGAGACACGTAATACAACCAAAAAAGTAATCATAATCAGCACAAAGCTTGTAAAATGCAATTTTAAGTAAGCTTAAACAACTACAGGATAACTTGGGGCACGTTGGGGTGAAGTGGGGCACGTTGGGTAACGCGAAGCGGGAATACGGCGGGCGGAGTGGGGCAAGGTGCATTACCAGTAATTAGTGTAATGAGTATTAGTTCGCGAGTTAACGAGGATAGAGACCCGGGCACGGCTAGGTTCTTGAGAATTTAGTAATTCTGCGAGAAACTTAAATAATTTTGTTAGTAGAATAGACAATTGCGATGGTAAAAAGACTAGGAAAAGCTTATGAGCTGTTTTGGCATAGTGAGATGTGTGGTTTTAGATGCAAAAACTGGGTAGGAATGTAGGAATAAAAGACGAATTAATACAGATTTTTACTAGGTAGGTAACATACCTACTCGCGTATAGTTTTTTTTTTAGAATTAAAAGGGTGAGGAAGGTTATAATTATACATTTTGACCAAATGTATTGTCTACGTGTGTATTTTAGCATTCTTTCCTAGCTTAGCTACGCGTCAATATCGTCTGACATGTCATAATTACCGTCTGCTTCATCGCCCCTCAAATTATTGCAAACGTTGCGTATCAAATATCTTTATCCTTAGCACTAGTTTATAGTCTTGCAAACTAATTAACCTTAACGAATTCCTTGCATAGGTAATAATTGAGAAGACTGAAGCTGCCGTTTTTGCCAAAGAGAAGATGCGTGAAGGTAACTGATAGTTTGGTGTGAAGCGCGTTCCATGCCACTCTGTGGGTCTAAAGGTCGTGACATACGCAAAGGGCTTTTTCACGGGCGGGATGGGGGACGGGTTTTTGTCCCATACAAACTTAGTACGAGTACCTATACTCTGTACAATTTGTACAGATTTGTCACGACCTTAAATTCTCTATTTCCACTAACTATGATCTAATAGGTTCTATACTCGCTTTCAATGGTTATTTTTCGGGAAATATAATATCATGTAATGGTGAGAAGAAGGGAGTACCAACTTTACTCAATAGTGGGACAGAAGAAACGACAATTATACAATTTTATACAATGCATAGTCAAACATAGTCGGAAAATTTGAGGAAACCAGTGTATGTTCCGTAAATTAATGCAGGTTGATAGATTCAGTGTCGATAATCTCACGAGCGAGACTAATGCTAGCTGTGTATGATGCCTTAGAAGCCATCAAAGTCGTATCATTAATCATTTCCTCTCCAATCTCTACTCCATCGACTTGATAGATAGAATTCGTTTTTCCATCATCACAACCAACTTTCCACCTTATAATCAGAAGACTAAAGCTCGTTTTCTCTTATCGTTGTAATACAGGGTAGTTTAAGCAATTATGGGTGGTACAAAGGAGGTGTTAGAGTTGATTTTGCTTGAGCATGCTTGGTTGTGCAGTAATTAATGTCAAGGCGGTTGATGAATTCAGGAAGTTGGTTGTTTGAAGCTGAATGAAACATTAAACCTCGGTCATGTAAACGTAACCAATACTACTTTATGGGAATTCCAATCAAGCGGGTAAATGTATCTATTCGCATTTTAGTTCTAAACGCAAAAAGATGTTATATCATGTGGCATCGTAGCTTTCAAACAGATGAACTGACTTTGATAAAGTTTATTTTGATTCGTCAGCTAAGATCACGTCAAAGGTGAATTGATTAAGAAATCTATTCGCATAGCTTTCCCGGCGGTTTCACAATATTTTTAGAACAGCTGGTTGGTAGTCTGCTGAGTACAGCAACCTTCGCATACCTAGCCACAATCCCCCATCCACCTTTGTTCATTTTCCATCTATTCTTTCAGCCTTGCCAAGTCAATATAATATTTTAGCAAGTAAGCGTGAGCTGCTGAAGTGAGCTTAATCTCGGGAGTTTTATTGTTATAAATTACCCGAGCTCAGGTTTCATCAAACTGCTTGTGACTAATCACCAGATCTGTTACCATAATGCATAGGAACCTATATATTATGCTGTCGAAAACGAGTTCAATTTTAGTGCTTGAAGAAACTTTCCACTAATTCCATGGTACGATTTATGACATAAGAGTCATCGTGATAATATTTGAGTCAAGTCAGAGTTGTTTTGTGCAATATGCAGGTAGCTTTACCATTATAGTTGTAAATGGCTGCACTGAAATAAAAAAAATTAAAACAAAATTCATAAAGTGAATACTTGGGTATTTTAATATTTATTTGTAATTGCTCTTGTTATATCGATAGAATTTATACACTTAAACGTGCCTGCGAAGCATGGAAGCACTCAGATATTGAAACTGTTTTGTGACCGCGCAGAACGTCTTCTTATTTTGATGATCTAACAAGAGCGGTTAAGCTAGACCACGACCGAAAAGGTTTTTGTTATTTCAGCCCTAAGTGAAGTCACAAATGAATAATTCAAATACACTCAAAGGCTTATAAATATTCATTTCAAAAATTAAAACATCAGATCAAACCAAAAGCACACAACTTAAGCGATAAGCCACGGAGCGACGTCACACAAAAAATGTTAATTTAAACACAAAAGTGTGCATAATTATGCACTTATTTGCATGAACAACGTTTTTAGCATTTTGTTCAGTGATTTCATAAATAAACTTCTTTGAAATTCTGTTTAAAGTAAACTGCATCAAAAGACAATATTTGCAGCGTACCTTATAACATCCATAGGTACCAACATTTATTCTGCGAGTCACATACACTACATCAACATGTCAAGTTTTTAAAGAATATTAATTAAAATGAGTATGGTTGCACATTTAACATCATTAAGTCCCAAAGTAAGCACGACTTGTGCTATGAAAACTTTATGACTGATAATTCATTATTACCCATATACTTTTTTGTAAATAAATTACATACCAAACCACTTTCAGAGCTCCATAGTTTTTCACGGAAAATCAGTTCACAGCTGGGATTCGATTCAGCAAACTTTGAATTAAAAGTCACTATTGGTCAACATAGCGTTATCTTATTTCGTTTTACATTCCCTAAAAGCCTTGTAAAGTATTTGCCGGTTTTGCCGCCATATTGACTCTCCAAATTCTCGATTTTCCCGTTCAATGAGAATCTAATTCTCGTTTCGCTTTCAAAAGTTAGCGTGAAAGCCTCCGAAAATAAGCTTTTTGGAGTTGCTTGATGCGAATGCACTAAAATATTAATTCCATGTTTGATTAAAAATTCAACTTATACTTTTCTAGGAGTAGATGTGTTGTGTATGATGCTGTAGCTGTGCTCCGCAGTTAAGTATTACTCGCAGTCTCATGAGCATATTTATAATTTCGGGATAAGAAGTAGAGTTTGTCAAACAAAAAAAAACCTAAAAAAAAAAAAAAAAAAATTAAAAAAATATACACAGTGACGAATTTTTGTATTTATAAAATAGCTCTGGGCAATGGAGTAGCTACCGGAGGGCTAGGTGGTGCTGTGCATCGGAGCCCCCAAGCTCAAGAGGCCCTCGCCCGAAGGCAAGAAAAACGTATTTTGAACAAAATTTTCTAACTTCAAAAGAAAAGTAAATTTTTGCCACCACCTGCGTATTTATATTTTGACATGATAAAACCTAAACCGTTCAGTTAGGGCCCCAATTTTTTTTTGCACTAGGGCCCTTCGCTACCTAACTACGCCACTGGCTCTGGGTCTTTAGGGTGTGGTTTTGATAAGAAAGCTACTTTTTCCCAACTACCTATTTACTGTTAAATGAAAAGTGCGGTATATTTTGTTATATTTTATTGTACAAAAATTCTGTAACACCAAAAAGTGTCGCTCGAATTTATGCACGCACATGCCGCTACAGGGGGAGAATGGGGAGAGAGGTTGCTATTATAGCTGAAAAGCAAGTTTGTTTAATAGTTTTTTTTTCGCAGAAAACCTCCTCATAGTTTGACAAAAACGTCAATGTATTCTGCAAAATGCTTTGACACAGTTTTGTTACACAAGCTCCTAAACTCACAGCGTATTGCTGACATTCATAATGTATTTGTTCGTATCTGTGGTACACGTGCGATTTGCATACGGGCAGAATACCTAGTTGGGACACTTACGTATAGATAGGACACTCCGAGCATCCAATTGAGTCTCCTTTCCTCAGGTTCTCGATCGGGATTTTACGAAATGGGTTGCGTTGCACACAGATATGACTGTGTACAGAAACACAGTGTACTCGTAGCACTCTTGGCTTAGCTTGCTTAGTCGTTCCTGATATCGTCGAAGTTAAGCAACTGTGCGGCCACAAAGTGGACGAGTGACTGCTTGTAGCATTACGAGTATCAACTGAGCGTTTCAGTGCTTCGATCGGAAGGCATGTCTAACTGTCGGTTCTTCTCGTTGTGAAGTCATGCTTCTTGGCTTAAAACCTTCGTCATCCATCCAGTTGGCTAACTCATACGAAACTCCTTTCTTACTATGGAAGTAGATATCGCGGCGTTTGTTGGAGTTTTATTGAGTGTCCGGGTATGACGCGTCCGGCTCAAGAAAGGCAGGACGCATAATTTTTCCTATCTCTGACATTGTTATGATAATGAAGGTAGCTTTCCTAGAACAGGCGTTTTGTTAAAGGTGGAAGCTAAACCTTGCAGAATATGGTGTAGTCAGTTACATAAACGCACGAAAGGCGCCTATTTGAGGCGCACTTGAAGTCCTTTCACCAATGCTAAATTTTTTAAAAGTGCAATGTTTGCCGACGTTATAACTTTGTGCCTTTTCTTGCTGTGTCACTATTACCTACTAAAAGGATTTTATATGTGCCTCAGATAATGAAACCTCAAATTAGTGCAGAATGTTCCATTCCAATATTATCAGTGTAAAATAAAGATGCAATGACTTATTTTAAAAAATCCTTGAAATATATTTTAAGATGTAAAGCTTAATACAGCTTTAAAACATGTTTTAAAATTTTACAACATTCTCGCAGAAGCTCTTAAAATACAGCCTCTTCCTTCATAACCAGCTAAGGACCATAAACATCTAGATACGGGGCCGTCAGTAACGCGCGGGAAGATTAACTTCAGGCCGCCACCCGTCACGTCGGGGGAGCTGCAATTTAGGGCAGTGTCATAGCATGCAGCGGCCCGCTACTGACTCACAAAACATGTCGGACATAACAAATGAGAGTTAGGGCTGGATACACTGAGGTTCGAGAGCTGGAATTTAGCTTGTGACGTCATTTTCCGCATAAAGAAACGGTATCTTAGATAAGATTAATGGAGGAAAAACATTAGGAAGAAATCAGTTACCTACTTCAGTCTTTTAGGCAGTGATGGGCTTGCCACCTGAACATAATATTATTATAGTGATATTCAAAGATTTTAGGTTATCTTTAGAGCATTCAGGTTGCTGGATTCTTGGCAAGACGTTCTAGCTGACTTGTATCACACCAGATTCGGAAAATAAACCTTTCTCCGTCCAACGACACAGCACTTACTTGTTTAGAATCTAAGCCCGATGTGTCTCTTTGGCGGCGTGCCAGAAGCGCGCTATAGCCACTCTTCTGTCCTCCCACTAAGGTTTAATACCGTCTGGCAATTGATGCAGCCGTAATTCTTGTTGCGACGGGCTAAGGTCTACAATCGGCTGGCAGGTTTCCAGCTGTAATAAAGGATGAAAAGCGCCGTTCGGAAACTCGGCCGATTAGCTGGCTGGGTTAATGGAAGTTTATTATTACCGCTTAAACAATACAGGTTCAAGTGCAGATAGTACACGGGTAAGATACGAGGGAGGCTAAATTGAGTGGAAATCAAACTTCAATATCGGTCGGGATCAGGTTTAGTACTTTCAATAGAAGAGTAATCGGAGTTTTGACATTTTGAACCTCTCTGACTTAACACTAAACCTAAATAATAATAATAATAATCTAATGTTTAGACCCATACGACGACCTCTGTGGCGCAGAGGGTTAAAGCTCGCTTAGTATGCAGAAGGTTGCGGGTTCGATCCCCGCCGCGGGATAAATGTTTGTATGTTCTGCAAATATTTATCTCGGATCTGGGTGTTTCTATGTATAATATGTATGTATTTACAAACGAAAAGTATATAAGTAGTATATCAGTTCTCTGGTTCCCATAGTACAAGCTATGTTTAGTTTGGGGCTAGATGATGCTGTGTGAAATGTCCAGCATTATTTATTTATACTTACGTAAAATTATCATTATCTAATCGAAAATATTAATAGTCAAAGTCTTACCATGAAAAGCACCACACTATCTTTATAATTTACATTATTGATGGATTTTTGCGGATGAAGTCGCGAGCAACCACAAGTATTATTATATATACAAACGAAGCTGCCTAAGATGACAAAATGTCTCTACTATTCTACAATTGCTTCGCAGATTCTTCATCTCAGAAGACAATCGAGGGGTGCGAAAGGTTCCATCGTTTGTCCGGCATCAGACCTTCACAAATAACGTAATTCATGCCAGATGACGAAGGGATCCTATCATTTGTTTCCTCATTACCCCCAAAAAAATGTTTTCCAAAATTTCATTATTCATCCACCCTGATGGAAGTGAAGTGGGTCGAGTTGGACAAGCCATTCTGCAGCCTCAAAAAGCCCTTGTAAATAAAATTGCAATTTGTTTAGCATTTTGGAATTGACTTTCCAGATTGCAGGACTTTTGGGACGCTTTTATTGCGGATATTATTTTTATTTTGTTTACTCGACTATATTAATGTTTAAAATATTCCGAGCGTTCTGGTTGCATAAATATGATCACAGTTATAAAATAAATATCTTTCCATTGATGCTATCACATTTGAATTCGAATATCGGCAATAATTTAAGTCATAAATCATTAATTTACCTGAACTTTATAAACATTATCCACTATTTGTAGATCACGTTAATTTTTGTAATAAAATGATTCACCTGGGAAAGTCAGGTTATCATAGCATTCCCCTCTGGACCCTGATTCAACACTGCACGATTCAGCTGACATTTATTTTACTGACAAACGAAATTAATGCTTTTGCTCTGCATTTTATTTTTTTATCACCACAGCCTTTGAATTAGATTTATAAACGAAATGTCAAGTGGTTCGTTCTTTATAATAGTCCGGGTGGCATCATAGACTACTACACATTCATCATCATATTTTTTTTGAGGAAGTTTTACGTAGTCTTATCTAGTTCTGAAAAAGTTTTAGTGCTCGGCCAGTCAAATCAAGCAGTCCAGGTTTCCAGGTCCGGCCAGTCACAGTCTCCCCTGGGTATTCCGATAAACAGAATATTTGAGCGGCAAGTTTGCGTCATTTCGCTCTCATTATCGACAACGCGGTGGCGATGCGATTATATTTACACCTTTATTTCCAAAGCCGCTATACAAAAAACCCCGACAAATCGACAAAAGTTGACACGATAATATCGTGTCAATTTTATTTATTGCGTATAATTATTGGTAGGTAATTTTAATTATGGAAATACATAGTTTCGGGATTTGTGCAGCATTACTGCCAGATTAGTGTTAGTAGCTTGTAACGAAATCTGACATGAATTATGAAATAGGTTAATGTAGGTAAAGCAGTACGTGACTTCCTTCTTCATTGCTCGATTGCTTCATTGCTTCATTGTCATTGATAAATCGCTAAACCTAGCATGAAATCTTTTGAAAAAAGGCAGTCAGAGGCATGTCATGCCATCATGCATCATGTGAAATACATATTTGGCATAAAAATGATCAAAGGATTGGCTTTGACAGATCAGGAATACAAACTCGTAGGAAGTTCTACTGCACTTTGGGATACAGTCCTGATCCTGTTTTTTGTTCTTTTCTATTTTTATGAGTGTTTTGGGTCACACTACGAAGTGTAAAAAAAAATAGACAAAGTCTATTTTATGAAGTCTATTTTTTATGATTAGTATGACTAATCATTTTGCTGTATATCCAATTATCCATGTGTAAAATACAAAATTATAAATCAAAACAAAACAAATGAGTTTGAAGTTGCATAAAAGCTCGTTTGGGGGTAGGATGGTATTCCCCCAAATTATGACAAAGAGGGAGTACTCGCCTCACTAAGGTTTGCCCAACTGGCACACTTACCTTAGGGCCTTTTCGGCCGACAGTTATAGTCGAATAGTTCTATATAGGTTATAAGTTCCAAGTAAAGTCGTCAGCGCGATTCAGAAATGTTTCCACAGATATAGACATAGTTATTACTTTTTTGCATGTTCCTAGCGCCATCTAGGTGTACAGCTCCGAAGTACGTCGCTGTAATTGACATCTCTTGAAGTTCAGCTTATAGTGAACTATACAAGCTGAAGCTTGTAGTTCAGGCGATGGTAGATAGAGGTCGCCACAGCTCGCACCCCACTCCGGGTTAAAATTCCTTATTTACATGACCGAACAGATACAGAAGCAACAAAAACTGGGGTTCTTCGTCCCGCCATATTTCAGGGGAGCCCTTTATCGCTTAATCAGTGGGATGGCTCCGGCAAAACATACGAAATTTTAGCACAGATTACCTTGTTGAATATATTGTACGAAGTTCCACTACAACACGTTTTGCTGCTGGTGGCGTCGAATATATTTTTAGCTAAGTTTGTTGGACTCTGAAGTCGATTTTACGTTATTGCTACAAATAACTTTGAAAAAAAAAAAACAAATATGATATATTATTATATTTCCTAAATATTCTTATCAAGGTTTCCATAAAATTCTTCAAAATTATGAATGTGTGTATGTTTTTTTTTGTTTCAAGACAAACCAATTTATGAATAGCCGACTGAATGTACCCGTTCTAAGATGATATACTTATGATTATTACTAAAGCACCACCAAACTATTATGACACCTATAGTCATCAAAATAAAGCTGGTATTAACTTGAGCGTCGTTTGAAGTGAATCAGACTGAACATTAGTGAGAGGAAGCGGCGCAAGTCGCGCGGAAAACGAAGCGGTCTAAACTATCCCGGTAAATAAAAACTCCACATACACCATCCCGGGAAGTTCGATAGTTATCCCGAGGAATGCAGACCCTTAGATAAGTTACTTTCGAACAGTTTTTAATCGAAATGTCGAACAAAGATTTCTTACCCGTCCGTGATATCATAATAACCATTTTTTTATGATTTTGGCCTGATTTAATAAATTAAATTGAATTAATAGACAACACAATCATGCATGTCTGCATTCTCGATGCACGATAGGTAATTTATTAGATTTTTAATATCTGCCTCAGGCAGATATATCTGCCTCAGAGTTATGACGAAATAAGGCACATGCCCAATTCTGGAGATTTAATGTTTTGAAAATTAGCATGCCTCATTTTATTTGACACATGATATCTTTGAGAATTGAAAAGGTGTTTTCTGTGACTGGTGATAAAATCCTTCGTTCGTTTGAGTCACTTGTCTGCCGGAGGCAGGATTTCACAGGCCGCTGGTGCCGCAATAATAAGGGTACTGGGATATATTTTAGCGTTTTTATAAGTTTACTCGCTGAAGTTGGAAATATGGCCCAGGAAGGGGAAAACTGAAACGTTCCCTGATCGTTCCCTAACGATAAATGCGCGAGAACGCACACTTTGTAAGCTTAGGCCTGGGTTAGGTTTGTTTTTGTTTTCTCCAATAGAGGCGTGTCGGCCAATTGGGATAATGCCTGAAAGTCGGCAGTGCATGAATTATTTCACTTAAAACAAACATAAGCGTTAAAATATAATTATTTAAAGCTGTAGCAGATACGGGTTTGCGACATGTCACGTATGAAACATAAGTTTTTGCAAAATATGTAGGTATGCCAACGTGTTTCAAAATCGTTATGAATAATTGACACTGGAAGTTTTATTTTGATTTTGTATGATCCTAACTTGAACATTTTAATTATTTAAAAATGTTAAATAGGTGATAATAATGATCATGGTAGTGTTGAAAACTATAATTATCCATGCCATGCCATTATCTATGCCTATCTAATTTAGGCTATGTCAAGGTAGAACATTGTAACATGCTTTATTTTCATTTACGTAAATGTAGTGACTTGTTTTGTAATTACCGCAGTGGCTGTAGCCGCGGCGCAGTGGACCGCCGGCGCCGCTGGTATAATTACCTCCCACATTCTAAAATTCCTTTATAATAACAAAATCCACGGTTTGTGAAAAAAAATAACTAACAAAAAACTTAACTAGTAATTTCACCAGCATCCCATAATTAAGGACAATCCCGCATAATCCAGCGTAATTCTGTATAACACCGGTATCTAGGATACCCGGTCCCGGGATTCTTGGACACTTCGCCCCGGGATATTTTTATTAATGGATTCCATTTTTTGACGGAGAATTTAATTAATTAAAGAACTTCCGCTAACTGAATGGAAAGGACAAAAGAAACGAGTTTTTTTATCTTTAAAAACATTAAGGAAGAAACTTTTGTTTAATTCATTAAGCGGCGTGCAGTGTATTAGAAATAATTCTATGGGACGTTTCTGTTTGTTTGGAACATTTAATTTGGAAACTTTACCCGAAAGTAATCGCATTCCTTGTTTTAGGTTTGAATATAAATGTCAAACTCAACAAAGATGTACACCTTATAATTTCCATTTCTAAAATTATATTCTCATCTTGGTTCATAATAAATGATTATATAATTTTATATTTACATAAACTTGAAATGCTGTGTCTAATGTTTGTTATCTTTCACATACACCATCTGGTGGTCAGCCTGCTCTCAAAGGTGACCAATGCCGAGGCCCACTCCATCTGCCGTCGCCAACACTACCCAACTATAATAGATAAATGTTGCTTGTTATATTATGTCGTCATTCAGAAGACAAAAGGCGTTGTTTCGTAATTCAAACTCTACATTTAATAACAAAGTGTGAACACACAAAGTCTCCAAAAAGGGGTGTCATTCGCACGGTTGGCTGCTGCAAAATGGTATAATATTGGTTGTCCCGACCGCGCCAAAAGGACGTCAACACGCTGCAACTTTGTACCTGAAAAGTGAGCTGACAGCACACCGTTATAAGAGTTGTTATTTGAGTAATTGCAGCGACATTAAAGTATGAAACAGTTGCATATTATTATGTTAGAAATGGTGCTGTTTTGGCAGGCGTCCGGGACTCGTATTTATTCGAATAGCACATTGTTATTTGATGTTTTGGCGCAAGTTTTGATTTGTTTTTGAAAGTTATCTAGCTTACTTCTGCATTTCTTAAAAAGCTTTATTAAAATGCAAACCAAAAAAATTTAAGTGTTCCCGAAAACTATGAAGAAGTAAAATAACTAAGGTTTGAGCTATCTATTTTAAATCCGTTTAGTCGTTTCAGCGAGAAGAGTAATAAACACGTACTGCATAGAAGATTTGTTTTTGTTTTTAAATCTGTTTGTGTTTTTCGAACTGTACAAAAACACGATCACGAGTCCAATTTCGTCCACTTCACCCGCTTATCCAGTCACCTAAGCTATGATTCTCAAGCTCTCTAACCCCCTAAAATGCAAAGCAAGATCTGCAAGTGCACAATAAAACAAATTGGTTATCCCGCAAATCTACAATATTGGAATATCAAGTTGGTATCGAAAGCAGCTCCATGCACATCCGAGCGTGTTAGAGATCCGATCTCTTCAGCACTCGTTTTTAGTCCACAAGGTTTTGTCTATCTTTGGGTATGCAAAAAGAAGAAGGCCAAAAAAGATGTGTTTGGATTGTGTGAGAGATGAATGAATGTGAAAGGAGCGGATTTACAGTTGACGGGTGATAGGAGTATAGGAAGAGCAAGATATGTTGTGCCGAACTCACTTACCGAGGAAAAACCTTCATCATTATTTACTTGCCATAGCAAGTAAATGATGATGAAGGTTTTTTCTGTCTTGAAACTTGAAACGTAAGAGGACCGTTAATTTCTAAGACACAGTACATTATTCGCATAGTGCAAAGTGTAATATCAGATTGTATCTTCTTGCAAATTCTTTGAGTGAGTCTGTGAAAGTTGTGCTAAAAGAATAGAACCACTTGGGTATTCTAAACGTCATTTGCAAAATCAAGTGCAGAGTAAAAGCTAGGCATAGAATAGTTACACTCGATGGGATAGGCACCAGCCAAAAATATTTTTTTCTAATTGAGCAAAAAACTGAAAACTGTAAAGAAAATTATCGTGAAATTAGCAGCAAATGACTCCTAAATTTACCCTGTTTCAGGCACTATAACGTTTCAGTAAATTGTAGATAATTGTAAATTGTACTTCCTGACTCCTCTGTGGCGCAGTGGGCGAAGGTCCGCCTGCGACGCAGAAGGTTGCGAGTTCGATCCCCGCCGCGGGACAAATGTTTGTATGACCTACAGATATTTGTCTCGGGTCTGGGTGTTTCTATGTATAATATGTATGTATTTACAAACAAAAAGTATATAAGTAGTGTATCAGTTATCTGGTTCCCATAGTTACAAGCTTTGCTTAGTTTGGGGCTAGATGATGCTGTGTGAAAATGTCCAGCATTATTTATTTATTTATTTATTTACTCGTACCTAGTAAAGATGTAAAGGCCCAAGTGTGACCGAATCATGAAACACAGTACAATGGTTGCCAAATGCGTCAGTTTTTACTCAAATTGATGTTTGGTTTTGCTCGTTCGTTGGATTCGGTTTGTGTTTTGCTGAATTTGTAGTTAGGACGGCTTTTTGTGTTTGAACAATAATGTATTGTAAATACGTGACACATGGCCGCTAAATGAGTTTTGACCTATTACTAAAACATATACTTTTTATTAGGTAATTTTGCTTTGCTCTACTTTAAGTTTGTTTGGAAATACTAATAAATGTTTAATTTATTTGAATTCATTAGTTTTTTAATTCATTCTAGGGAAGTAGTTACCTACTGTAAATTGGATAGAGAAAATATGGCTTTTATTCAGCAAAATAAATTGGAACATTTCAACAAATTTTAAATTCGTGAGCATAAATCACATAAAAGCCACAGAGCTATGCTAAAATAAAAAATAAAAAATAGCTATAACTAAATTTTTGAAATCACAAACCAACTGTATCCTAAAATTTTTCGATACAAAGAAAAACTAGGATTTATTACTACTTTCAGTAGATACTAAAAACCTCAAGAAATATCGACAACATTCCCGGCAATGGAGGCGACGTGGACGACGAAAAACGGCCGTAAATCCTCAAGTGACAATGGATGTCGACCAGACTAGCAGGACTACACTAGTGTATCTAGGAGCTGGGAATCATAGGTCGGATAGTCCATATTCGGTCTTTTTCTTCGTGTCGTGTAACAAGTTCTGTCGTGCCAGTGTGATGAAAGGATTGTAAGTGAGCTTCAAAGAGGCTCTTTTCGTGCACCATGTTTTCAACCTTTTAAGGTTCTTCGACATGCCGGTAATAACGGAACTAGCATAGTGCATAATATATTTTTTCGGCAGAAAAACTCATTTGTGCACGATTGGATTTAGAACCCATGACCTTAGGGTTGCAAGGCGGCGCCGCCACCACTAGAACATCAGTGCTCTATTATGCAGGTTTGAATTTTGTCAATACCACATTATATTATGTTAATAGTTAAGATAAGTCGTGAATGGTTTATTTAAGCTAATGAACATTTTGATGGCCTGAGTGGACTGAAAAACATGACCGACTGCACGTATTTCTGATACCTACTCACGACATTGGAGATTAGAACTATGTATATGTGACTGTTGGGTGAGGGTGTTATTTATTTTATTCTTGCGATTCCAGATTCTAAGTCCACTGCATTACCCAGTTTTATAAGGTAGTAAAACAGACTATTCTATTAGTGGGATATCAATGACTGGAGTAAAGCCGGAGATTATTGAAAAAGTCGGTCATTCTTACCCTAAAGTGGACAGTCTCCTGGCACCACGCCAGAGACAGCCCTGGCTTTTCTCGTTTAATTAAATCCACTCCATTCATACGAAACCGTTCTAATGGCTGGTCTGGACTGTGCTTTTAAACGGTGGAAAACATGATAGAGACTTTCAGAACTTGGTGTTTTGAAACTGAGATTATCTCATAATACTGCGATAGATTGGACTATAGACTTCAGGATGAGTGTAGGGAATAAAATCCAACACTTTTCGCCCCGTACCAATGGAGACTCCGTGCCTCTCAAGTTTAAGTCATTTTTATTACAAAAAAAAACTGTGATCTGTAGTTAAACAGATTTTGTCGAGATGTGTGTTGAAGTTTCTGGGTTTCAAATAACTTCAATCGGCAAAGGGCTTCCTGTCACTTGAAGAATACTTGCCAAACTTGTTCTAACTTGTTTTTATTTTTGTAGTTTGTGTTCTGCTGGGACACAATTTTGTGAAAAATTACATCTCAGAGCTATTCTGTGGGTTTCATACCTTGGGAGATCATCCACTTTATTGTCAGCTAAGTATATTTCCGCTGAGCTAAGACCTTGTTGTTTTTAAGAAGAGAGTAACAGTTAATAGGCACCTTCTGGGTTGGTTCGCTCCATCGTAGAGATTCTCGCCTGTGTAAGTGAGATCAAGAGCCATTTCATCATAAAAAAAAAACAAAAAAAATTGTAGATACTTTGAACAGTCGAACCTACGATCTTTTGATTGAAATTCGAGGCAATACCCTACGGCCAACACGGCTCTAAATCTCGGAAGTAAATAAGAGGATTAAAGATTGCTAAAGTTCATGAAAATTAAAAAAAAAAACATTCTTTATACTGTAAGAGTTGCGGTTGCACGCAACAAAACCCTACTCCTCGCAACAACTGCATGAACTGTGACATCAAACATTTGTCCAGGTTATCACGTCAACGCCTTGGGTCAAGCACATCTTAATACTGCAATCACTCGAACAGTAACCTTATTACATAAGGATAGAGTTTAAAGTCAAACGTGCTGTTTATTGATGTGTTGACCTTAAAATGGAGATAAGCACTACGCTATAGGATGTCTTAATCGCTATTGACTGAGTATGAACGTTATACAAGGTTCACAGTCCGAATCGCATGGTTAGAATTAGGTTATCTACCTTAAGAATGTTCCAGAGATGTTTGAGTCTAGAAATGTGGTGTAAACTTTTGTAAGAACAAAGCTATTTACATAAGGACACCTTTTGTTTTTTAAAGGCAGGCCTTAAAACACATTTTAGTTTGATCTAATGAGAATCTCTTATTTGTGGTTGCAATAAAATAAAGCGAGGCTCGTCAATGCAGTTTTGAGTGACATTCAGAAGATTTTTTGAATTTTTGATTGAATCGTGAGGAGGCTTAAATTTCGTAGAATCCAAAGTTTGAACATAAATTATGTGAAGTACTAGAGAAGACTCTTTGAAGTGGAATTAATATCCTTTCAGCCCTGGGTTTGAGAGTGAAACAACTAGTGACATGACAAGAAATAGACAGGTCTTCCGTCAAGGTCGATCGATAAGTTTTAAAGCATGCCATGTCCACGGGTGTGTTGCTCTGTGAGCGTGATACATTACCGCTGGCATGTTGTATTCATGTGATGTTATATCTACCGAGCTGAATAGACACTGTTAGTTTCCAACACGTTTCATAGCATGCTTCAATTGCCTGGTTTATTTTATATAATTTTTATATTTTTTAGATTTAAAAGACAAAAAACATCACCTCAAAAATAGTCCACAAATCGAGTTATTTTCGCCGGCTCTTCAAGGTGTTGGTTGCAAAGGATACGAAGAAGTAGAATAAATTTAACTCTAAAAATATACTCAGTGGACTATTAGGTAAAATGATTTTACGGAAAATAGCAATATAGTTATTCCTTGGGACAACCATGCCTTGAAACATAGAACCACTTCTATGATTAAATTCTGTTAAAAATACCTATCTATTCGCAAAATCATGCCTGCTTATTATGCCAAATTACACTGTATAATAACTAGGACTAAATCGTACTGATGCATGTGTGCAGTGTAATTTGACCATAAGAAAACCGCTACCCATGTGTTTCACAACTTATATTTTAATGTTTTGTTCTAGAAAGGTAGCGGAAAGTTCCAGAAGCTCGGAAACTTCACCTAGTCCATAGCGCTCGCTTCATTCGCCTGGAGTAACATGCTCTTGTCTACTACGAGTATTATGATAGTTATCTACTTTAGATACTGCCGACTTTATTATTTATATTTAAAAAATCAAAATGAATTGTGTTGTCCGAGTAGATAAACAGAGAGTAGAGAGACCTGGACTTTCAATACGAACACGGGTTTGAATCTTTGCGGTGTACATTTTTTCCAAAAAACATTAATTAATGTAAATATCCCGTTATTAGTGTTGTCTTCACCTAACATCTAGTAAATGTCTAATGTCTATACATCATAAAGCGATGCCTATACATTTTAATAGTGAAGTTTAAATAAGTAACCAGTATTTGGAATATAGAAAAATGCCTTGTTCGTAGTTGTACTTAAGTAATAGGTATCTCAGCAAGTTGGGAAATCCGTCGCCACAGACCGCAAGAATTCCAATATCCCTGTCGCCGCAGAGCCGTGGTACCGAGGTATTCATATATATACGTTTTTCTGCGCGTTTTAGGTCGTTTTTGTACATATTCACAAGTACGTTTTTCATCTAGTGTGAGCGTATACAGTGACAAATTATGCTACTTTCAATAATAAATACCTCCTGCAGCTCGAGTGAACACACTGCCCGTAAAATCCGCGTAATTAAAAAAGCCACTGCTAGGAACTCACTAGTCTCATGTGCCATTCATTAATGCGATTATACATTTATTACATGAACATTTTTTACGTGAACATTTTTTACGTGAACATTCTAGAGGTGCGTTGCAGACGCAGCGTAGTCATTTCACCGACACACGTCGGTTTGAATTCCCATCTGAATGCAATCTTTAAGATTCATTTAAAATATATTGCAAATAGCATTTGTGAGATTAACTATAATAAAGTGTAAACTGGTTACTATCACAACAAATGAAGAACGAAGTGCTTGCAACCTATAATTAGGGTCATTGAAATAAATATATATCACCAAAAGCTCAGTGCTTGCGAAAAGCTTTATCGGCGCAAGGCACCGCAGTGTTCCAATCGATGGCTTCACGCAAATGTGTCCTGGGAGACACATTACTGCAGTGCTTGGGACACTCACCGGGAAAAGTAATACGCTTTCTTTAAAATAAAACAGGATCACGGCTGTATCCTAAAAGCACGGTAGACTCTTCCGACTATCGAGCGGGTGGTCTGCTTCAGAGATTGCCTCTTTAAAATATTTATAGCGTATATTATATAACGCTAAAATAAGTGTGCTAAAAACTATATTGTTAAGTATGACTTTTTGTTATTTATTTAAAAAAAAAAAAAACAAACAAACGTAAGTAAAAACTTAGCGCTTGATTGTACTGTACAAGCAAGTATTGATACCGGGCGGCTCTAACAAGTTGCAGGTAAAAGACAAAATGACATGCAAATAAATCTTCTGCTATTTTCTTGCTACTGCAGCAACTTCTAAGTTTTTTGCATCCACTCTATACAAGGATACTCGACGATAGTATTTTATTAGCCTGTGCTGGAGATTAGAGATTATCAGTCTTCTGTTTCTGGCAATAGTCGCCCGTTTGTTTTTGTTATTGCTTGTGCACATACATAACTTAGACACAGCTAACAGAACAATGAATAATTTCAACCGATACAAAATCGTAATTGCACGAGTTGCAATTTTTTACGTATCAAAGGTAAAAGGTCATCGACTGCTAAATAAAAGTCTTAGAAGGTAAGCCAAAAATTGCATCGTGTAAATTGGTGTCATTACTCATACGAACTTTGCCATTGCTTCTATGGTAGATACTTGTATTACGCAACCTGTACCGTGTTGTTCCAATCGTCGTCGGTTCACGCAAATGTGTCCCCGGAGACGCATTAGACTCGCGACAACTTCGACGATTCCCTCGTTTTTCACCGCGACGCCGACCTGCGTCTTCATACAAATACTACCGTCTTAAGCTGAGACAAATGGCTGAAAAGTCTATAAATAAAAAGAAGGGCTTTATTTTCAAAATTGTATTGTTGTGTGACAAGTAGTTTATGAGATTTTCGAAAATTTCTCACAGCGTAGCTTGTCTACTATAAAACTAATACGGATTTGCAAGTCATGGTCAAGGTATTAAAGTTTTTGACTTGAAATAGTAGTCAGCTTTGTAATCAAACCAGTCTAGCACTCGTTTATCGTACCACACGTAAGCACCACGTAGACTGGCTGGAGCATCCAGGGCCAGGTAGATCGGAGTATCAGCCGCCTGGTCTGGGGTGAAGAACCCCACGTCACGCGTCATGTCAGTCTGCACCAACCCTGGGTGCATGGAGTTCACGGATATGTTCCTCTCCTCTAACTCCTTCTGCTGGATCCTTGTCAAAGCGCAGAGAGCTACCTTCGCAATTCTATACGAAGCAAAGGTTCCACCATCAGCGATGTCGTTGCGATCAAACGTTCCTTTCTTCTTCGAGTCCAAGAACCATTGCAAGAACTCATGAATGTCTTCTCTTGTTATATCCTTGTTCGACAACCTTTCCACCCAAATTTTGTTTTTAATATTAGAAAGGTGGCCGCAGTCACTGGAAATGTTTACTATCCTGCCGTTGTCTTTGACAATCGGGTAAAGTATTTCTTCCATTGCCAAGAATGCGTAGTAGTTGGTATCGATGACGTACTTGCATTCTTCATAAGCGGCATTGTCTGCAGCCACACCAGCGTTGTTTATAAGTATATCCAAACCTCCATGAGTGGACTTGAGATGATCTCTAAACTTTGTAATGCTGTTTCTATCAGTGACATCGAGCTGCTGGTAGTGTGGTTTAAAGCCTTGTTTGTTCAGCTCTGCTACTGCTGCCTTTCCTCTTGCATCGTCTCTTGAAGTGAGGTAAACTGCGCCATCGAAGCGTTGGAGCAAGTTCTTGACGATGGCGAGTCCGATGCCCTTGTTGGAGCCGGTGACGACTGCGACCTTGGACATGACCGTCGGTGACGCGCGCGCCTGCACGACTGACTGTACGCCGATAGTACTATCAGCTTTGTTTATCTTTGTTTTTAATTAGAACGTTGTGTATAAGGCACTTAGATAAACTTATGTCTAGGTCAAAAAATTGTGACTATAATAGTCACAAAATTATTGTTAGTTTTGCTATTACTATCGTTGATTGTGTTTAGTGTTTGTTTGACTGGATCCCCGCTGGCGCTTATTGTGTTTTAAGATGGATCACTAAAAGAATGCTAGGCCCCAAACCATGTGTTGCCCTGATTCTTTACGGTATTGGACGCGAAAGAACAAGAGTAAAATTAGTTTTAAGACTATTCTAAGTGATCTCAGCGGTCCTACTAAATTAATACTTTTTGACTTTGACTTAGTTAGATATTTATACGTAATGGTTGTTTTATGAATTAGGTACGTATTGCAGGCATGCTGCAACAAATATTTTGTGGATGGTTAAATTTTTTTGATATTTTAGCAAGATAGTTCAAGAATAAGATTAGCGGGTGGTCCATGACATCACACAATTGATACAGGTCCATTAGACGCAGCATCCCGCCGGCCGCGATCCGTCCCACCGATGAATTATTCATACGGTTTCCATTACGGCGAGAGTGCTCCGTTTGTTTTCTATTTAGACTTTTTACACTGACATGACGCTGTTACACAAGTTTTTTTCTTCCGACAGCTCATGAATTTTCAAGATGCCAGTTTTTGCAAAAAATGCCTTGCTGATTACAAAAATATTCATTGTAGAATGTTTAAGATTTCGATTCACATGAAAAGATTATTAAGGCTGTTTTTGATGGGAAAATCAGAGTCATAGGTAATAGATAGATCTATTAGCTATCAAAATATAATGGAAAGCAGTAGTAGTTTTGTTCCAATAATAGCCCAGTAAATAGCTGAGCCCGAAACCAAAAAATCAAAGGCTCAGACAAGCTATTGGCTAAAGTAAATAGTAAATAAGCTGCACCCTGCATTTTTGATGCACTCGGAAGCGGGGCGATGCCGATGGCGGACGTGTATCGGGATTTCTAGAATTTTCGATCGAATGGACTTCATGGTTTATGTATTTTATGCTTGCTGATTTATTGGTCACTTGCCACAGCTTGCCATCTATAAAAGCATAAACCAATGCTGTGCACATGATAGCTTTCACACTATTTGCTTTTTGTCTTCATTTTAAAACTTTGTCTACTTATTTAAGACTAGCTGCGCTCCCGCGGTGTGACTCGGGATTTTTTCATTTTTTCGGGATAAAAAGTAGCCTATGTCCTTCCCTGGGATATAACCTTTAACTATGCCAAATTTCAGCTTAATCAGTTTCAGAGGTTCAGAGGTTTGGGCGTGAAAGCGTAACAAACAGACAGACAGACAGACAGAGTTACTTTCACATTTATAATATTAGTATGGATGATTTATTCTGCATTGCTCAAAATTTTGAGCCTTAGATTATGAAGTAAAGTAATCACTTAACTTCGTAATCTAAGGCTTGGTGCCACTTTGAATTAATACTTACCAATAATTCCAATGAACCAATTACAAGCTTTATTGAAAATATAGAAAGTAGATAAAACTGCATCATACCAACTGTATTATGTATCGTTATATGCAGCAGGTTCATTCACCTGATTGTCAAGGTACCGAGTACGAAAGTACTGAGCTAACTAGCTGCTTCTTTTATTTCCAATCACCTCTCCTTCCGCGACCTATACTCTCACCATTACTAAGAGATCTCGATCAGAATCTGGAGTATATTGCTCACTTTAATTTGGTCGTGTACCGCCTGAAACTTGATAATATTATAAAAAATGTACCCAGACTAAACGTAAGTACTTATATAAATATTTAAGATAAGAAAACGTTACAACTCTACTAACCTAGAAACGATCTCTTTCAGGCCAAGTTTTTTTGGAGGGAAAATATCAAATTAGGTATAATGGATGTTTTGTTTAGTCGGGTGCAAACAACTTATATAGTACATAGTACATACTGTCAATATAATAAACAGAAGTAGGAGATTTAGGGCATATTACTAATTATTCACAGCGTCAACCACGGATTCGAGGAACCACTCATGAATACACACGCCGTGGTTATATCTATATTAATAAATACATAGCATTTCTGATTTGCCCCAAATAGAATACATTTTGATGTTCATGAGCCATGATAATTGTAAATCAATAGATTCTCTTGCGTGTATCCACTCGGCAACCAATCGCCTGGTTATTTATGAACCCACTTTGATTACAGCAGTACCTAGAATCGGCTTAGTTGCCCAAATTTATTAGTGCATAGCTTGAGCTCCGTTTTAATTAGAATTAATACAAACTTACTTTTGTTTTTCTTTAAAGTATTTTTATTAATTTTACCTTAGATAGGGCTTGGTGCATGCTATTCATGCGTTCATTGAATAAGGAGTAAACTGTATAGGTACAAGCATCGATCACTATAATTATTTATAATTATTTTCAGGTATAGTTCTACAAAACTTTGCAACTATGCCCCAATCCTTAGACGATTTTTCGTAGTTATCAAGCTGAGTAGGACTAAAGACTATTAGGATATATGCGAGGCGCGAACAAAGGGAAACGAGTAAAGTTTTACTCGCAAACTCTTCGAAGTATGTACTAAAGATGAGGGTTATGTTGCAATCTTAGGTACCTACATGTTGGTGAGATGTAGATTCTCTCGAATTTGGATCACAAAATCCTTCTAGACGTGCAACAAATGTAGGTACAAAGTTCACGATCCTTGTGTGTATAATGTTGTCAAGAAGTACCTATGTATCTTTACTTACTTTGTACGTTGGGCAAAAGATACTAACGATTGTGTTACACTTCATTTACTACATTGTGTTACGTCTTCAAAAAGTTTGAAACCTAGTAGATACGTATTTAGGGGCCGTAGATTGAATGATTTGTTGTCTAAAATAAATTAATATTTTTTATCAACTAATAAAAGTTAAGTCTTATTAAAAGTTATTGCCTCAGGCAAGAGAGCCTCAAATTTTCAGCAGTCGAGTTTGGCGTGACTTCCTTTGGTAAGTTCGTTTCACAGGCTTACAGCGCCGACATTGGCAAATAAAGGAACGTTTTTATTTGCAAAGAAATCACGATTTATTTATTTTCTTGGACTTTGTCACTTAACGGCTTCTAATAAAGATTGGCAACCTCATTTATTGCGATTGTGTTCGTCATGTATGATTTAAAATTGATCGCAAAATTAAATCATTGGTTATTTTTACAAATCTTATGTATAGTCATTTGTTTTTATTAATCAGTAAACTCAGGTAGTCAGGTAGGTAGGTCGTGTGTTCAACTTCAACCACATCAAAGCATAAATCACCCTTGGTTAACCTGCAGGCTCAAAAACCATTTCAGTATAATCTTAAGACGTAGATATGAATACACATTAATTCATCACGTACATTATAAACGAAATACACAATTAAAGCTCCATTCTAACTCTCAAGTGTAATAACAATTGCCTAAGTTTTCCTTCTTCATAAGCAATTTCCAATTCCACATATCTTCCGGTAAACCTGTTCAAACAAATGTATGCCTTATACCCCAATAACTGAGATTGTTTTTGTTTGGAATACGCAGGAAAATGACGATTACAATCCACGTAATAAAGTACACCATAATACGTTGGGGTAGAGTCGTTTTCTCGTTGCGTGGGGATGGTTGATGATGATATTCAAGTGAATATTAACGCGGAGACTAATGGAGTAATGGCACTGTGTATGAATAATTCACATGTCGAATTAAAGCGAACTTTCGTTTACATTTGAATTAAAAGTTTCACGTGTGACGTGACGGCGGAGCGCGCCGACGAACACACGGGGAGATATTTTCCCTTAAAAATAACTTCCTAAGGATTTCCTTGGGAATTATCCCGACTATTTTCGGTCTTTTGAAACAAAATCACTTAAAAAAGTTTCAACACTTTTGTGGGTTATTTATTACCTACATTATAAGCCTGAAATTAGGTCTTATGTACCGGAGTTTTTCTTTATGAACTCTCATGAATATTCTCTAACTAAATGAATTGAAACATTTTCGGTGTATTGAATCTACGATTCCCATAGTATTTTAGATATATAGAGAGATTCCTATGTACTCGATGAATATTATAATAATGGTAGCTCACAAAATTATTATTTTCATTCAGGTACAGGCAACAACTGCAGGTTTGATTAATCTGTCCTGTATCTCGAGTTTTCTGTCGGTAATTAATTTAAAATAATATTCAATTTTCACCTAAAAACGTTTACCAACCGCAACTAATATAATATATATAATATAACTATGTATAATATGTATGTATTTACAAAAAAAAAAAGTATATAAGTAGTTTATCAGTCATCTAGTACCCATACCACAAGCTCAAGCTTACTTTGGGGCTAGATGATGCTGTGTGAAAAGTCCAGCATTATTTATTTATTTATTTATTTTATAACTATTTTTCAGTTCATATTTTATCAAAATGTTTAGTTTGAAGGCCTTTGTGTTTCGTTACTTTGGGCTTCTGTATGTGACATACACGAACGTTGCGGAGTCCCGTGTGAACACATCGAGTATAAGTTCGGGAAGTGGTTCACAATACGCGTCACCGGGACTCATGAGTTTGGAACCAAGGCGACAGGTTCGCGAGCGATAGTCAACATAGTAAGTATACCTATGTGGTGAAACAGATTAAAGTGATCCGATGGTATAAAAGTAGGACTAGTAGACTTTTATAAGAGTTTTATATACAGAACAGTAGTGAAATATTTCTATCAGATTGGCATTGTTTGTGTGCAATTTTTTATGTGCCTCTGAGTGTTACCGTCTGCCACCGCGTGGGAGCAGTTGGTGGGGGCCCCAATAATCCCTATTACGGACTTTTTTTTATTAATGAGAACATATCCCACTAAGCTAGAACGGCTTATAACTAGCATGGTTTTACTATAGTACCTCAGAGTAACCACCGTTTGATGTACGTCTACAGCAAGAGTTCGGCTAGTTTAATGCAGGGAGTTAGAACAACTTAGTTATTACCTGCCTGCATTACCTAGCTTCCAGTGAGTTCCTTCCGTCAGTATCGAGTTATGTCCAGAATCGTAAACACATCGTTTTAGTTAAACCAGTTTAGGTTATTTATTTATACTTCTTCCGTCGTAGGTAAAAGGATTTTAAGAGCGCCTCAAAAAGGTTCGTGCATTTGACACCATGTTTTCCTTCGATCATATATTTCTCGAAGATGTTTTCGAACTTTTTGGGTTCTACGACGCGCTGGCTTTCCCGCAATCACAATTATTACAATTACTGTAGGTATTAATATCGTTATTTTAAACTAGATCAGATCTTTGTATCAGTTTTAATGTTCAAGATGGAGATAACAATATTGACTTCTTCGAAGCTCCTTACGCACAACCGCGCATAAACCCCACTCTCATCTTGCTAGGAACTGCATAACTAATTGAAAGTATGTTCTACACTCGTGGCGAGACATCTCACTAAGAACTAAACAGTCATGTTTATGTTAATCTCCAGTCCAGTCTGTTACCCTGGTACTTCATTCTACTCTGATTTTTGCATTACTCTCTGAAGTAGTCAATTTTTTTACCAAAATTACCTTGTCTCTACAATACAATAGAGTAAAATTACATTTCATGCAAAAGCGACAAATAACTACAGGCGATAAATAACTTTAAAAAGTCTAAGCCGTAGTATCAGGTGGTAATGGCAAGCTTGGCCGTGGCGTGAATCTTGCTGACTGGATGAGCTTGGCTATCTGCAGCACATGTATCAGGCGACTTACTCCGCTGATAGGATGCATCGATTATCGGATTATAGGCCACCGACACGTGCAAGACGCCCAATCAATACCATAATGAACACGCTGTAGCTATGCGCGGATTAGCCAGAGAATATCTAATAATACTACGTATAGGATGGACATTCCTTGCCTTATATCACTCAACGCTACATGCAGCTTTCTACCTCGACTGCGTTCTCACAAATGCGCGACCTTCCTCATTGTAAACAAGTAAACAACCGAAATAAATGAATTGAATTGTCTCCAAGCTATCGGTCTTTTTTTATTTGTTGACTAGCGAGTGTGATAATCAATGAGCTCTATTTAAAGCTATATTGATTAGATTTAAGACCTCTGTGGCGCAGTGGGCGAAGGTCCGCCTGCGACGCAGAAGGTTGCGGGTTCGATCCCCGCCGCGGGACAAATGTTTGTGAGACCTACAGATATTTGTCTCAGGTCTGGGTGTTTCTATGTATAATATGTATGTATTTACAAACAAAAAGTATATAAGTAGTATATCAGTTATCTGGTACCCATAGTACAAGCTTTGCTTAGTTTGGGGCTAGATGATGCTGTGTGGAAAATGTCCAGCATTATTTATTTATTTATTTATTTTTTATAAACTTGCTGCTGCTGATTTTGAATGAATGATGACCAGGGAAGATGAGAATCTGATGAAGGTCATCTTCACCAATCGTATTACTGGAGTACTCAAAGTAGAGTCAGGGGATTTTAAGCAAAAAAACTGAAAAATCCCTCCTTTTGTAGGTACCCCTGGATTGTCTCAGCGGATTTTTATAACAAGAGAAACACACGCACTATGGCAAGCTTACGACAAGCCTATTCTAACACTCTTCTGTTCCAATATTTTTGTCATCGTATGCTATGCTTACCTAAGGTGAGGAGCCCTCAAGTGCTAGTTTACTCCAGCGGTTGTTGGTTCAGCGGCAATCACGGCGGGCTGACTGTTTTTTCAGCTTGCTAATCTTCCGGGAGCAGTGAGCTCACCTTGGTTTTCTATTTGATTATTATTTCTAGTCGTTTGTGACCTGAATATGGAGCAGAGTTGATAAAGTAGCATTAAATACTCATTGGTTTTGATGGAAATTGCGCTTCAAACTTGTATTTGGACAGTATGTTTCGCTCGTTTGTATAGAAAATACCTCCCTTTCTTCACTATCTCGCTCGCGGAGTGTTTGTTCCTCCAGGCGAGTATCAATCGATAATGTCACTTTTAAAACACTATAAAAATAAACGACTTACAGTAGGGACAAGATAATAGGTCACTTTTGACAGATGTCAGTTTTATATTCATAGTGAGGTGACCTGCTTAAAAACATCGATTAAATGAATGAATCGAATGAATCGATACAGACTTGAAACATATGTGAATTTTAAAAATGATCATGCGAATCCCTGTCCCATTATTATTTTTTCTTTCATAAATTAAAGGAGCAAAATAAGACAAGTACCTACGTAATTTAACAAAAAAATTGCTTTTATTCACTTGAACTATCGGAACTGCTATCTTCATCACTGTTGTCAGCACTCAGAGATATTATTAATTCATTTTCAATAATATTGTCTATTCTCACATCTCGTTCAAAATCTTGTAAAATTATTTTCTTTGTCTTCTCCACGACTTTTCGCCAGTCTTCTGTAGTGACTTCTGCACATGCAGTTTGTAGCAGAGTCATCATTTTAGCAGTACTGAAGGGTGGTTCAGTATTGTTAATAATTGTACAATTTCAGCACTAGTTCGCGAGATTGACTGTTTAGAGTTTTCCCCCGTTTCGACATAGTAAGACTGTAATGTTTTTCTTGTTTAATAATCGTTAAGCAATCGGAGTCCAATTTATAGCCAGGTAAACGTAGTCAGTAAGAT
Organism: Epirrhoe tristata; assembly: GCA_951394285.1. Classification (NCBI taxonomy): domain Eukaryota; kingdom Metazoa; phylum Arthropoda; class Insecta; order Lepidoptera; family Geometridae; genus Epirrhoe; species Epirrhoe tristata. The sequence continues at coordinate 254,002 of OX596138.1, read as the reverse complement.
CAGTTCAATGAAAAAGCCGGATCAGAAGAAAATAACAGAGAGCACACCAAAAACGCACAGTCACTTCGCACAACAACAAAAGACTGCGTCATCATCATGTTATGGCGACATGACATGCGTCATCGACAGGCACTGGTGTTGCCAGCAACATCCACCTAAATTGCACCCAACATCAATGACCTTTCTATTTAGTTATTTTTTTGTATTTTTATAGTTAGTTAAAAGAATAATAAATATGTATAATTAGGTTTTACTATAATCACAACGTGGTTATAAATTTATGGTGATTTTTCTTCACAAGTAATCATTGCATTCGATTCAACTTACAATCCTATCAGCTTTCGATTTTTAGAGTAACATCCCTAGTGTTTAAAAAGAAAAAGGGTTGACTGACGTAACATTGTAACGACGTTCAGTTCTTTAGATCAGAAATTGTTTATTATGTTTAGAATGGTTTATTAGTGAAAGCAAATCGTAAAATTACTCGTATCGGTCATTATTACAATAAATATGTAAACGTAATTGAAAAAAGTTAAGCAATTGTGCAGTTCTTATTTTATGCCCGCCGTTACAAGGTCACGTTGTTGAATTTTGATGAAACGTCAAAAGTGACCTATTATTTTGTCCCTACTGTAGGTATATCGTTACAAAGTTTGACACAACACTTTTTTGTCGCAAAAAGCAAGGCATTAGCATTTCATAACAAGTTCCAGCCGAGAGTGTCATTTTTCACAAGTTTTGCAACTCTTAAATCCGGCCACGGAGCGGCGTAAAGGCACGTTGAGGCGGCTTTCTCGAGCTGGCGACTCTCCAACAAGTCGCCAACTCGACTTTTTGTTTTGTTTACGATTTACGTACTTTGCATTTCAACTCGTTATTTCCATTATAAATTAAGGTAAAAGCTAGTTGTGGTTCTTCATGGTTTCTTCTTAGTTGCAAACATATAGGAGTATAAACACCTGACACCAGGCTCGTAAGATTATTGTAAGTGATCCCAGCAATCCTGACTAAATAAATGCTTTGAAGATTATATAAATGTTTCACTTTGGCTTTATAGGGTTATTTACGCCGCTCAAGTCACCATTGCATGGCTTAAGGATTAAGATGCTTCGTCAGAGTAGGTATACGAGTACGTATATTAACTGACTTGCAACTAAGGCAGTGCCTAGTAAGTTAAACTTTCATAAACAAGTTGTCCACAGTAATGCAAGGCACAAAGTAGGAAACTGGTCCGTCGTGACGTCACAGCTCCGGCAGATACAATTCAGATGGTTGTATTATTCAGAGATGCACAGCTTTCAATGTTCAACATGGGACGAAGCAGGGACCTTACCGGGCTAAATCAGATCTTGTTGGCCATGAAATAGAGAGTAGTTTGCATTGGGAGGTCAAATCTGAAATTCGACAGTTGTCGGGGTTCAATTCAACTGTTGTTTCGGTTGTTACTTAGATTTTTAAAGTTATTCAGATTGTTTAGCTGTTTGTGTTAGTGATCTTCATGATAAATGGATGCAGTTGTAACCAGAACAAACCAGGTTTATATCTACACGAGAGAAGAGATTGGCACTGTTTATCTACTAGTCTTCAGGCCGACTGATGGTCTCCTTCGTGGCTTACCGACTAGCGAATAGCAAATAACAGACAATTTAATGACCTACGAAGTAAATAAGAGTGCAAATTTAATATCGCCAGCGCCAGCGGTCACCCATGCAGCTTGTAAAGTACATTTCTGGCTTTTAAACTAAACTAATTCGTTATTATGGATTATAAGGCTAATTACTGTACTCTAGTAATTGAAATAATCTTTTATTAATGTAGAAGCAATGTTAGTCAAAGTCAAAGTCAAAGTCAAAAATCATTTATTCAGTAGGACCGCTGGGATCACTTTGAAACGTCTTAAAACTAGGTGATTCTACTCCTGTTCCTTCGCGATCCATCTTAGATCTAAACATAGGCTAACTTCTTAACTAACTTAGTTGTAAAATTAAAAGTAAAGTTAGTAAAATTCAAAAAGCTAAGCAAGATAGCAAAGGCATGTTCATATCTTAGGCCTATTCTTATGACCTCAAGTCACAAAGATCCAATAAAGCGAGTAGGTGAGGTAGGTGTATTCTTAGCGCAACTCAAATAACAACTCGATATTTGCACTAAGTTTAGAACCGTGCAAGTTTGCCACCGCTCGTCGGAGCTGTTGAAACAACGAATTTAACTTATAATACGAAATGGGAAGCAGATGAAACATAAATGAGTTGGGAACTCGATTCGGCGACATTCCGCCAATGATCCGCGGGGGAGAATTTGGCGGGAATTCGCATTATGAGTTTGACAAGTTTGACAAATTCTTGGACGGCAAGTGGTTGCGCACTGAGGTACACTAGACGATAACTTATGCTGTTGATTTAGCTAGTTAATTGTGCTCGGTGCTTTTAAACGAACAATGTCAGCGGTCCGTTTTGTAAATAGACAATTTGTATGCAAATATCAGTAGTAACATTATTGAGCCCACGCTGCTTAATAATTTGAACATGATGCTAAAACTAAAGCTGGTTTTGATAGTTATGGGTATTCTGTTGTCAAACTGAAAATATTACAGAGGAACATTAACTTAAAAACCGTCACCTCAATTTTTTTCTTGTATTTCAAGAAAAAAATTGAGGTGACGGTTAAAAGCGTAACTTTGACAAAATTCTATTCAGGTAAAATTTTCCCTAAAATCCCTCCAAATGTGTCACCAGCCTATTCATAATGCGGATTCCGTTTTTATGCAAATTTGTAGGCAGTAAAAATACATAACAGAGAGCTTGAGTGGAGCTCCAAATTGATGACACGCGTTGAAATGCTTTTACTAAGGCCTTCCGTTTCAATCTGACAACGTTGATGTACGACCGGACTGGAGGCACGACAACGTTACAAGACATTGAATAAGTGACAACAATGTTCAGTTAGGGAAAATTCAATTTATGAGTTGCCATTTGGACTTGAAATTGATCCAATTTTTGTTCATTATCTACCGTGAAAAATTTACTTCAAGACAGTCAGTGAGAAAGTCTTGAACATTGTAAGTATTTCGAGCCATTAACCTGGCCTGGAATTAGACAGGGTTCCTTTCGGAACTTCCTTTTGTCTGCTTGCAGGTTGTTTGTGTTTTTATAAAAGTTCATATTAATTAAATTTACAGGCTAATTTACACTGAAAAGTCCTCTGGGAGTTTTAACTTGACGTCTAATTAAAAATTTATCATAACAAGTACTTGTAAGAGTTTGAAACTTCAGAAGCGTCAGTCAAAGTTGTCCAAAATTGACTCACGACCCTTTCGCAACTTCCACTTAGTAGCTACTACTCCTCTCAAACTCTCAAAATTAATAAAGATCAATTTGCAGTTAAAAAATTTGGAAAGACGCTGATAAATTTTAGTAGAGTTGACAAATTCTTTAAATGTTACTTAACTGAACTTAAGTATATCCAGACTTATGGCTACCCATCAACCCATTCTTATAATAATTCATTCTTATATATCGAAACATGCTGCCCGTGACATAACACTGTGCAATATCACAGAAATTTACATTTCCATATTCTCTTGCGTCTAGAAAAATATTTTAAAATCATATTTCGGTGCCGGTGAGCGTGTTTTACAATTTTTTGTCCTCACGGCTAACTTGATTTCGATATTTTTGGTAGGTACCTAGTTGTGGTCAGTTGAATGGTTTTAAGGGTAGGTGATTCTATATCCGTGAAAGACAAAAAAACGCGTATTACAGGGCCCACAAGCCAAATATTTTGAAAACGAGCAGAATAATTATTTATACAATTATAATAATGAAGTTTTATGTAATTAGCTTGCAACTCTCGCATTGTCTTACAGTTGACCAAATCTTGTCAAATTAATGTTAATCTGGATCGAACTACTGAGGTAATTATAATATGTCATGTACATAGACATCTATATGTATTGTATAGTGGATATTATGGTGGTTTACGGACTGGTGCGAACGATGGTAAAGACGACACCGTTTACACGATGCTATTCTGGCATACCATTCTTGCCTCTTGCTTTCTTCAACGGAGCAAGAGCTACTATTCATTGAAAATGTTGTTACTATAGCAACCGCGGAAAGAGAAACATCATGAGGTGTTGCATCAATCTAAGCGGCCGCTCTCAATTCCTCATTTCCACACGAGTGCGTTCAGTTGCCTCTGAATGTCTGATTGATGATCGTATCCTGCCCTCCCCTTCCCCTCTCAGCATAGCACACCCTTAGTAGATACTTGACTCTTTAGGTATTAGTTAGATAATAATATATCCTGCTGAGATGAGCTATGTGCAAAGCCTAACTAACTTGACTGATAAGTAATTAGAAGCAAGCTCGTAGACATCCTTAAGCTCCATATAATTTTGTGTTTATTTATTGAATTGATTTATTGAAGTGAAATTTGTGTTTATCATTAAATTGAACGATCTACCAAGAATGTCTAATTATGCAAGCACTCTTTACGAAAGTATGATGGTCTGTATGAAATTTTAGTTTATTTATTTAGCTTTTTATTCCAACTGTGTTTTTCATCCCCGTCGGAGCAGCATGTACGTTCAAATGCTTGAAATGAAAATGAGATTGAATATAAAAATAATAGTTCTAGGTAATGTTTTTCATGTCGGTCAAAGTCATGTCTATCAATAACTGCACTCTCATTTAGACACAATAACTAAATGTTGAATAGCCATTGTTATCTCCGACCCCACCTAATCTCTCTGCCTTCGCTATTGTAACCGCTAATGAATAAATTGCACGCTGTAAAATCTTGACGTGGTGAGTTTCCGCAAAAAGCATTAAATTTATTAAAAAAAAATCATAAAAGATCTGTAGAATTTCGATAGACTGCTAGTAGTTAGATATTTTCCAGATCTGTCCCGCAACTCGTGACACACTCACGTGTCCGCTTCGTGCTTCTCTATAAAATTGAATAATTCTCAGAAGTGTGTGCGAAGAATATTAAATTAGGCAATTCCATCAAGTTAGGCTCATTGAAAATTAACATGATAACTGCGAAGTTGGGAACTTCAGAACTTGTTCATAGGTTGAATAGATTATTTAAAGGTCGTAAAGAGATAAATGTTTTATAGGTAGGTGCAAAGTATTCGAGAATTAGCGCCATTACGAGTTGATCGTTTGGAGATCTTCATTTAATGAAGTTGAAAGGCGGGAAAGTTCCGGAAGAATAATCTAACTGATTACGAACGATGAACTTTGACATTGACTTTGACGTTCGAAAGTCAAGTCAAGGACTGTCTATGATTCTACAGGTTTTAAGGGTTGTACATTCGTTTCGGCATGCGCTTACACATCGAGAAAAACGTCCGTGCGTGAGCTAGGTGTACTTGCGCTTAGTGAACAGAGTCGGAAATTCTAACAATCGCAAAAAAACTTATCTGAAACATTAAAAAGTATTTTTCACAGGAAAATATTGTATATTTCTTTATAAAAATAAATAATGGGTTCGTTAAAATAAAACAAAGTTTTTCAGGAAAAAATGGTCTTTATTAAAACCTTTTATCGATGATAAATCATCAAAGTTCACAGATACATATATATATATATATATATATAGATATCTCCATGGGCACTATGTTGATCAAACGTGCCATATAGTTAGTAATTATTTGATCCGTTTTCACTTGTTGATCCGGTTGGTATTTGTTGATCCATTGCCACATCACCGTCCGTATGTGGATCCGAACGGAGCCACAAGTGTCACTATCAGTAATAATAGTAATTACGTGCTTTTTATACAAATCCACCTTTTTTGCGTTTTAGCAATTGTTGATCCGATTCAAATGAGCCAATCAGAGCCCACCGAGCTCAGCCATTGGTCGCTTGCGGCCTTAGCCATTTGTTTGACCTAAATCTAACATTTTAATTATTTTATCAGATTGATTCTCTAGTGATTTTTATAATACGTCTCTAGCAAATTTGTTTTAGCATTATAGGTTTGTTTGATAAATTTCATCAAGCAGAATAACAGAACAACTAAAACGCGGATCCACGCTATGATTTTTCAAAATTAAAGAACGAGGAGAACGAGCTAGGGTTAGTGAACTAGTTTCATATGCTTAAGAATGGATTGCCGCTTTGTTGATATTATTAGGTCCCAATTATGTGTTCTCCTGCAATTAAGACAATTATCAGAAGTAGAAAATTATCACAAAGAAAATAAGTAATTTTTAAAAAGGTTTTTGAGAAATTTACCGGTCAATTACTGGTCTTAAAAAAGAAACATAAATCCTACTTCACTAACCTTAGCTCGTTCTCCATACAAAACGGAAATGTCTGATACACGTTAGTGCACACGCCCACAAGCTCCTAGCGCAACTGACGGTCCAATGACGATGTATTAGTTATTTATGCGATAAAATGTGCTTCATTTATTGGTTCGACTACTCTTTACTATTATAAGCAGTAGTATGCAACCTCTTGGTGGCAGTGGGCTGGCCATATCTCACGAAGAACCGAAACCGCTGGGGTAAAAGTGTTCTTGAGTGGAGACCGCGACTCGGCAAACGTAGTGTAGGACGCCCTCCAACCAGATGGGATGACGATCTGCGAAAGACTGCAGGCAGATGCTGGATGCGGCAAGCTGAATACAGGGCGCTATGGCGCTCATTAGGGGAGGGCTATGTCCAGCAGTGGACTAATAATGTAGCCTGATGATGATGATGATGCAACCTCTTGAATCAGGGCAACTCTTTGCCCTGATACAAGAGGTAGGTTGTTATTTGTAGGTTGCATACTACTTGAGAATTATCACCGTCACTGTATGACGAAAGGTTCGTCCAAATATCTATCTTTTTAGGGTTCCGTATTTTTAGTTTCACAACGTTTTCTATAAGTTTCAATTGAATTACAGTCGACTTCTTCAACTTCCATAAAACTCAGGAGATTTTTTGCTAGCCCTAATTTCATATCCCCATGTCAATGTCATGCAAGTGCCTAGTTCCGATTTCCGCTATGAGCCAAAACATCCTTGTCGAATGAATAATCAATTATAACACACATAAGAAACTTTATTGACACACACAGTACAAACAATATTAATTAAACACACAGTACAAAAAATATTAATTAATCAGACAGTATAAAAAATATTGATTAAACACACAGTACAAACAATATTAATTAAACACACAGTACAAAAAATATTAATTAAACACACAGTACAAACAATATTGATTTTAAACACACACTACAAAAAATATTAATTAAACACACAGTACAAACAATATTAATTAAACACACAGTACAAAAAATATTGATTTTAAACACACATTACAAAAAATATGAATTAAACACACAATGGAAGGAGAATTTTCACAAAAAAGGAGATTTTTGATAAATTTTAAACTACGTGTAGTTATTGGTTTTTACTGTTGATGTTTTTATGACTTTATTTTATAAATGTTGTTAATGTAAGTATTTATTTGCATCCATGTTCTATTATGAAGTACTGGTTCCTTTCGCAGTACTTGTTCACAATTAGCTTTACCAGGATTCTTTTTCATTACTACATCCGATTCTGTATCTGTTGGTATAAAAAAGGTCTATAAAAATGTAACAACAGATGAGGAATCGAAGGAACAAGTTGAAATCATTGGGAAACAAAATCGAAAAAAGAAGGTCCATAAAAATGTTACAACAGATGAGGAATCGAATGAAAAAGTTCATAAGATTGAGAACAAAAATCAATAAAGTTTCAATAAAGTGTGTGTCAATAAAGTTTCTTATGTGTGTTATAATTGATTATTCATTCGACAAGGATGTTTTGGCTCATAGCGGAAATCGGTACTAGGCACTTGCATGACATTGACATGGGGATATGAAATTAGGGCTAGCAAAAAATCTCCTGAGTTTTATGGAAGTTGAAGAAGTCGACTGTAATTCAATTGAAACTTAAAGAAAACGTTGTGAAACTTAAAAATACGGAACCCTAAAAAGATAGATATTTGGACGAACCTTTCGTCATACAGTGACGGTGATAATTCTCAAGTAGTATGCAACCTACAAATAACAACCTACCTCTTGTATCAGGGCAAAGAGTTGCCCTGATTTAAGAGGTTGCATCATCATCATCATCAGGCTACATTAGTCCACTGCTGGACATAGCCCTCCCCTAATGAGTGCCATAGCGCCCTGTATTCAGCTTGCCGCATCCAGCATCTGCCTGCAGTCTTTCGCAGATCGTCATCCCATCTGGTTGGAGGGCGTCCTACACTACGTTTGCCGAGTCGCGGTCTCCACTCAAGAACACTTTTACCCCAGCGGTTTCGGTTCTTCGTGAGATATGGCCAGCCCACTGCCACCAAGAGGTTGCATACTACTGCTTATAATAGTAAAGAGTAGTCGAACCAATAAATGAAGCACATTTTATCGCATAAATAACTAATACATCGTCATTGGACCGTCAGTTGCGCTAGGAGCTTGTGGGCGTGTGCACTAACGTGTATCAGACATTTCCGTTATGTATGGAGAACGAGCTAAGGTTAGTAAAGTAGGATTTATGTATCTTTTTTAAGACCAGTAATTGACCGGTAAATTTCTCAAAAACCTTTTTAAAAATTACTTATTTTCTTTGTGATAATTTTCTATTTCTGATAATTGTCTTAATTGCAGGAGCGGGGCGTTCGTGCCCCGGCCCCCGCGCCCTTCACTACTTCGAATACTGTAGTGTTTACGAAAAATTTATCTACGTTACTTAATATACAGTTTCGTTTTGTCGGATCAAATAAAGCTGTAATTTTGATAATATAAATGGATCTGATCAACATACGACTTTGGATTTGGTATATAAAACGGAGCCCACAAGTGTTTATGGGTTTCTGAATTTCGGCCGTTACGGAGTCGATTAAGTTTGAGATCTTAGCAATAAAAATGTTGAGCACATCAATTTCTCCATGAACACGTTTGGCAACGTCGCCCAAAAATTTGCGCCGTTGCCACTCCGGGCAAGATCTATGCAACCGGAGTCGAGTAATATGGGGGAAAAGGTGGAGTCAGGAATGCACGGCAGTCGGGCTGGATCAACTTAGTGCCCAGGTTGGTATTTATATATATATATACTCACGACAATCGCTAATATTTACATGTTATAGAGACTATTCGTAGTTTGTATGTACAAAAGTTATCGTACGGGTATTATTTTAGTTTGAATTCGATAAATTTGATTCTATACAACTTGACGATAGTTGAATTAACTTTTTACTCACATCGTGGTGTAATAATAAACACAAAGAAACCACAACCGTAACAATAATAATTATTTGATAAAATACAACTGAGATCCAGTAACCACGAAGATTATTCTGTATTCGTTAAATATTAATAGAACTTGAAACTTCTATGAAACTAAAGTCCATTAACAGTTTTATAGAATCTATAAGAAAATTTCGATTTTATAAACCAATATAACAGCTAACTTAGATTCAATATTACACAATCAATTATTTTATAAGTTCAGATGTGCTACATAAACAAATCAAGACAAAAGTTGTCCATATTTCTACAAATGGGTGAAGCCAAACGACTTACGACTGTTTTAGGTTGTGAGTCGCGTAAAACGAACCGCGCAAGCTTAATTAAAACAGTTTTGTCTGACACAGCGACGCAATAAAGCCTGGGGCCTTACTTTGAAGCGTTGAATCCGAAACTTCGATGAATATTCGGATGCTTCCTACTACGAGATACATTGTGTTTGGACGATAAGATCAACCTATAGACTCTGTCTTAACCTAGGACCAAATATTCTGAACCGAAAAATTGGTCCTTGAAGTCAGAAAACATAGTAGGAAACGTCCGAATATCCATCGAAACTTCGGATTCAACGCTTCAAAGTAAGGCCTGCTGTTTTTATGCGTAAATTGCGCGACTGACAACTAAAAACATTACGCTCGTAGCTTCACCCTGAATAATCTTTTCTGTAAGATACAAACAGCTTATTTTGTAATGAAGTTTCTTGGAAGCAATATTGGGCTAGACTAATAAAAACAATCTGCAAACAATCGTTAATCAAGTCCAACATTTAATATCCATCTTGATTTATCTCTGTAGCAAAAACAAATACAGACAGATTGGTCAGGAGGTAGATAGGGAAACGACTCAGTCAGTGCAACAACAATGATATTTACAAAGGAGTCTCACTTAGAACTATCGCTCATCTATCAAATTGAATTCACACAACATTATCATGAAGAAACTTGACCTCAATGTTGAATATAAAATTCGAGTATTTTTTTCTTCCATTAAAAATGGAACCAAACGGGAAGATCTAAGTAAAGAAATAAATTAAACAAAGTTTTTTTATCGGTTTATAAAAAAGTATGTTATCGTAAAATTCTAATGAGAGACTTTATATTAGGTATTGATACAATCGAGCTTTCAAAAATAAGTTCATTAGTGCTATTCTTACTTACAGACATCTAAGAATCTCTCCAATTCATTACAGACTTTATAGCCAACATCGACTTTTCATCTTTACACTAAAAAGTCACCCATCCATTTGGTGAAAATGATCACAATCCCTTATATTAAAATCATTTAAATGTATGATTCTATCATTCTTCAATTACATTAGAATTGCATTCACTGTTTCACACATATTATTATTGGTACATGTATTTACTTAGGTACTCGTAAATGTCGTTACCTATGTTGTTTGAGTGTATGCAAATTGCAAACTTACATTATATGGAAATGTCTAGAACACAACATTGAAGTTGAACTAATATTTCTGAAGTTTAAAATGGCTCAAAAAGTTATGAATCAAAATATAGCTCAGAGATGTAATACGTTTTTGTAAAATCACAAAAAATTGTCGTCAACGCACCTAAAAGTTCTGCCAGGAAGTATTAAAACCTCAAAAATAACTTGGTTATATCATATATTTAGATAAATAGAAACTAGCATTATAGAATTGGGTTAAACAAATGAACGAATACCTAATAACATTGCGTAATTTGTCAGCTCACTCAAACATACTGAAACATTCGAGTTTCATATTGAAATTGTCGCCTCAAAGAGAAACAAGGGACTGTTCACCGAACAGTGTTGAAATGCTCAAATTATGGCCGATATTCTCGGTCAGCACACACGATATCGCCTGCGGCCGCTGCAGCAAACCATCGGACCATCGAATCAGAAAGCCATGTGTTCATGGGCTTCTGGCTCGCTCTTAGTAAACGCAAATAGAACAATTATTTCAACACCCATGGGAATAATCACTTACAATTTATATACCCATAAACTTAAAAGTGAGTTACCGTTTGTGTTATTACTCGGGGCCGTCGATTTTGTTTTATGATAACTAAACCTAAATTGCGCCGATAAAATACAGGGTTAGAGTTTTACGCATGTCTGAACTAGGTTGCTCGGTTTTGCGACGATGACGCGATGTTAATTATTTTCAGTTTATCAGATAGGATCACTTCATTAAAATATATCGATATCGTTGTTTGACTCAATTCGGACTAAAATAACAAAAATAGTTCAATTCAGAAAATACAAGTAGAAGAAAAGATAGTCCAAGTAGAAACCATTGGAGATCGCAGCCCCGGGCTTGTGAGCGGAAGCGATACGGACCTAATCGTGTTTCCTTGCATATGCACCGTCTTAGAGCGCTCCACGGAGCTTGAATAAACAGAGCGCTCTTGCGAAGTATTCTGAACATATTTGATGCAAGATATTTTTGAATTAGGATCTTGTTGCCACACGATGCATAAAATACAAAAGATAAATTTAAATCACAAAGGTTTTCATGTCTTTTTACTTTTGCTCATACATTTTGTGCGATGTATGACTGTTAGATTAACTCCGCTGATTTACAAGTCGTTGAATACATTATTTACTGGGAGTAGATACCCACGTTCACGTTCACAAACTCCACTTTCCACAGTAGTCAGTCACAGTAGTTACAACTTACAGCAAACCACATTCAGCACCCGCAATGCCATTCCACATTTTGATCGTCTATTCACAATCTACTTAAACGTTCCAATCTGCACTGAGTCCTATTTTCAACCACATACACTGACTAAACGAGTTAGTTTTACTTCGGTATTACGTGGCAGAAGTTAAACAGGTTCTGTATATTTGGCTCCGGCTCGAAGGACCATAGAAAGAGCTAGCTCGAAGAACCATCTAAAGATCCAGCTCGAAGGACCATGAAAGGATCCGGCTCAGAAGTCGTCCTCTATACAGATATCTCCTGGATCTGGACGCGCTTTTTTGGCGGCGGCGCCGCGGCGTTGGCCGGCCTCTCTTTTAGTTCTGATTCGCAACTGCGCTGTGGAAATCGAGTTGTATATTAATTTGTATATAAGATTGTGGTTCACACAGATACAAATTTTGACTTCGACTGAAACCTATGTTTATATTCAGTCCTATCCATCGTTTTTCAGCCTTTACATATTTACCTAACACACAACATCCAATTAATCTGTATCGTGAATATAGGATCCAATGTAATATCTACTTTATAACGTTAAACCGTCGAAACTACAATTTGCGTAATTCTAATGGCTTTTAAAGGCCATCATTTGAATAACAATACGCTCCAAACATTGGCTAGATGCTCTAATGTTGCCACAATCAACGCGCCCTAATTCTGTCTAATGATGCGCGTCGCGATACAACATTTATTATGCACGAGATAATAGATGAGGCTGTCAACTGTAAATTACTCGTAAATACGAATACGAATACAATGCCTCATTACACCTATACCTACAATATATGCGGATAGGGATCATCTTTAACTTTAGTAAAAAAAAGCTATCCGTACATAACACCGTAAAAAATATTTACTATCGAATTTTTAATTGTCTCAAAGATCCTAGATGACATGGCTACCACGCGACGCTGAGAGGTCTCATAGATTTCGATGTTTGGCTATGTGAAAGTGGCATCGAAGGATAGTGTTACCTTGAGGGTGCTCTTTCTCGGCGAGGGTGCTGCGCCCTCCGCCAGGGCGCTCGCTCCGCGGCTGCTGCAGCTGCCTGTAAGAGATTTAGCAGTTAGTTTCTCAAAAACACTTCAAGCGGTTCAGTAAAGACGGGCATTCAACACTATTATTTGTTTGTTTCAAGCTTTTAATGCTTTAAAGTAAAATTAATTAAAATGTATGATTTTAATATGTTAAATCCCTGTAAGTAAAAAACGTCTGTGCTGTTTATTGAAATAGTAAAAAATCACAAGACACAAAGGCAAACGTCAAACCAGTTCATAAACACAAAGTGAACAGTCTTCCGTTTTTTATACTGTAACAGTGAACAGAATGTTTGCTAACAAAAGAACTGCTTGAACAGCGGCAAAAGAACTAGAAAACCATCGGATTTTGGGGAAATTTCAATTCACAAAGCCCCTGCAACAGAAACTCCTGAATGCGTGGAAACCGCCAGTTTTTCAACGGCTTTCCCGAACGGTAATTCGATTCTGTGTGAGGAAAACGAAGTTATAATGCAGCTGAGGCCAGCTGGACCACTCCACGTGGGAAGCTGGTGAGGATTGCACGCTCAAAAAAACCCAAACTCTCAGTGCATAGTGTGTAACTAGCCCCTTACTACAGTACCACGGCGAATCACAAGTCATACATTGTGCAATGTATGACTTGTGATTCGTGAGCACTGCAATACTAAGTTTATTATTTTTAGTCTTGTTTCGATCATCTTATCTGTAGTTTGTATGATCAAGTGTAGTTTGAGAGCATGTTGTTATTGAAATAGTAAAGTGTATGAATAAATTATTGGACATATTTTTTCAGGTTTAAAAACCAGTTTTCTATGTAAATTCAGTCTTCGAATTCAGACGTAAATACACATCCGAAGCACTTTTAATTACCGATTGGTTTCATAGATTAATTCCCTCTTCATCTGTTAATCCGATGCTCAGTTTACGAGTTGAGCTATACGTAGGTATAGAATATTATCCGTTTCAAAATACCTTCAGCATGGATGAGAATTGATACTGCTTGTAATTGCAATGCGCTGATTTGCGTCTCGTACATAACTCGAACAGAGAACATTATCATATATCTACGAGTAGCACTTCTCACCCCGCACCAATCAAGACCTCCCTCCAGTTCTCTCTGTTATAAAAAAGCGCGTTATGCAATAAGATGCGCCACCGTGGTGTTTGTACAAAATTTATATGGATTTTTGTCAAGTGTTCGAAATATGATTCTGATTCATAGATAGACCCTCTATGTGTGGATCAGAATCATACTTTGGTATTAGTCGGGTCGGTGAAATGTTCGTGTTTCGACGATGTTGCTAGTAATTCTAAGATACTTTATTTATCAGCCTCAAAATTTTTGACAATAAACACTTGAAATCGTACATGAGACATTGTGTCAGCACATCGCATTAAACCCAGCAGAAGGCATTGAACCGACTCGCTAATCCTTCCATTACGCGCTGAGCAGTTGAGCGCGCGCCAACCGGCGACGTCCGTCACCTTATCGCGAACCCGACGGGTAACGGAAGATTTACTCTTTTATATTGATCCATGAGAAAATGTTTTAGAGAAGTTGAATTGGAAGGTTTAAAAATAAGTTAGGTAGCTTAAACTAAAAGTTGGGACCTATAAGCTACAGATTTTGACAATCTGTGCTTGTTTATTTTTAAGCAAATTATAAACAAGGCTAAGATTTCACTAGTCGATTGCTACGTGTGTCCTTCAAGTAGCGTCTGATCTTCGTCAGATTTTAATGATTCGAGTATTTTTTTGTTGAAATCATTTTGGCTTCGACTACCTACTGCAAAATATGGGCATGTGCCAATAATGTGTTTACCTGATCGTGCTTGTGTCATCATTCGACATTTTCTAAGTATCTTGCACCCCCACAGACCTGGGCAATGTCTACCGTGCCTTGGGGATACAGTCAAGACAGGAATGATTTTGTACTGAGTGACAAAGAGAACCAATGTTAAGAGCCATTCATTTCCCATCCAGTTTAAAGAGATAATCCGTCTTAATCCTTTCATTACTGAACGCTGATACTTGAGCGCGCGCCAACTCTATGACGTCACTACACGCGAGCGCTAGTTCGTGGTCTGCGAGTCGAGCCTGTAAATATTTCGATGGTATAGGAATTTTTTCTCTAACGCGAGTCAATATTTACTTACAAACTGAAGTCCTAATTAAAGAACTCTCAGATAGTTATGCCTCAAGAAATGTTAAAGATAGTCAGAGACACCTCCAAAATTAAACAAAAAAAAAATTTGGTTTATTTTAACGATAAGCAGTAAAATTATAATGAATACTTACCACAGACATTATTATAGAAGACTGGCTATTTGATAGTAATAATATGAAACACGATGTCACCAGATTTACCCCACTCGCGCAACAGACACACTGTACGCAACGCTATTACTGGCTACTTGACCGATTCACACTAACAAATAACCCAATCAATGCGAACCATAATTATAACTAGGTATACATACTTAAGCATCGCTATCTAGCTTCCACAGAATACCATAGTTTCTCCTCGCGTCGGAGCGCACCAGCGGCCGTACCACGCAACACACGTAGTGTTGAGAGCATCGTTAACTATACATTCCATTGCGTCATTTGTTGCTTGGATTATGACTCGTCTTAAGATAAACAGCAATGTATTTCAGACATTGAATTGAATCACTTTTCATTTTGAGTAAATTGGTAAATGCATACGCAACCAGCCATGAAGCGCGACTAGTGCCCGATTTTGACCCCCAGCTGGCTTTGGCTTGAAGTTGCGACGCGGGCCACGCCTTCATTGCCAATTTCTCTAAATCAATGATACTGAAGCAAAGAAATATAAGAACTCGTTAGTTTGAGAAATAATTTATTATTTCCTACATACCAACTACGGTATTTTCATTTATTTAATATGGAATTACTGACGTCTTTACGACGCGTCGTTTCGCGTGGATCGTAAAATGTCCGTAGGTGCTAGTTAGTTTAATTTACTGTAGTTTCCTAGCTCAGTGATAAAACGGGACGGTATTGCATAATGGAATCTAGTCTGGAGAATGTAGCCTCGATTCGTCTTATTTTAGCACGGAACCCAAACTGCACTGTTTTCTTATCTCAAAAAACTTTCAAAGAAGCGTGTCGTCAATCCACCCAACAAGATTCTAAAATCTATTAGAAACAGTGTTGTATTTTTGCACCATACTAATTTAATAAACCAGAGAAAGTTGCAAAAATTATTGATCTATAGTCTTCAGCCTTGAATTGAGGTCCTCATATAGCTATCCCAACATACTTATCATAGAGAGGATGCCCAATGGTAGACTCGACCACACTCAGATCAAAAATTTGGTCAAAGTTCATCTTTTTCTTGTGAAACTTGAACAACGCTCCAATGCACCAGCCCACTTGGCACTCGACAGAATGTCGCAGTAATTTAAATCCTTTTTACCGCATATTTCAGGACATCTCTTACGGTGATGAGAGAGAAAACGTAATTATACAGTTTGCATAAGTGTCTGAGACCACAACAGCGCCCTTAGATAATTCGTCGTGCTTAAGCCGCGGTCTAGACTAATTGCTTAAGAACGTGTCCCGCAGTTAGCAGAGTGGATGGAGTTGGGTTATGTTTAACTGTTCCTTTCGAGGGTAACTGTTTGCTTTATCGAAAGGATATGAATATGCTCGGTCATAACTTAACTTTTCAAAGTTTGGTACGGTTTCAAAATAACACTTTGCCAATGTAGAGATAGAAGTTTTTATGTTATTGACTATTACTTAGTAGATGGTAATAGTATAGTTATTTATTTATTTTAATGCATTTCTTTATTGATTTAAAATGAAGGTAAATTGTTTTAAATAAATATTTATAAAACCACAGTTAACATGTCAGCCATATTGTGTTTCATTTCAAAATGTGAGTACCGCGGCTGGCACCATCGCGTGTGTATTTATTAATTATTTATTTAAAACTATTGTGCATGTACATTGTGTATGTATTTGTATGTTATGTGTGTATGTGAATAGTATTGCGTCATACACTGACCGTCTCTCCTCGGGCGGCGATGGTTGCGACGACGTCCTCGCTGCAGGTAGATGCCGGCAAACACTAGGATGTTGAGCGCCAGCAGGAAGCAGCCGGCACCCACAGTCACGCCCAGCGCCACTGTGTAACTGCTGATAATAATATTACTATAATCATCATTGCTTCCAACAAAAAAACATTTACACGATGTTTTTCGCTCGTTCTGCTATTTAGCGTCGTACTTACTATGACTACTATCAGCAGATGACCGTTTACACATGAAAAAAATGCAAATCTTAGATATACATTATACATACATGCTTGCTTCATACCTGCGCGTGAAAGACGCCAAGTTGAGCTGAAATTCAGCAGCAGTTTCAAGAAAAACTTATTTTTCTTATTCTATCCACAAACAATTGAACCAGAAACTTACTTTTAAAACACAATAAAGACAAGTGAATGAGAATGGAAAAGAATAAGTAAAGAGTTTTACAATACCCAACTGTCAAATACAACCAAAGGGTATGAACATGGAAACGAAGCGAAAACGAAGAGAGGCTGTGAATATTATCTTAGATCTTCAAGCATTTAGGAGTCAAGTTCAACGTGTAGCGCGGTAGTCTAGGGCACGTTCAAATACACTTTTTGTTGGAAGTTAGTATTCAATGTAACATAATGTAGTGCCGTATTCTCTTGGTTGTGTTACAGATTTAATTATACTTACATTAAAGTTATATTTTACGAACAAATCTATTAAATTTAGAGAATACACACACACTCGAAACTTCTATGTTGTAGGCCCAGAGCCCGAATGTAATGTTTTGGGATCCATTTTTATAAGCAATCCTTTTGCGAACAATTTCATAGAATAATTCGGTTTATTCCCAACGACCCCTCTAACCTCCCCTTAAGTGGGGTAGTTGGGAATAAAAAATGCCGACCCCACTGCTCATGCCAGAGCTATGTTTAGGTTACATAATAAATAAATAAATAAATAAATAAATAAATAATGCTGGACTTTCCACACAGCATCATCTAGCCCCAAAGTAAGCAGAGCTTGTGTTATGGGTACTATATGACTGATATACTACTTATATACTTTTTTGTTTGTAAATACATACATATTATACATAGAAACACCCAGACCCGAGACAAATATTTGTAGATCATACAAACATTGGTCCCGCCGCGGGGATCGAACCCGCAACCTTTTGCGTCGCAGGCGGGCCTTCGCCCACTGCGCCACAGAGGTCGTCAATAATGAAAGCTAAGTTAGTAAATAAGAGTTGATATCTTGTCAGTCGGTCACGGCAGTCGCAACATAGTTTATAGACTGTAAAGTTGAAGAGTTGTAACAAAAGTTTGAAGCTGTTTCAACATGCCGCGAGTTCCATCTTCTCGGGAACAATGCACCTTAGCACCTGTTTCTTGCACTGTTAAGGCAGCGATTGCTATATAAATAAAGTTAGCAAGGAACTGATGTGTAGCTTGCTTAGTCATTATTTTTCAGAGCGGTCACCCAGTTGTGACCACCCAATATCAACGTACCGCTTCTGTGCTTCGGAAGACACGTTGAACTATCGGTCCAGGTTATTAAGTTCGGCTGAAGCCATGAAGGAAGCCTCAAGGTGGCCTAAAAACTCCTTACTTTTTAGATCGTTTGGTACTTATCGATATAGCACTTTGTAAAGGTCTTCAGTTCATTCACCTTCGGCACTAGCTGATTCGATACTACGAGTATTTGAACGTTTATATCTATACCCCAGACCATATACTAATACATACGAGTATAAACTGGTGCTAAGCGTTGAAAACATTCCTTCACTCTTGTGCTTTTCGGAAATTGAAAACGAACAGTGAAAACAAATTGGTGTAACATTGAATACAAGGACATTTTTCTATGCTATGCACCGGCTCTCGCGACTGAGACGATATTGAGCGAGCTCAGTACAATATCGCAATACTGTTACTACAAAATGAAAGCGGTATTTTGAACTTGTCAGAATTGTATTGAGGACCCTATATAGAATGTTTCTCATTTGATATGAAATATGTTTACAATGTTGATTACATACAAAATCTGTTACGTTGGGAATAATCTAATATTCGCAAAGCAACATGAATTAAACCATAAATAAACTTCTTAGATATTGTTGCAAGAAAACCACGTAATGTTATCTCGCAATTTCGCGAAAGAAAACCCTGTGACATTTCAAAATGAAATATTTTTTCATCTGAACTGTTCATAAATAAGGAGAGCCGCACACCTGCCTCCATCAGACGAAGACGGGTCGCCGCCGCCGCCGGTCTATAATCCGACTAATGTGTTTACCTCCTTGTTTGCCTCGATACAGCCTTTGTCTCTGAATAGCGCCCTAATGTTCCCCATTTCTCTCAGAGCTTTTTCGGTATTTGATACCGGGTAGACGGGCAAGTTTTAGTCTCAATTACAGAATTATGGAACATTCAGCAACTTCTTTGATCGGCAATAATTTGCATACGCTAAAACAGCAACTTTTTTTATTTCCGGCTAGATATATTCACAATTAATGACCATTTGGTAAATACCTACATTTAACAGAAGTTAGCATTATCTACGACGTAACAGTTCTCAATGTTCATTTCAATTTGTTCATTCTCAATTTCAAAGTGATCCCAGCGGTCCTACTGAATAAATGCTTTTTGACTTTTTTGACTTTTGACATCAACTTAGATCGCTCGTTCGAAGTGCTCGTGATATTTTTTCGTATTCGTGATAAATGTAATGGATGGCGCCGAACTTTGTCGAATTAACCGGACTTTGGGACCACTGAGGTAATGAACGCCATTTTTCAGGTGGAAGCACTTTCTGGCGATATTTTTGGTAAAGTACGAGGTTGTTTGGCTCAACTGGTTATGTAAGTTGCGGCCACTTTACTTATTATTTTTCGGAATGGATGAGCTGACATGATAGGGTAGGTATTACTTGAACACTTTCTTACGCTACTTTGAGATTATCTCAAAAATATAATTTATGTTGTAACTAAAAGCAACAAAAATAAGTTCCAAACCAGTTTATCCATAACTTTTAATTTACTATAAAAAATATTGGTTTGTTACAAGTTTTCTACAACCGTAAACTAATGACAGTACAGCTTCTCGTTGGATGTAGTCACAGGTTGCCTCCTGACGCTGTATAAATCATCTAATATAGATGTAAAGGCCTAGGTTAAACTAATTAAAAGAAAAACTTTGTCAAAAATTCAGAGTTAGAATAATTCAGAGAGAGAAAATTCAGAGTCAGGCAACTTTCCCATCGGATCATTCATCATTTTGAATTTGAAAGATATTCTCTCCATTAGTTCGCGGACGCGACGTCCTCACAAAGACAGTATTTCGGGAAGTCTCCGTAAACATAAAGACCCGCAGACGTATAAAGAAAAGGTTGCTTTTCATCCTGTTTCCATTCCATTCGGACTTCATGTCGGAGACCCATTTATTCGGAATATAACGTTTAAAGATGTTTCTTTTGGTGAAATAAATTGAAAAGCCTGTGGGCGCTACACGACACGCCCACGTTCTATTGGAAGATCGAATCTTGTCGAGAGACGTGCTGTAAATAAAATTGAATCAATCATTTTATAAATATTGATAGTTTTATCTAAGAATAGCTGCGCCCCGCGGTGACTCGCACTCCCTCGGGAAAGTTTCACTTTTCTGGGATAAATAGCCTAAAAAATATTTGCTAGACTTGGCAACAAATATTTGCAGAACATGCAAACTTATCTTGAATCAAACATCTTGCTTCTCAGACGAACATCAACTAGAGCAAAGTCAAGTGTGTATTTTTAATTTGATTCTGCAGAATTCTATCAAGTCTAAAATTAATCACGGATTACGTCTTTCATTAGCCCAAGTATAATGTCCGCTTTAATTAGGCTAGTCCCAGAGCGGGCGTGCTTCAGGGTATCCCGGGGCATCGAGGCTCTATTTGCGCTGGTTGACGTCTTTCGGGACATGTCCCGATTGTGGACCACAAGACTGTTTTACTTATTTAGGTCGTTATTGTTCCAAGAATAATGATTTCCGAAGAAGAAGTGTGAATCCAGTCAAAAGTGTGCATTTCGTAATTGTACATGTACTACACACAATAATGTGTATGAGTAAAACGCATGAAAATACTTATAGTATTTATTTTGTTTCATTTGCGTTCTTAGGTTTGTATGCTACGGCGTAGCGCTACGACGTATCGTCAATAAGGGTGATTTTTATTAAATTTCTTTATCTTTGTCTACTAGTTCTATTTGTGACGTCATTCCAAGTCAGTAGTCCCTCTGCGGAACAGATCCCTGTGCAGTACATGACGTCATTGGAGTTCGGTTACAAAGCACACATTCATTTTTTCCGTCGTTTTATCTCGGAAACTGTATTTCTTTCGACCCCGAATTCCTGAACGTTTTTTACCTTTTCCCCGGGGGCGCCGGCGGGGGGTGGGGGGGAGGAACGAGAATTGATGTGAAATTATTTATAACATTTTTCTGGACGTTTTATTTTCGCGTAAAACGTAACATTAAATTATCTTGTACACATCAATCTTTTTTAGTCAGTCATTTGAGCGGCGCGAAGTATGTACTGAACAAAGGGTCGTGTCGATTTGCCTGTTTATTTTAGGTATTCAGCAAGTGCGTTATTTTATATTATGACATATAGAACATGCATCTATCGTCTTCTACGCCACTGCGGTTGTCAATATCCATCCAGGATACTAATAATATACAAAGTAATTTTGTCTTTCTGTGTGCCACCAAAACTGCTGAACAGATTTTTATATCATTTTGCAGGTTTATAGGTTGACTTTTGTTTTCAAAAACAATCGTGGATATACTGTAATGATAACTAGATAACCACATTCAATGCAAAGCCAAACTTAGGTACATCTAAGATATACCTGTAGTACTGCGAGTCCAGAGTCAGCTGCCCCTCCTTAGGTCCAGGGGCAGAGGGGGGCAAGGCGGAGAGCGCGGGGCGCGCGGAGGGGGAGGGCTCGCACTCCTCCAGCTCGGGGGGCTCGTCCGTCTCCGGGGGGTCCTCCGAGTCCAGGGTCGCCGTGCTCGTGTACAGCTCCGGGAAGATCTCACCTGGATAACATCATCAGCTTAGGGACAGGTGATGAATCACATAGTTTCAAGAATTTTCTAGCGTGTAAGTCTGAATAAATGAATCCCGGCCGTGCTGATGCACGGCCGGGATTCATTTATTACCCGAGCTCTTAACGGTGAAGGAAAATATCGTGAGGAAACCCGCAGCTTAGTCAGCTCCACACGTATCGACGTCATCTTTCCTGTGGGCCAGGCTGATTAAGCTGGGCACGCCTATTCCATCTCAAACAATGTTCCAGGTACTACAGCGTCCCGTTAAGACAAGTGTAGGCATGGATTGCCTCCTGACGCTGTATAAATATTCCAATATTCTGTTGATCGAACTTTTGTTATTCAATCCACAGAACAAAGTTGCCAAACTCTGAAAGCTTTTAACTAGCACAAAAACAAAACAAACCTTTGACCTTTCATAAATCGAGAAAAGAAAATAATTTATTCTTCGATAGGTAAATAATTTTCCTAAATATAAAAAGAATCAAGTCATGAATACTTTCAGAGCGCGGTAGACTTTCTCTAGTCTCAATATATTGATTCTCCTATCATTATTTTGAACATGTTCAACTTATAACCGGTTTTATTACGGGAATTAAAAAATTTTTGAAAAAAAAAATTGAACCGACTTCACAGAACACAAACAGAAGAACCTTCTACACACTAAAAAGAGAAAAATAAAAATATAATTTGAAGTCGGTGCCAAGTGAATACGATTAGGTACCTATCAAAAAAATCCCTTAGGAATAAAATTTATATGGGACCACTATAAGAGTATACCCTTTCAAACAAAAAAAAAATTTTGGAAATCGGTCCACAACTGACGGAAATATCGTTTTCTTAAAGTTCAGTGATTGTTTTAGTTTTACGGGAAAACTATTAATCCCTCAGGAAAAAAAAATATGTGGCGCCACGTTGAGAGTATACCTCTTTCTAACAAAAAAAAAATTTTGGAAATCGGGCCACAATTTTCTTAAAGTTCAGTGATTGTTTTAGTTTTACGGGAAAACTATTAATCCCTCAGGAATAAAATTTATATGGGACCACTATAAGAGTATACCCTTTCAAACAAAAAAAAAACTTTGGAAATCGGTCCACAACTGACGGAAATATCGGTGAACATACATAAAAAAAAAAAAAAAAAAAAAAATAAAAAAAAAAAAAAAAAAAACATACATACAGCCGAACATATAACCTCCTCCTTTTTTTGAAGTCGGTTAAAAAGGATCATACTTCATAACTGTCTAAGAACTAGGCGACCGTCTCTCTGTCCCATATGCGTTAGTAATTGCGGAAATCACAAACTGTAAGGTCAGAATGTCTGCTTACGACATAATTGGCCACTGAACCTCGAAGGGAGGTGTTGAAAAGGGCTTTACAAAGAGCAGCAAACTACAAGTGTCACAAAGGGTTGTATTGTATACCTACAAAGGTAACGGGTCCTAGGACAAACAAAGAACGGTAGTGTTTAGCTGGAAGTTTGTTATGACCCTCTGTATGTTTGCTGACTTTACGCATGCATTATTTCGTTGGTGGCACTATACAATACATAGGTATAATTATTTGTTGATAGAATGATATAACAACCAAAGGGGCCTTATTGTGTCATTCAACTGACAATGGACATGGGCTTCATTTTGACATGTGAAACCCATTCAGAACTTCAATTGTCATTTTCCTATTATGTGATTGGTTGAGCTCTATTGCGATGACAACTGGGAATGGATGTTCATGTTAGGCAATAAGGCTGCAGGTTGATAGTAGTAATTGTAGCTTTACCGTGTTCCACCGAGTTGTATTTCGAACTAGCGGATCGCCCGCGACTTCGTTCACGTGGTACATATTAACATAGCCCTTATCACTTGAGTAGGTAAGCTTAAGCTTTTCATCACATTGACTAAACTGAGTGACTGTAACTGCAAGTTCAACTTTGATGACTGAGTCTGAGTCCGAGTCTCACTCTAAATCTGACCCTCAATCTAACCCTTATCTCGCTCTCACTCTTAATGTGACTCACAATCTCACTCTCACATTTTAATCTGACGCCCCCATAAACTCACAAATCCATAAATCCACAAATCCATCAATCCCACTACCATTCTCACTCCATCCACAAATCCATAAATGAATTAACCCCACTTCCAATCTCACTGCCTGTTTCAGGAATTATTTACAGCCCTCCCTTTCAACCCACCCCCTAAACACAAAAGTTCACCCCTACGAAATCCTAAAATGCAGCAGAAGAAGAATGTACCCTCCAAGTTTCAAGTTTTTAGGACTTATGGTTCTCATAGCAACTGTTACTCCCTCTTTCACCCCCTTTATAGTGGAGTTTATAAAAAAATATATAAAAAAATGTTACTCAGTACTCACTCATAGCGAGTTTCAAGCGAATCGGACCATGCATTCAAAAAACCCCATACAAACATTAACACC
Organism: Epirrhoe tristata; assembly: GCA_951394285.1. Taxonomy (NCBI): domain Eukaryota; kingdom Metazoa; phylum Arthropoda; class Insecta; order Lepidoptera; family Geometridae; genus Epirrhoe; species Epirrhoe tristata. The sequence goes on along the minus strand of OX596138.1, from coordinate 229,415 downwards.
CCCTTCTGGGGTAGTTTTGAATTTTTTTTGAATGCATACATTTTGTAATTACACTAATTAATACTCATACCGAGTTTTAAGCGAATCGGACAACGCATTCAATAAACCCCATACCAACATCAACACCCCCTTCTAGGGGTAGCTTTTTGAATGCAGACTTTCATTAAAACTGTTGAACTATCATAATTCTAAATTTCATGTCTCTTAAGTGCCAGGAATATGATCTTATGATTTTTTCCCGTTATTTCCCCGCTTTTTCCCACTTAACCCACATTATCCCATTTCCCCAAACTTTATCCCGCATCATTCCATTTTTCTCGCTTGATCCCGTTTTTTCCTGCTTTTTCCCCGCTTTATCCCGAATTATCCCGCTTTATCCCGCTTTATCCCACATTATCTCGTTTTTTCTCGCTTTATCCCGGTTTATCCCACCTTTCCCCACTTTATCCTGCTTTATCCCAGTTTATCCCACTTTGTCCCCACTTTATCCCGCTTTTCCCCCGCTTTATCCCGGTTTATCCCACCTTTTCCCCACTTTATCCTGGTTTATCCCAGTTTATCCCACTTTGTCCTTACTTTATCCCGCATTATCCTGCTTTTCCCCAGTTTATCCCGCTTTTCCCCAGATTATCCCGCTTTATCCCGGTTTATCCCACTTTTTCCCCACTTTATCCTGCTTTTCCCCAGTTTATCCCGCTTTCCCCCAGCTTTATCCCGCATTATCCCGCTTTTTCCCGGTTTATCCCCCTTTTCTCCCGCATTTTCTTGGTTTATCCCGCTTTTTCCCCGCTTTATCCCACATTTTACCCACTTTATCCCGCATTATCCTGCTTTTTCCTAGTTTAACCTGCTTTCCTCCCGCTTTTTCCCGGTTTATCCCGCATCATCCAGCTTTTTCCCTGTTTATTCCTTTTTTTCCGCATTATTCCGCTTTTTCCCGCTTTTCCTCAGCATTATTCCGCATTCTCCCGGTTTATCCCGCTTCATTCCACTTTTTCCCGCTTATCCCTTATACGTTATCCCTTCCCCAAATACCCCACTTCCACTCCCAATGGACTTATGGCTCCCATAGAATCTGTACTGTACTTCCCCTTTTTCACCCCCATTAAAGGGTAGATTTTGAAAAAAAAACATGCAGCTTTTTTTTATTACACTACTGCTAAATACTCATACCGAGTTTCGACCAAATTGAACCACGTATTAAAAAATCCTACGCAAACTTTAACACCCCTTTCACCCCAGTTTAGGGGTAGTTATGAAATTATTAGAGTGCGGAAATTTTTTATTTACATTTTTAAATAATCATACAGAGTTTCAAGCAAATCGGACCACGCATTCAAAAAACCCCATACAAACATTAACACCCCCTACATCCCCTTCTAGGGGTAGTTTTGAATTGTTTTGAATGTAGACTTTCATTAAAAGCGTTGAACTATCATAATTCTAAATTTCATGTCTCCAAGTGCCAGGAATACGATTTTTCATACAATCGTTTTTACCCCTTTTCACCCCTTTAGGGGTTGAATTTCAAAAAATCCCTTCTTAGTACACCCCTACGCACCAAGACGGACATACCCTCAAAATTTCAAGTCTCTACGACCAGCGGTTTAGGCTGTACGTTGTCTATCAGTCAGTCAGTCAGTCAGTCAGTCAGGACAAAGATTCTTATAATAATAGATTATGTAAGACAAAATTGACTAAAAGTATTTTTGTTTGGGTTAGTAAAGTCATCTTCAAAGGATCTGGAATAAGTAACATATAATGATCTGAGAGACTGTATCCCCAAGGGGATACAGTCGTGAACCTGTCTACGTTTAGTAAAAGTTAACTATGATCCAACAATGACCAATTTCAGAATACCGTTTGATGGAGTAAAAAACATTTGTGTTGTTTCAACTTTGATTTTTACCTAGACAAACCCTAAACCATTTTCAAACAACTTTTTTTCCAAAATTAAATATCAAATATTGATATTCAATTTGAAGAATGCAAACATTTAAATGTAAAATCAAAGGTTCTGTGCGGCGTAACCACAGTTATTACGGCTACGTGCCGTGCGGTCACGGGATTGCAGCTGTGCCAAATATATCTAGCTGTTTCCCGCGACTTCATCCGACAAATTTTCATCACTGAAGTAAGTCATGATTTGTCGGATGAAGTCCTCGCCATCAGATTAACAAAAAAATAAGTTAATCTACAACTGTCTACAACGTCTACATTTCATTAAACAAATACGCAACAACCATAAATATTCACAAGTGCGCAACCACAAACTTCCGTCAAAAGCCCCCATTAGCCACAAGAGCCACTATAACACTAAAAGGTGATCTTGATAAGGATTGTATGCTTTCAGCGCCTTCCTTCCCTTCCTTGAGTTGCCAGTTCCCTTAGCTGTGTAAGCACCGGTTATATCGCTATTCGCTTTGTAACGTCAATCATTCTTTGTGATATTCAATGTCAGAACGAAACAGGAACTATTATACAATTATTTTTACACTAGCAGCCTGCCAGCGGCTTTGCGTGGTGCTAATATTGCCTGTCACTCAAGAGTAATGTAGCTTTTTACTGGTGATGGTGGTACGATAAAAAAACTCTCAGGGCAAGTCAGTATCACTATCTAAAATTATTACATTTTGAAACCGCTTACCTCAAGTTTTCAATAGCGTGTTCAAAAATAACATTGTCGAGTGTATTTAGCTTTTGTGAAACTAATTAAAATTGCCGCGGCGTTTGTTTGTGGACTTTATAAGCCAACTCATCCACAATACAATGTTCCAACCTCGTAATCTACATAAAAAACTGTAGCAAGTTGCCGCTAGGTCGTTTGTTCTAGTTATGCCTTTACGGCTTTATCGCGCGGAAGTGCGTGACCCTTTGTGCAATGTCCGAGCCTAAGGAAATATTGTGACGGTGACGTCACAGACTAATGTATGCCGACAGGAAATGAACATGTTTTTGTAGAAAAGGAGAATGTTTGTTTTGTGTAAAAGAATGTAGCTTACATTTGAATTGAATCATGAAACGGGATCACCTCTATTAATGGAGGATGCAAGTAGCAACACTGCTAGGTGTAGAAAAACAGTTTTTTTTTTTAATAATTAGCCGGTAGGTGATTTCAAGTTAGGGGTAACCGCAGCATTACATTTAAAATACTTGTGGTAAAACTTAGGTATTTGTATGATAGCGATAGGTAAAATTAAATCACCTATAAAATTGATGATAGGTATTACAATAATAATTGCAGGCTAGGTGCGGTGCGGCTGAAGGCTCTATAAAAGTGACGCGTGTCGCATTGGATCTCAATAATTCAGTGCGCTCTACAATCTAATTTTGAGGCGATCGTGTAGGATTCCAATCACGACCCATTCTGCCGCGATATGAAGTGATCGCCATTTTGTGGTGATAAATAGTTACTTTGATTCAGGCGTCGATGGTTTGCTTAGTTATTTCTAGTAAACGATTGCATTAGTTGATGCCTTGATGTCAAAAACTTCCCTGAGACGATGAATGAGCTGAACACTAAAAATATTTCTTTAAGCTCTCTATTATTTGTTTCATGTGACTTTTTTTATACATAAAGAAGTTTCTTCATAGATAAAGAAACTCTTAGATTTCCATTGAGTAGATTTTTTCTTTAATTGTGCTTTTTGATGTTATTTTGTTCCTAACCGTAATTTCCTACGGCTGCGCAAAATCTTCCCTTACCTTAGTAATTTTTTTTTTTCATAAAATAGTTTCCTCGTCTAATAAATTAATTGGCGTTGAAAATTGAAAGATTTTCCTCCCATTACCATGATCTTTTCAATTCCGTATAACCTCATAAAGCCTCAGCTCTGTCGCCGTAAAAACTAAGCAGCCATAAAAGCTTTCTACAAAAAGCTAATGGACCGAAAACAATTATAATGACACCAACAAAGAACTGGTCTCATGATGAAAGCAGGTTACCGCCGACTATCGCTCTTGTACGATTGGCTTCATGATGAAGTTACTTTAGATTTATGAGGATATTTTATTTCTTTGTAATATAATTTCCACAGTGAAGGTTACTAAAAGTGCATTTACATGATGCGATTTTTCGTACGATTTGCTAAGCCCCGCCTATTGAACGTGCCGACGAGCGTCGCGCTAACTACGAGTAAGTATGACAAATTGCCATGCGATACAAGATATCGTTGCGACGAGGATAGTATGAATATGAAATCGCATCGTGTAAATGGATCTTAAGGAACAGAAGTAAAATCACCTAGTTCTAACACTATTCTAAGTAATCTCAGCAGTCGCTCTGAATACATTTTAAAGTTCTTTGTGGCTTTGAGATATTAATTTTAATGATGTCCCACGGATAGATTTCATAGAAAATACGTACAAAAATAACGCCGCTTCTCTGAAAATCTGTGTGTAACTTTACTATCTACCCATAAGAAAAATAAACGTGAAAATCTTGTTTAAAATGGATAAGTACTGGTAAAATTCATAGTTCATGGTAAATCTGGTTCCTATGTAAATTCAGAGTAAATGTATAAAAACAGTCACCGAGGCCTGTCCGGGAAGGCCGGAAGGGCCTGTCTGTAATTAATCGCGGGGATCTCAGATTCGGAACGTGAGGAATGGCACGCACCTCAAATCGATCGGCGCCGCAAACGCTATCTTTTATTGGAGATTCTTTTGTGGAATTAATGAATAGCCATTTTGATGAATTCTTTTACCTGTTGGGAAGTGATTTTGTGATTTAGGTATATCTTTTGAAAGTATTTTAGGATACAACGCACACTTTTCAAACTCTTTCATTGATCTCAATCCATATTTTATTCATTATTTTGAATAACAAATACGACCAATTGTCTGGGATGTAGGCACTAATTTAATTAAAAACTATTTAAGTACTGAGCAATATTGCGTCACTATAAATCACCTCATAGTGTTTCTACGCATTTATTACCAGGAAGCAGCTAATGAGGGGTGCCGCGCGGAAATGGCCCTAATGGCTCAGATAATAAGACATGCCTGACGCGCCGAGTGCCGGCTAATAGCCCGAGATTGCGGGTTACTCACTCTAAATGGCTTGTATTACTTAATGTGACCAGTTTGTGATTTTTTGTAAAATATAAAGAAACTAAATATCAAATTTATTTCAGTATATCCGTAGTAGTAATAGTGTATCTCATATTGGCAGTTACCTTGTAACAGCTGTTACCTAACTATCACTGAATAATAATTTTTTGTAATCAAAAAATTACTAATCAATAACTTAAACAAGCTTCGTAAACGCACATCAGACTGCCGTTAAAAAACGAAGTGCGGGGGGGACGGCTGTGACCGCTGGAGAAGCTTAGCGGTCATCAAAAACAAAAGTCACAGGGACTACAATTTTACGCACACTCAACTTGAAGCTTTGTGCTGCTTAATTAATTATTACGATTCTAATTCTACTTTCATTACTTTAGAATATTGTATTAAAATCTGTGCCGTGTTAAAACCCCGTATTGGGTGAGTGTACCTATTTTATATTTGTGATTTAAACCTATTGTTATCTGGTGAGTATTATTTGCCTGTAAATGAAACAACTGTCTTGTATTGTACCTAGCTGGTACTTTCTTAGTGTGGTGTGCATGAACGTAAATAAAATGCCTAAGCTGTTTCACACATCAAATACCTACTCACACTTTTTACTTTACATCACTATTATAGCACTTGTTAATTTCGTTCTCACTTCACTTAGTTTTACACAAACATGTACACAGTTTGACTGCCACATCATCGATCACTACTCTTTGCTTTTTGCCATTGCGCTATGCTTGGAGTATGGGATGTTGCAGTCAAACCTAGAAGTGGACTTTTGCTAAAATAGCTGAACGGGAATTCCAGGGTTTCTTCTCACGGGCAGAACTGCATTGTCCAGCTGCTGAAGTGGTCGGGTACTCATCTCTATCTTCCGTACGAGACAAGAAGCCTGGATCCACCGAACGTTCTCCGGATACTGGTCCCCTGACTCGCAGACGCTCCCATCTCCAGCTAAGGCCAGTGGCACTCATTTAGGAGATCGGCATCGTATTTCGGAGACGAATAGAACCACACCTGAGTTGTCCCCTAGATTTTAAATTGTCCCCTATTTTTATTAATTTTCCCCTAAACTCTAAAACGTTCTTAAATTGCTTAGAACTGTTTAGATTGTTATATTTTATTTTATTACACTTAATTTATATTATGCTAACTGTGGTTTTATTGCCAACCTATCTAATTTAGATATTATCTTGAAAATAGTGGATAGGCAAATTAAACCAGGTTACAACCTATTCAAAGTTTTTTATCGGACCAAAAATGCCTTAATGGCTTGAGTAGCGAGTGCAGGGAGGGACATTAATGTAGATCAGTGCAAAAAAAATCATCAGTGCAAATCCACATTATAGCTGAAATGTTGAAACTAGTTATTCATAATTCTACGAATCCATTGACTGCTCAGCTATTATGAGAATCTATTGCCGGCGTGCACACTGCACGTTGCAATCTAACCCCTGAAGTGCTCGCTATTCAGGCGCGCGGTGAAATATTGCTGTGTGAACTTATCAATGGGAAAATCATCTAATTCAGAGAGCAGAGTTTCAGTAATCTTTATTGACCAGCTTAACATCGAATAATTTCCTAATTAAAATGTACGAACATACGGATTTTACATGTAATTGTAGGTAATCACTTTTTAGGTAGGTAGGTAGGTAGGTATCTAATACCTACCTTCATACTTATATTATTGTACGCCCAGGATGGGTAAACTGTTGATACCTAATTAGATAAATACCATCTTTGTAACACAGTTTGGACAATACATTTTTCTTAGACTTTTATTAGACTTTTAATTGTATATGATACAAAAAGCTTACCAGCGAACATGTCAGCGTTGTGTGCACGGAACTGGTGGTGACGCGGCGCGGCGCCGGGCCGGTGCAGCTGCGGGATCAGGTGCAGCCACAGCGCCATCTTGTGCCCGCGGTAGTGGCTCTTCACACGCACTTTTGTTCCTATAGATTATACAGATTGATATCAACCGAGGTTTCAACGACACCATAAAGTCCAAAACAAAAAAAAAGCAGTTTAGAGTCTTTAAATAAATAAACGTTGATGATCGCAAGTCGCATGATTACGAGTATCATGACTAAGTACTTTTTTTCATGCCCGGGTTCAAATGTGAAAACTATGATCATTTATTTTGTCCACCAAAAATCATGTTTTTGCTATGGTGGGCAATCCATCTTCACAAGTTCGAGACACTACAACGTCCCAACAAGTATTTATTTTCACAAAATCCACACAGATCTAAGTAGGTATACCTAGGTCATCTCCTGACACAGCCATGACACGCGCCTAAAACATAAAGGAGATCGCACATATGTCCGCGCCCAACAGTGTGTGTATAAATGATGAGTAGACTTCATCAGCAACATTACCTATGCTAAGATACTGCTGCGTGTTGAGCTCGTATCTTGGCCAGCCCTCATGATGCCGCTCGTCTCTTGACGAGGGGTCACCAGTCTTGGCGAAGGCAGCCAGCAGCGCCAACGCCGCCTCCGCTACCGACACGTCGGCGCGGGAGTAGTTGCGAGGAGATGACTGCGAGCCCCCCACTAGCGGGAGCCCGAGGAAGTAGGGGAGCGTCTCGCTTGTCGTGCTTCCTAGGCGCTGGTGGGAGAGAGAGACAAAAGTAAAAGCCAAAGTTACTGGCCTTGTAACCCCACTACGTCAATCTAGTTAAATTACAACAACACTGACTTAAAAAAAATGCTTTAAAAGACCAGATGCTTTACAATGTTTTTGTCAGTGAGGTTTGAGGTGAATAAAAGTGAATTTTCTGTAGATCAAATAAGACACGAAAAAGATCACTAGAAAAATTCATAATTTTTCACAAAAGTAATTAACATGACCATGTATAGGTACAAAATCAGCTAATATCAGTTCGAAAATTATAAATATTCTCACCTGGGGATAATCGGAGTCCTTGGTCTGATGTGCGAAGTGCGCGAAGTAAGTCCTAGCCCCGCGCCTTGCATGGAGCTGAGCCAAACGCAGCGCGGGCGCCGCGCCGGCTGCGTCACCCAGTGCCTCAAGTGTCGCGTCGCGGATGTTGATGGGGTGCTGGATCGGCTTCTCCCAGTCCGTGTACTCGTTGCGGATGGCCGCGAAGATCTCGTTGCGGTGGTAGCGGTACACGTTGCGCACGTATGTGCGGAGGATGCGGTTTCTATGAGAGATTGTGTGATTGTAAATCTAAAATTATGTGAACTGATCTTCTTGGTAGTTGCTTGCAAATAATTTGGATTCAGAAAAAAAGATACGGGAACACTTGAGAACTTCAGTAACATTATATGTCGATTCACTAGAAGGCCATTAATTAAACGTAGAGTGGAATAAAAAACAGCTTACCTGTGCTCCTCCTCAAATCCATGTCGGATATCCTCTTCACTGAAGAACTGGTAGCTCTCAGTCGTGGCCACTACCACCGCCAGCGCGCAGTCTAGGAACACGTCGCTGGCATGAAGTGCCTTGACCGCCGCCGGGCCTTGTGCATCACGTGGGACTGATGGCGCCCAGCCTGCTAGGAACCGAGCACGGGGGGCTTCTACTGCGAGAAGAGCCGCTAGGGGGCGCTCGCGGATGCAATCTACAAACCTAGACAAATTCAATGGCTTTTCAAGTATCGTATGATGTTGTTATGCAGGAAAGATATTACACATTCACTACATTTCTTCGAAAAATTGAGGATCAGGGGCCCTGAAGAAAGTTGTACCCCTAGTCACTATGGTGGGCTAAGAGACTCAGACCCTACTATGAGCTCTTATAGCGATCTGAATTGTAGCTCATAATACGGCACCAGGAGTTAAAACTTACCAATTTTCATCATCAGATGATTCTGGAACGCAGCGCAGCGTTTGCGCAGTATGTTCCCTCGCCAACGCTGCGTCAGGCGCCAGCGCTGCTGGACTGAGGGCCGACCCGCTCAGCAGCAGCACGCGGGATATTAGACCTAACAGACAACGGCATAAGGTATATTTTTATTTTATGGAAGAACTAGTAGTTTCAAAGGATCTTGAATGCCTAAACAGAATCCTTTCAACAAAATCTGCAAAGGATCACAATAAGCCTAAGTTTGTGGCATCCACCACGATCCATCGACGGCCCGCGACATGAACAATAACGTCTACCCATCTGGCATTGACAAGCGCAACTTTCTACTAAGCTTACCACTGTGCCAAAAGCAGATGTATATACCTTTAGTCTCAGGCAGCATGAGCAGTGCATTGGCCAGCGCAGCTCCAGCTGCATGCCCAGCAAGGGTAACCCTCGCGGGGTCCCCTCCGAAGGCAGCGATGTTGGTCCGCACCCAGCGTAGCGCGGCCAGCACGTCCAGCAATGCGGCGCCGCCAGCGCGCGTCACTGGGTCCGAATTCGCGTTTGTTGTTAGATAACCTGGGGGAAATATTCCAGGAAATTGTATTTAATCGTCATAAATATGGGACGTCGAATACAAAGATTCCTGCAGGCTCTCTTTTACAAACATTTAAAACAGAATCAGTATTTCTCCTCTCCCCTGTTTTGAAATAGACAGTCTGCGTCACAAACTGGTAGCCCTCCTGCACAAGGCAAGCTGATTCAAACTGCTTAAGAGGGGTAACCATCTTATCGGTGACACTCTGTACCAAATGAAAATCAGAAGTCTCTGTATACAGGAAAGAAGTCTGCTTATGTGTGTTATGTATCCGTACGTATTCATAGTAACAGTGCAAGAAAGGGACCATTTTGAGGCGCACCTAAAAACAATTTCTCTTCACGGTTCGAAAAAACATGACACGAAGAAGATACAAACATGTGACTCACCTAATAATCCTATCCTATAGTTAAGAGTGAGCACAAGGAGGTGTGTCCTTGCGCCAAGCACGGCAGCGTCCAGCGCGTTGCCGGAGCCCCACTCGTGCGCCGCGCCCAGCCACACCACCACTGCGTACGGCGCCTCCACGCCGCGCGCACCTACTCACACATACATATTACTCTGTGGATTCACATCTTAAGTGTCTCTACACTGAGCGCCGGTTATTTATCCTGTGTCTATGTTCGTCCTATAATAAGGAGAAAATTGTCCTTGTCACACAGAGCAAAATAATTGCCATAGGATAAACAAAAGAGTAGTTTGCTTTAGTGAAGAAAATAAGACATAAGTCATCGTATTATTATTAATAGAGCACTGAGAAATCGCGACTTTTATACGAGATTTTTTTTATCAGATCTCTATAAAAATCTTTTCTGCGTATCTTACCGCTACCGGGCACGTAAATGTTGAGGTAGAGGCAATCTTCGCTTTGATTTGCGAGAAGAGGAATTGTGGCTTTCAACTCGTTGTAGACTCCTAGCGGCATCTTCGATAGTGCTGCACTCCTAGGAAAGAATAGACGATCACATAAAATAAACTATGTGGTGGTCATAGTTTGGGCAATTTGGTAGATGAAAATGATGAAAATATGAGCCATAAAATAATATTATGTTATTTCGATTTTAGAAGCTTCATTTTGCGTTTGCCTTACTTGTTGGATATATCCGGGTACCGCTGTGGACAAACAGGCGCGAAGGCGTCGGCCAGTCTCGTGCCGGACCAGGCGCGCGGGGGAGGGGGCGCGCCCAACCGCGGGGGGGGAGCGCCGTACGGAACCCCCAAGAACACCTCCACTGGCTCTAATCGCCGGGATGCGGGCTCCACTATGATGCCTCGTATCGCTCCTGAACAAAGCAAGTATGAATGAATGAGAAATACATTAGGCATCATAAAAATGATGCCCGGGTTTTGAAGCAAGCATCAATTACATCAGGTACGTCACACAAACATACTTAGTACCAACTCTGAGATATTTATAATTTGAGTTTACTTGAATGTTTGTCGCAAATGCGATCGTCTACATAATATGTAGACGATATTATCTATACAAAGTTAGATCAAATATACAAACATAAGCTTGAATTCGCTATTCCTATCCCAAATTGATCTGCCTACCTTTCATGATGATTGGATAGGGCTTAGAGTATGGCATACGCACAAGATCCGACCTCTCTTATTTACCGAAACCGCGTTTCATTTGGTCACAAATATAATAATCTCCAAAAAATGTGATATCATTTTTGTCAATAACGAATTCGGGTCAGCCAAATATAAAACGCGCTGTCATGTTTCCACGTCACCAAGCTTTATACTATCACTTCAAACAAATTGTCCCTAACTCGAGTAAATTGTCTCAAAGTTGCGCAAATAGGGCGAAACTCGCAGATTGTAGAATCAGCATGAACAACATGTGGGAAGGGGGAATCAGATAAATTGGCCGCATCAGTCGCCCTATCATTTGGGAAGGTACCGTTTATCCCATTTGCGAAGGTTACGGACTCGGAGCATCCAAACAATAATTAATTTGATCTGGAGCCGTACAGACGTAACGACGTCGTTTGGTGGCGATGTCACGACAGCGTCTGATTGGATCGTCCGGGATCACGGAATTAGGGGCATTAGGGACGGATCATCCCAGCCGTGGGTGTGGGTATGATTTGTGGACTAAACTGTGGATTTACTAAATTATGAATTCATGTATGCGAGGGTATTGTACTCTTGTAGTTAATAATACTTACTCGATAGTGTCGATGCAACTTTGTTGTGAAGTGTAAAGTTTTGCAGAAGATATCGTCCGGCTATTGAATTCAGCTACACGTCTACCAGCACAATCTACCATTCGTAGAGATTTATATAGACCACTTGAAAGTAACTAAAACATATCATTTCATGTAGAGCAAAAAGTTCTGTAAGGAGTTGACTAAAGATATCTTATCAATGATTTCTTTCTTTGAGCATTTTTTTTTTTCGATATGTGTATTGTGCGAATGCTGTGTGGGAATTATGTTTTCGCGTGCGTGTGTATGAGTGTGTGCGTCTATGTATGTATGTGTGTGTTTGTGTGTGTGTGGATGTACCTGCGTGTGTGTGCACGATGCGGGAGCTGTAGCGCGGGCCGGCGGCACACAGCGTCGCGAGCGCCAGCGCCGCGCACCAGCACCACGCCCGCCGCCAGCGATCCATGCGCCATCACGCGACGCTTGGCTGAAACAATAATATCTCTTATTACACTATCGCAAAGTTGGTTATAGCTTGACTACACATACCGAGTAGATTGGTGAGAAAGAGAGACAGTGCTCAGTTTAGGTTGTAGGATGTTATAAAGGTGGTCTTAGCCTCGCTCGGCAGTATAATACATACCGAATAGATGGTCAACTTTTTCTGATTATTTTAGATCTGATACTTAGTTCTAATTCGCATTTATTTTCTTAATTTAAGTTAAAATCCCACAGATCAAATTAAGAACCTTATTTTCTTATCAGTAAACAGAGGTGAGTCAAGTTTGGCACTAATACATTGTATCTCGTTAGCTTGTATCACTCTCTCGTCTCCTGGGAAATCCCTTCAAGCGACGTTCCCTGCGAACGCTGCAAACACTCATCACGTCACTTTACTTAACAAGCTTGTTTTAAATTCTGTTTGCGCAACGCTCTTAATATTTATCACATTTCATCGTGAATCCATTTAATATGGACACTGTTTGGTCATCTCGTTGACTTATAATTGTAATGCCAGTGTTTTATTTCTCTCTATTTCTGAAACCATGTCACTGTGCCTGAGATACACTTAATTTTTCGGACTTTTAAAGACGATTGAAGACTCGGGATAAGAAAACATTTTTCTCATAAAAATTCAAACCTATAAGCGTGAGTGGAGGAAGAAAACATTGTGCCGACAACATTTAGCTTGGAATAAGGGCTAGAGTAGGTTTTTAATCATCATCACGTAAAAAAAACGTAAACAGGTTCACGACTGTGTCACCAAGGTGCGGTAGACATTCTCTCAGATCTTACTTATTCCAGATCCTTTGAAGATGTCTAAGGGGGGTAGTCAGAGGCATGTCCAAATACATATTTGATACATGCCCACATCTTGCAGAAGTTAGTATTCCATACGTGACAGGTTGCAAGCCCATCGCTGCCTATAAGAACACTAACTGGTTTCCTCACGATGTTTTCCTTCACCGTTTAGAGCACGTGTTAAAGCACATATAAATTTTACGAAACGCAAAATCCATTGATGCACGGCCGAGATTCGAACCCACAACCTTCAGATTGAAAGTCGAGGTACAACCCCATTCGGTCAACACGGCTGTAATCATCATCATTCCCCTAATAATTTTGAAAAAAAACCTTAAGCTTATTCCGCCTTCACCGTTCTTTTACAGGGACTTCAGACGCACAGCTGATTATCATCCTCATCTGGTTGATATTCCACTTATTAGAACTAAGCGCTTCGAAAGTTATTTTATTATGCGCACTGAAAAAATTTGGAATCAGCTTCCAGCGTCTGTATTTCCGCTGAGCTACGACCCTATTGTTTTTAAGAAGAGAGCTAATAGGCACCTTCTGGGTAGGCTCGCTCCATCGTAGACCTCACTCTTGCCTGTGTAAGTCTGAGGTCAAGAGCCGACCCATTCATCATAAAAAAAAAAGCTCAAGGCATAATAAAACCATAACATAGTATTGTTTTAACGTTTCGATACAAAGGTAATACGGGAGTCTTCCAATCAACGTAATCTAGTTGAGCAGCCCCACTCCGGAAAAACATGATTAAACTGGAACACCCTGATTGCTCCATACAAGAGTTGATTAAATGTTTTTAATTCGGTTAAAATGAATGAAAATTGAATGTACATTGCTCGCTGCCACCTCACGCCCTAATATAATCACTTGACGCGACTTCGGGAGGTCTATTTACAGCACACTCTGTATATTGTATGTGAGTACGCACAGTCCCCGTCACAAGTAATTTATCAACTAACTGCAAACTTACTACACTCCGCAGATGTCTTAGGTGCCAAATAGATTTGGATAAAAATTGTTATAAGGGTCATACTCTCAGCTTGTAGCTTGCTTCGAATCAACCCCTTTATTTATATGCTGAAAAAGTGAAGGTAATAAGTCTTCGACCTAAATTTTAAAGTCCCCATCTCTTACGAAAGTTCCACACTTTCTCAACTCACATAGAATGGAAACACGAGTATTTGTAACTTTGGGAATTGAACACCTTTCCGGAAGGTGAGCGAGGTTGCGCGAAGTGCTTCTGCGGTTGTGCCACGAGATATACTACTTTACCGACATGAAACTGATATGTGTTTAGGTATGTGTAGATACCTAAGCCTTATATATTTATAAGTTATGCAAAATCATTGTTTAACTAAAATATAAAAGAAATAAGTAACTCTGAAGGGTATAAATATTTTCGAGTTTGTTTAGATAATTATCATTTTGCAGTTAAAGTGAATATAAAGTTACAAATAAAACCAATACGACTCTGAAAATTGTTCAAAGAAGTAAACATACCAATTAAGTGTAGGTAATTAAATATAATATCCGTACAAGAGTTTTTATTCTTTGTAAAAAATGTTACCATCATAATTTTACCTTAGAACAGCTTTTATTAAGCTATACAAAAAGCTTCTATCTCCAGAAACATGTTATAACGAAGTAAAGTATCCCCAACAACCGTATGAACGAACAAACAAAACTCTTCATAAAGTATTTTGCACCGCGCGACGAACTTCCATCAATTACCCGCTTCTATCAGCTTCTACTTGTGTTCTTGCAATATGGACTCACGGAAAAACCGGCTAAGTATCTACTTTATCAGCGCTACTAGCAGTATTTCACGGTTTCATTGCCATAGAGATTCCTCACAGGATAATGCACGCTTCTTTTCCGCAGCAGAGACCACAAAATATTTGCTACGATCCTGACACACATTATATTTTTTGCCTCATTCACTTTCATTACAATTTTTATCTAATAGGAGGTTCTGTTTGTTCATGGTCTCATGTTCGGTTCCTGATCACTTGGGTGCTTTTAGGGAATACCTACCTTTAAAACTCAAAAAAGTAATGATGTTAAAATAGCGCCGGCCAACTCATGAGGGTACATAATGAAGCATAAAGCTGCGTGAAGATTTCAGAGTTCAATGAAAATTATTGCTGAAAGATGATTTTACTTTTATATCAGAATACAAGAACACAAGTAACTTTATCATTTGTCGGTCGAAAATAATCTTATTAATTTCTATCCCGCCTAAGTATTCAGTTTCATAGTAAATATCGTTGGTGTTTCGAACAATATTTTTTGTCGGGAGTAAAGTTAGTTATCGCGAAGAGTAATCGTCCTTCGTGTCAGTCGCCAGCTGACGTGGAGCGCTGATTGAGGGCCCATTGACGGGACAACACTGTGTGGACTCTGACACGGCAGGAACTAACGTCATTATTGTACGACCTGAAATAAATCTAAGCAATAGAAGGTTTTGGTGGCTCATGATTGAGCATAGTGGAAGATGAAAACTTTTTGTGCCGACATTGATAATGGGAGATGTTGATTACTTGCAACAAATCTTTATGCTATGTTTATGCCTATTATGATAAAACTGTAAATGTAGCAGAACGCATTTATAGCTTTGTTTTCAAAACAAAACATGATTTATAGTAACGCAAAATTATGCCATATGACTGAAATAACTGCAAGAGAACAAAGAATGTTCACAGCTTCGGGTAATAAACTCGCCACCATCAGTTGCAATCGTTGCCAATCAGTCTTTATTCTCAACTTTCCAAGTATTCGAGGACATTTCCTACTTGGCAGCTTCTTCACAAAATAAGTCAACTACAAAGTTGTCGCTATTAGCCAACATATCAGATATGATCTCAACATATTCTTTTATAACTTTGACCGAGTGATGCCATTCTCGATCGATGCTGAAGCTGACTTTGCTTGTTACTATACGAGCCATACGATTCACTATAGTACAGACTCAGAATTGGTACAGACTAGAGGACCTACTTGTAACAAAATGTCGAACCGATCTACAGTTGTCACTCTTTCCACTGTATGAACGGTGACACATATTGCTCGATGTTTTACTACAAGGAAACGCTCTAGTCTGTACACGCTCGCGCAATTCTTGTTAACTTTTTTTGGCGAATGATTAAGCCAGCTGAGGCTGAGGCTGAGGCTGAGGCTGAGGCTGAGGCTGAGGCGTTTCAATTCAATTCTTATATTATTTGAATATTTTTGTTCAATTTCTTTAGGGTATTTTAGCATTTACAATGTCTAATATCAGATCTCTTTGTAAAAGCATATCCCAGTGCAAGGATTTAAAAATTCTAGATACTGGATGACTGATATACTACTTATAAATATTTTTTTAAATACATTCCTACTTGTTATACGTAGAAAACATCCAGACCCGAGACAAATCAAACATTGGTCCCGCCGAGGGATCGAACCAGCAACCTTCTGCGTCGCAGGTGGGCCTTCCCCACTGCGCCACAGAGGTCGTCAATCAAATATAGGAGAATACAATCGTGAGCTAGTTTTTGTAAAAGTAACTTACGGTATTCAAGAACTAATTAACAAATTACAGCAGTGTCATCCAAGTTGTGTACAAAATCGTGCGATTCGTCAAAGACTCGAGTACTTATATAAACCTACTCAAAACGGCTCTGATCACAGGGACCGCGTAAGAAGGCAAGGCAAAGAAGTTCTTAGGTTACGTCCTTGTTACATCAAAGGCGCTTTTCGAGTAACATAACTGATTCGTTTCGCTTTGATCTCGTGATGTAGGAACAATGCTTCAATCACGATATTGGGGCTTTCTGGAGATTTGGAGTTTGTTCATCATCGCGCCTCGGAAATGTAAATACATAAAACAAGCGTCTTGTAAAAGTTGAGCCCAGCCAGCGAGGCAAGTAATGAAGGAGGATACGCAACTATTGGTGTACCAGAGATTTATCAATCGTGGCTAATTACGTCAAATAATTTCTCTGTTTATTTTCATAAATTTAATCGTGACTTATTTTGAACTTAATCATAAAAAATAATTTTCTATTTGTATTTAAAATAATTGTTTAGTTTTTATAAATACGATGTAAGGATAAAATAAAACAGGATCTATGTTGATGTATTTTTGTTGCCTTTTCAATATTTACAATAATGGGGTGCACTAAAAGCTTATCAATTCCAACGTTAAACGGTTTAGTATAAACATTTTTACGTCATAAATGTTTGTATAGTAAATCTGTGAGGTATGTAATCTATACGAGTCGTAATAGAATGGTATTCCATCAATTTCGATCAACAAGATGTGTGCCGAGGCGAGGGCTCCCTCCCGCCCGCACTCTATAGAAATGCCGTTATTGAGATACGAATACGATCCCATACGAAGTACAGAGCTACAGTTGGAATAGTATGTACGCGATAACTTACCTATTGTGGTGAAATCATATCTTTGCAATAAATAATAGCAGAATCAAGGCCATATTGTATTGTCGTATCAAATATATTTTTTTGGCTCAGGTTCAATAAATTAGAGGTACATTGAATCAATTTTTAGAGGTGTATTGGTTTTTAATAAATATTTACTTGATAAAATAAATAAAGTGATCGAGATTATAATTGGAAATATAAAAAAATGTTTTAAAATATAAGAAACGGAATAAAAAAGCAGATTTTCATACCACAAAAACTTTATGCCTAGTAAGAACAACATGCAAATCCTTTGAAGGTTTGAAGATATCTCGAACGAATGTCAGCTGACAAGAATAGCGGGTTCGACAATAATTCAGTACTCTAGCATTGAATGGGGTCGCAGGTACGAGTCCCTATCATTACGGCGGCGATGCGACCCATGGCTCACCCAACTCATAGGACAATGGAGACGGCTAGCTTACACTTCACTTTGGTGAATATTTGAGAGAGCCTACGTTTTTGGTAGAAGTAGGTATAAAGAAAATATGAATCTTCAATTCACACGCTTGGGGCGTAATTCATCTAAAATTTAAGTACAATACTTTCCTAAACGAGAAAGTTATCGTCTATCTATGTGAGATAAGATCATGAAAAGTGATCGTACCAAGAATAATTTATCTTCCAGACGAATGGATCAAAACATTGTTGGTCCCGCAAATGTTTCGTATTACCTATCACGAAAATAGGTACCTATGCAATGAACCAGCCAAGCTGATCCCTCGACGAAAGCTCCTCATCTACATGGGAATGTGTGGAACGGCCGGCCGCGATGTGCTTCGCCAGAACCCACGGAAATACTTACAAACAGAAGTACCACAATCGTGCACCTCGGCTAACTTCGTGCTTTGTTTGAAACCCGAATTTGACCAAATATGCGACCAATAGTCGGCCGCACGAACAAATTCTTCGAGATTTGAAGAAGGTGCACGTGCGGTTACTTTGTTTTTCAAAAGTTATATGAAAATTACCGAGGCGCACATTTTTTTAATACTGTACGTGGTTTTCTAAAAAGGCTCCGCTCTATACATTTCTCCCGAACATAAGATTCGAGATGGGGCGTTACTCCCGATGAGAATGCACCTTAGGGTTCGATCAATGGCCTTTTATCGGAATAGCTTTTCGAAGGTATTTTGAAACGTGCGTTCCCTCATTGAAGTTTTTCCTTATCTTTCTGTACTTTTGGGATAAGAGTTTCGGGTGACTTCTATTTGAGAAAGCGTCAATGCCTTGTTAGTCATTTAATTTGGTAAAAAGTTTGGTTTAATTCATTATTTTTAGCTGGGACTCTTTTCACAGGAGACGACACGTTATTTTTTATTTTTGTTATTTAATTCGTATTATCTAATGTTAAAAAATGTTTCTTTGTATTTGATAGTAGAGAAAATATATGATTTTTCTAAAATCTTTAGCCTTTCATGATATTCTTCAGGTTAATTTAATTTAAAAGTCAGCCTGTAGAGGTAAAGAGATCGTAGTTTATTATCTTCACTGTATAGTCACAACACCTACTCATTCATAAACTTGCACAAAACACCTTAATTTATCATAATGTTGAATAATTGAATTTTGGCGAGTTTTGTTGACGTGTCAATGGTGAGATTTGAAGCTCAAATTCTTACAAATACGATTGGAGTCCCGTCACTCACGCGCGCTCGAGGACGGAGCAAATTGCTGCGATGGAGGGCCCTCTGCCCGCTCGCAGACGTTATTAATTCAATCGCATTATCTCGAGAGTTGTCGTAATCGTCGCCACTCTTAATAATCACCCTTGTTTTTATTCAGGTGACATCTGAGAATGAACGTAAATTATTTGATTTATTCTTTTGCACGACTAATGTCCAAAATGTCCAACTAGAACTAATAACCAACATGAATTTCGTCCAATACTACTTCCGGGGCAAATTTACAACGCGCACATGGGAGATCTTAACATTTTAAATGCATCCCAAGAGGACGTGGGTTCAAATCCGCGGGATTTTGAACCCACGATTTTTTTAACGATCCGTGGTAATGCTCTAGAGTCTAGATCAACTGAGATAATGGGCATTATCACAAAGTCACTTTTCACCAGCGTTGACACTGACACTGACAGTTAGGCCGCACGTTAGGCGCCTACGCTCCAACAGATTATATTTTTATAGTGTTTGTATACTTTGGTTGCCCATTAGCTCAGTTGATCTAGACTCTAGAGCATCCACAGATCGTTAAAAAAATGCCACCACCCATGCGGGATTTGAACCCACGATTTTTTTAACGATCCGTGGTGACTGGACCTGAGAAAAAGTGATATCACGAACAGAAAGTAGCACAAAAAGTATGAACAAAAAAATAAATACGTAAGATATAAAATTGAATACTTATAAAATTAAATACGAAGCTATTATTTTTTATAAATTTTGACAGCAGTGACAAGTTTGACAGTGACAGAGATATTGACAGAACTGAAATAGGTTCTGACCATGCCTGCCACGTCATAACAAATTTGGAGGTTAGGAAATGAAATGAATGTTTATTCAGATAGGTCTTAACTAACTAAAGTAAGTAACAATCTTGAATCGAAGTAAAACGCAATCTATGACATAATAAATCACAAACTCGTCGCCGCTTATTAAATTAGAAACACAATACAAATAATGAAAATAAAATTAGGTAAAAAAACATTAAAGCATGTTTAATCTCCATGTTTCCAATGACCGGGCCAGAAAGCAATGTCCATTCTCAGTGGATGCTGAGCATTTCTTAATAAGGAAGCTTCACGTAAGGGCTCTCGGCATTTTATTTTCAGTTTACGACGATGCAGATACGTAAATTAGAGTAATGCTTCGTATAAAACGACTTTATGGCTTTATCATTTTGTGTTTGTCGTTTTATGCGCGCTTGCGATGGATACAATGTAAATTAACATGAAACATGTCATGTCGGAATATTCGGGAAGGCCGTTTAAACGTTTCATACTTTTTTATGAGTTAATGGTAAGATTCAGGATTTTACGTTCATACGTACGGAAGTTACTCGTAAAGCGTTTTGCGTTGGTGATTTTCAACAGCTAATAAAATACTTTTATTGGATGTAACAAGAAACTACTTCGTTAGGAAAGCACTAACAGTTAAAATACTTACAAAAAGTTGAGCGACTTTGGCTTTGCTAGGCTTGATACAAATTTTACTATTCTTACATAATGAATCGTGATTTTTTCCCGTAGGGGTGGGCTGGCAGCTGATAATTATCCACTTGCTACCCTTCATTCACTCTCATTACATTCCCATTTACTTCTTCCAACAAAATAAACCTTTTGTTTGATCATTTTGCAGAAGTTTTACTCTAAGCATCATACTTCAAAACAAAACTCTGAAGAGATGTATAATCTAATCTCTGTTTTATTATCAAACAACTATAACTCTTAAGCTTTACGATCCTAAGCGAGAATCTAGTCAAGTGTCAATAAATGTGATGAACTACCAGTAAGAGACTACTTTTAAATTTTTTTTGTAAATAAAAAATAGGGGTGAATTGGCAGGTACTTATCCATATTTATATGTATTAATAGTATTATGTAAGAGTCAATAATTCGATTCAATTGAATATTAGGTAAAATATGACAAAGCCAAACACGCTCAACTCGAGTACAGGACCAAGTGCTGTCAGATAATTTATATTTTCTTTGAGCTCTTATTTGAATTTGTGAAATTGTAATGGGAACAAGCCCCGGGCGCTGCGCTGTCGGCAGATCGCAAACAAGATAAATGTTTGTCTTCGGAGGCAACTTCACTCCGACTCGAGAGAACTCAATCTCTTGTCGATTAAACTGAAATTTGAAGCATGAATTGAGTGTATGTAAAACTTCGGGTTTAATAGCAATGTTTGATTTTATCAAGAAATTCTTTTGCATTACTTAATTTAAACATAGCAATACAATAAAAGCTGGTTTTGCTGCATTGGAAATAAACCTACATTATTTTAGCACATGCCCACTTTTTCATTTCAATTCAAGCGGTAGAATTTTCCCTAAGTGAAACTGCTTGAATTAGAGAATTCAATTCTAATCGTTACCTCTTTGGCCATATTGAACACTCGAAATCAAACTGCAGAGAGAACCTAACATTCGAATAGGCCTTCGTATCCCAAGCTGCGCTGGTATGAGTGATGGGTAGATGACGTCACGCGTGATAAATGATTGCGCAATATGCGGCGACATGTGTCGCCTGATTGATTTGAGCGGCTTTTTACGACACGCGTAAACCGACCGCATTGACAAGACAAGTATCGAGCGATGCTTCTAGTAACAACTATTTTTTTTTCCCGACATTTCCGCGACCTTCTCATGCTATTGATACAAATTTAACACATTTACTACAGAAATTCAGAAACCGATGCTACCTAAGTACTAACCTATGAAACTCCAACTAATCTATATTTATGTATAGCACTAGGTTGGCTTGCAAGCGTTCTGTTCGCTGTTGGTATGCAGTTAGCGTAGTCCATGAACGATTTTACTCTAAATTTTTCACATTGAAGTTCTGTGTACCAGTACAGTTACCTACTGCTCTTACTAGTCTTGTTTATTTAGTTACTCGCACGAGTATTGTATAAGTGTGAATGAAGCTTAATAACTGCGAGTTTCGTGGTCCTGCATATGTCAGTCGTAAAGAATTTTGTCGGTATGCAATCGCTAGTTTACGCCTGTCCGTCGATAAGAGATGGATTCGCAGATCGCAAGCCATTTGAGTCGGCTTAAGTGACACGATTTACCAGCTTCCTACTTTATTGAAATTTATGTATTTTTATTCATAGCTCGTAAAGATAAGTCACTTGTGTATTTTTGTTGTAAACAGAATTATTGGATTTCGTTCGTCATTTTACTCACGGGAAAAATATAAAAAGTGTTTTTACGAGACGACTTTGCGTAAAATAATAATTCAGATGATTATAAGAATAAGAATAAGAATACATTTATTTGACATTATCAACATCTCAATTTTTGTGTTAGCATTTATAACGAAATTATGTTTTAACATCTTACGCAGTTACAGAACCGTTTCATCTCAGACACCCTCTTTTATGTCAACGATAACAATGACTATAAAAAATGAAAGAAATTGTGGGCCAGTAACTATGGGGCAGTAACCATGGGCCAGTAAGTAAGCCTTGTCTAAATATTTCAAATACTCTATCTAATAAACTCTAACTAGAGTTGGCCACCAACGCATACGTACAATATCTATCGAACATCGAACTAGACAAGCTTAAAATGCTACTAGACGTCTTAATGTTATCTAAAGTCACCCAAAGTCTTTGAAAAGTACCTTTGGAAAGTTTGAAACTTGTTAAGTGATCACGTCGCACATACTGTGAGTTCGGGGAACACAATACGCTAAACTATTCCATAACTAGGTCCCTTCTGAAGCTAAGGACGTTGTAAATTATATCCGTGCGAGTTACTCGTGACAAAGCAGGCTGTCATGCCGCGTTTGCACGAGGATAGTTTACTTAGAAGATATATGGCCTCAGAGTATTAAAAAATAATAAGACAATGAGAGTAAGAAAGAAGAGGAATATATCAATCGCAATTATTGTTATCTTGATGTTTATCCTTTTCAAACCTTCGATAATAATATTTTCTCAATAAATTATTAATATTTTGCATGTTCATTAAAACTTTATGAATAAAAAAGAAATTAATAGAATTGCTCGAGCTTTATAGGAAAAATAATATTCGTGTTATTTAGAGTTAAGTCTGCTAAGCGCAAATTTTTTAATAGTAAACTAATTTGGTAGTTTAAGTGCTGTATTTAATTTTTTCAATATTTAAATATTTAAAGAGCTTTTTAAAAAGTGCTAAGTAATGAACTTAATTCAATGCTTTAAATTATATCGTCTGGTACGAGGCGGCCAGAAATTATAGATAGACTTTAGTCAGTAGGTACTAATAGTCCCTTTCACATAGGAACGGTTCCGTGACAAGGCTCTTTTATGTTAATTTCTGAAATTATTGAAAAGGAAATAGACAAAAACATTTTTTTTAAGTTGTACCTTTTAGTACTATCACTAGACTTCATTTTATAAAAAAAAACATTGTTGTACCTAAAGCGTGCAACGTAAAAGTTATATGTGTCAGGGATACGTTCGTACGTGAAAAACACTATAGAATAAAAACTTTGATTGCTATACATTATAAGTCTGTCATCGGTAAATTATTTGTCATTGAGTACTAGTAGCTCGGCCAGTGTAAACGAGACACCACGTTAGTAACTAGCGCGTACATGCACGGATCGGTAGACACCGGCAGCCGGTGTGGAACTCGCTAATAACGATATAACTTAATGATCATTAGCAAACTAACTCGCAGAATAATGGAAAATTATTCTCCCATTACATTCAACAAAATACGGTTATATTTAATTAATTATTCACTCAAATAGAAATAGTTTACCTTATAAAATGTATCTATATTAGATGATTTATACAGCGTCAGGAGGCAATCCATGCCTACACTTAACGTGACGGTGTATGGCCTGGGACATTGTTTGAGATGGAATATGTTGTTGGACTGCAACAACAACACTAAATTATTTTTAATTTTATCGTCTGTAGATCTATATTTTTGTCTATGGTAGAAATAAAAACAAACTGTCAAGAGTAGAATATAATTGAATCCAAACTATGTAGACTAGACGACCCTTGCTGTACGTAACAGAAAGTTAAATAAACTCAGTGAACTCTTCCTACATGTTTATATTCACCATCAGACCAGCACCCCAAAATACAGTCCACCAACAAACAGAATAGAATGCCCAACACCTAAACCATCCTCTCAGCCTAATCAGCCGCCCACAGGAGAGACGACGTCAATACGTGTGGAGCTGACTATGCTGCGGGTTTCCTCACGATGTTTTCCTTCACAGTTAAGAGCTCGTGTTATAGCGCATATAAATTTTACGAAACGAAAAAACCATTGATGCACGGCCGGGATTCGAACCCACGACCTTCGGATTGAAAGTCGAGGCACAACCCCATTCGACCAACACGGCTCTTACCTTATAAATTAGGTCTTAACATGAAAATGATTATATTTTATTGACTTGAGCCTGAAAAGGTCTCAAGATTTATCTGAAAGAAATTGCCAACAAATTGAATTGGGCTATTACAGAAAATAACTTGATGTTATAAAGTGAATAAAAGCTGTAAATACCGAGATTGGAAGAAACTTATCAATTTATAAGCGAAAAGGTCACAAAGTTTCAAAATTATTTAGGTTTTATTATCAGAACAAAAGAATGCCTAAGCTCTTGAACGTAAATCTCTCAAGGAGGTATTCAATTTGTGAAGGCTTCAGTTTTAAGGGAATAGGTGGATCTCTAGTGCTGAGGCCGTCAAGCGCAGATTTTCTTAAATTAATCACCGAGAGCTTCGGGCTGAGAGCTCTATTCAAATCTACAGAAGGATCAGAAACACTGCGAACTAAGTAATCTTATTGTGCGGCCTAGATTATTTGAGAAACAGTTACATCCAAACCACAAAGTAATTAGTAAGCATAATCAATTAATATTATACATTAAAAAGCTTAGTAGTGTAATACAGCGTCAGGAGGCAACCTTAGCTACACTCCGCGGCATGATGTAGAATCCGATCTTCAAAAGTTTGTCTCGAGGACCAAAATAGAATGAAGCCCTGAGTATATTTTTAACAAGAAAATGCCGAAAGTATTTCTAAACAATTTCCTTGTCAAAAATGTAAACCTTTCAAGCAAAACCGTCCTTGCTTCATGACCAGAGGCTTTCAGGAGTTTGCGGGGTGATGGAAAAAATTGTGCTACAAAACCCTTTAATCAAAGTTTGACAGCGATGTTTCAAACTTGGAAAATTCTGGGAAACTTGGGAAAAAACATATTCTAGACTATTAAACCAGCTACTGGATAAATAAATAGTTTTTGCCAATTATGTAATTTTTTTGAATGAATGAATAAATGACGGCAATCACCAGAAAACATACCTATCATACCTATATATCAACTATC
Organism: Epirrhoe tristata; assembly: GCA_951394285.1. Classification (NCBI taxonomy): domain Eukaryota; kingdom Metazoa; phylum Arthropoda; class Insecta; order Lepidoptera; family Geometridae; genus Epirrhoe; species Epirrhoe tristata. Next base: position 203,998 of record OX596138.1, on the reverse strand, counting down.
ATCTGCTTATTTGCGGTTTTGGTTACTGTGGTTTGTATTGATGCAGTGCATGTAGCTCCATGTTGCCTGCAGCGCGGTTAAAAAGTCAACATGCGATGATGGAAAAAAAACGAACTGGTAAAAGACGAGAACTGAATGAAAACATTTCAAATATTATATCAACCAACAGTTACCAAAACTACAGTAGATAATACGTGTACTATACATACTTAAAGTAAAACGTTACAATAGTATACATTTCAGTTTGTTTGTTAAGCGAGACTAATTAGTTTTAACCTCTAGTTTCGGTCTAATTCATCGAAATAAAAGTGTTGGGTGTGCGCCGTGCGGTCCCGTCGCGTCGTGCGTGACCCACAAACTAAACTCATTCCCCCTCCCGCCTCTCCCCGGGTAATTCACGTCGAACTTTACCCAAGTTTCCGAATTCCCCTAATTTATTTCACGCGAAACGGTAAGCGCTGAATGTAAGTTATTTAATTTATCAATTTAGCAGTTAGGCGGATGTGGGCGCGACTCGACGCGTGTCTCATTCGATTCCCCGTGATGGATGGGACGTCACAAGGAAACTCGCGCGCCGATGGATTGTTGTGCTTTTGCGTAGGTTTTTGACAAATCGTAAAAGTTTTGAATAAAACATGTAACACATTTTCAGTTTTTGGTATTGCTGGGCCACAGATGAGTATTTACAATGAGACTCATTACAAGAAAATGAGACGAGTTTAGACCAAGTCTAACTAAAAAACTGCACATAGAACGCATTTTTGTGATAACAGTTTTGTTTTGATGTGTGTCAACATGGGGTTCAACCAAGGTTTTACGTTTTTTTATTGGTTTTATATTTATCGTTTAAATATTTGGAGTGACCATTGTGAGCTTGAGAAAATAAAACATTCTGCTTATATTAAACTCTCGCAACAAAATTCCGAAATTTAACAGCACTGATACTAAAATAAGATAGAGTTGACGCTAAACTGATTCGAATTAAGTTTGGAATCTAGTCACCATGTTGTATTAACATAAAGCTTTTTTCCACGGATAGCGGCGTTTGTGGTCAACTAAAAAACCTTACACATACCGTAAAACTGCCAATTAGCTTGACACAAATTCATCGCAAAAAAATTGTTTAAAGAATACCTACTCAAGTAGGTACCGAATATTTCGCAACTTGTTATTGCGCATTTCATCAGCAAAGTCCAATTTACGTTTCTGTCATCTCAGAGTTTCCCAAATTCAGCTTCGCCGGCGATTTAACTAAACAACGCCTAATGGCCGCTGGTGACGTCACTAATTGAACTTAAGGCGCCATGACGTCATCAACGACAGCCTGGCTTCACTTGTTTACAGATGTTCCAATTTTAAATTGATGTTCAACAGTTGTTTAGATTCGGGAAGCTGTTCGCAACCATTTAATTTTGTTTACGGGCGAAAATTAGTTTCGGGGCTTCCCCATTGTTTTATTACACTCAATATTTTGTATATCCAAAATTATATTTGAATATACCATACAAGCAAAACCAACTTATTCGGTTTCGCTTAGTTTTGAGTTAAAAAGGAAAAGATAATATTTCAGCGCTTTCTTGTTTAGAATGGCACGTAAAATTTTCCGTCCTGGCCTCATTGGAAGCTTTTAGATGACTTCAAAAGAACGTCTCCAGAGTGGTCCTTAACTCAAAGAAACTTGCTTAGGGACCAGCTAAAAATGCTTGTATTAAGTAAAACACCTAATAAGTATTCATCAAATCAAGTGAAGTTATCCATCTTAATAAGCATCAAATCCCTTTTCCCTGCAAATGGCCATACTTCACGGTATCAATTAGCAAGCAGCGCGTGCAGCCGTAATGACCACGGAGCATGCTTCCAATTAACCGGCTCTGATCGCGCGGAGCTGCGCCAATTTGCACAAAAGCCTTTGTACTCACACTTTATTATCGCGCGTTTGCGGCCGCCTTGTTTTATTGCTTCGTCGGAAAATATTTATTGGATACGCTGTTAGTCTTTATAAACATTGTGAACATCATTTCAGGGCGTCTAGTCAAAACACCATTTCAGCCCCCTTAGCATGACGATTGTCTAGGTACCGGAGAATAGATAAAAATGACAGTAATGACATTAGAGTGTAGATAAAAGTAACTTTTATCCACATTCTTCACATTTTATCCACACTCTAATGTCATTACTGTCATGTATATCTATTCATCGGTACCAAGACAAATGCCATGCTAAGGGGGCAGGAGAGACCAAAATGACAGAAGCAAGAAAGGAGTGAGGTTACGGCTGAAATGGTATGAAAAGCTTTAAAATGTCTATAATATAAAGTAATTCCTGGGTCTTTAGCATAATGTGATAAATAATCTGTGGAAAATGATCCCTCTCCGGCGAGCATCTGCGATCCGAGTCACCGCTTCAGACGCCATTTATTTTGAATATCATTATTGCGCCTCAGTTAGTTCTAATAGTTACGCTGCGACACACTCCGGACACAATATGATGAGACCCCTTACTTTCGCCACGGTATCGTTACTTATTTCACTTACAGTTTATGTAGATGAATAGGTATGCGAGTAGAAGTAAACCTAAGAAAATGTGGATGGATGGATTAAAATATGGGTAAGAAAGGAGCGGATACGGAGATGACGAGTGTTAGGGGAGATTGGAAGAAGAGAACGTGTTGTGCCGACCCCGTATAAGTGGGATAAGGGCAGGCAAGTTATGACAGACTACAGTGACACAATACACATGGAGTCAGTGATTGGTGCAAGACGAGATGTGTCCATAAACGAAGTATTATAAGAAATTCTCTGGTGGGTTGCGAGCCGTAATCCGCCACCCGTGCCGACCCATATTTGCATATTAATACACTTTACAGCCTGTATACATTTGATTACTGTTTTCCAACCTTATACCCATAGATTGATGTGTCAAGTGCACGAAAGGAGCCTCTTTGAGGCTCACTTAAAATCCTTTCACCACATTGGTTCGAAAGAACTGGTGATACGATAAGAAGAAGAAGTGCTTTCGACTTTTAATCTGAGAGACGCAAGTTTTTCAATCATACACAATTATGGATTTAGCTTGCGATTATATCCACTCCGAACAGTATAATTATAATCATCGGTAAGCTTACAGTATGGCTCACTTTTACAAACTGTACCTAACCCTATCTGACCTACTTTCACACATCTTGAAAGGATCCTGAACACCTACAGAGAAGATCTATCGTGACTTGGGAATACAGCCAACAGAAGTAAAGCTTTCGTTTCGAAACCTCAAAACATCTCAAAACTCCCAACGGTCTTATAAAATCTGTTTCCACCAAGAATCGATTTGACTAATCTGCGTCGAGTTCGTACAAAAATATTTCTCTTGAACTTAGTTGAGGATAAATACTAATCCCGTAAAGCTGGATTGTGAGTGCTTCGGAAAATTACTCTTTTTTGCTGTTTTATTTCATAAACTTCGTAAAAAGATTTATCATTCAAATCTTTGTTACAATAACAGAGAACATCAAAACTTTCCATCCATTTTAATTAATTGTAACATGATACGTTCCTATTTTATTAAAAGCAGAGTTTGAACAACTAAACGATTTCTAAATGGAGTCCATGGTCCATTGCAGGTTTTCTACCGGCTTATTGAATACAAATTGAATGTTAGAGGTATTGTGAAGCGCACAATAGGTATCAGTGGCTTAGCTGGTGGAATTGATTGGCTCGTTATAGGGCCCTGCGGCTATACTCGTACAAAACTGACTGTTCTCATGTTTCCTTTTTCTTCAGTACTACCTCATTCTTAAATCACATTTGTCTGCAATTGTTGTCAAATGAATGTTTTCATCCACAAAGTTCAATAATTTAATAAAGTATTGATCATAAACAATACTTCTTGTTATAAGTTTGAATAAGACTTTTGCTTTATGGCTCTCATTTTAATGAGAAAAATATATTTAGCAAGTTTTATAAAGAGAAATTCAATGAAATCGCTGATTCAGTCCCTCAGACAACTCCAGTAGCTACGACGACACAGAACCCTTATAATCAAACTCGCGAAAGATTAAATCAAAACTTGGGAAGGTTCCCCGCGTATCATTTCCACCGCAGCCTCCGCCCGCCCTTCCTGACAGATGCCCTTTCCGCCCAACTGAACGCCTCTCACATTATCGTCAACTTTTTTGCGTAAATGGAAACAAGTTTTTGTCCGTCTGTATGTCCGAGGTCAAAGCTCGGGAAATAAATTAAACTTGTCTCAGCTTTTTTGGACGAAATTGTTTTCTTCTCGATGGTCTGAATGAAACACAAAGGACTTAAAGCATTTTGTCTCATTTCACAAATCTCGGGAAATGTGAGATTTCTTTCATTTGTTGGACATTACGGAAGAATAGAGAAAAATTACATACGAGTTTAGACAAAGGCATCTTTTCTACGACCGCAATAAAACTCAAAATCGTCTGAACGAAAATGTAATTTTCTCTATTCTACTGTAGAGATAGCGTGTTCATGGCAAAGGTGCTGGTGTTAAATTGTGCTGTCCATACATAAAATGAATGTTGTATAATAGTGCAATTAAATGATACTTACTTATTCATAGAGCTGGTTATAGATAGAGTTTCGGCGAATTTGGTTCGCTCGTAGTTCACACAAATAGTTTGCTTTCAAATTGTTTCAAATATATCTTAAAATATAAACTAACCAAAATAAATATATAACCGGGATAATAGAACCTTTGTATCCCGCTGGTATGTCCCGGTAGCTCGTAGCATCTTGTAGACATTTTTGTTATTTCATCTTTCAACGAACTTTAATCTCGTCAAATTCAAAAAGAAACTCTTTTTCGATATTGAAAAGAGGGACAAAGAGGGTTGACTTTCGGGCTACCTGCGACCTCATAACTATCGCTTTTCTATGCCAACTTATTCAGCGCCCTTTTTTGAATGATACGCGACCGCAGCCGCGGCCCGCGGCGTTTTCACAAACTAATATTAGTGAGGGTAGCCCAATATTACATTTCTTTCGGAATGCAAATATCTCTGGACAAACATTTATGCGAAAAAATCTTGCATAACTTTCTCGAATTGACTGGGAATTTCGTTAACCTACTTTATAACAAAATGAAACTAGACATAATATGCTATGTCAGCGAGTTTCACTATTGGAAAACAGAAAAAACTGCGGTAGCTATGTAAATCAAAAGTTTGCAGTCTTTAATTTAAGCTCCAGTTACCACACAACTTGCACATATCAAAGAATTTCATCTCAATTTGAGTCTGAGTGAGCTGACGCTAGGCGCGAGGAGAGGGTGAGTTCAAAAGCTACGCCGCGGATTCCTGCAACTCACCAATTAAGCATTCGCAGTGGAATGGCTGCCACTATCTACAAAGCGATTGAAGCGATCTCCTTAAGCCGCTGCTCCACTAACAAAGCTAATTCCCGCCTTAACGGGCTGTTCTCGTCTGTCCCGGCTGGTTCCCGACTGCCCCCTTCGGTGCCGGCTGGAGATAGCGAGATTCGAATCTAAAGTACCAATTATTTTTTTCTGTGACTCTTTTAGTTTGCAAAAGGACTGCGTTTCTAAATTGAATGAAAGTAATTCCAGTTTACTTGATAAAATGTGTAGGTAGCAACTATACGTATTTAGATGGAAATTCGTTCCTCGGAGGCAAAGCTATGGTTGGTATTGGTTGGCTATTGGTTTTATAGCTGCAATTAAATATTTGATATTCCATATAGCATTGCTTAACACAGCTTATGTATCTGTAAGTACTTAATCAGAAAATAGAATGATTTTAATAGTTTTTGACGTGACAACGTCTTATAATTCGATAGAGCCGGCTGCACGCACGAAAAAACATGACGTCATGCGGCGTTACCTCGAGGCGTTACCTGAAGCGTTCCATGTAAGGCTTGAAGTGCAAGCGAGAGCGCGACAAAGACGAGCACATTGCTACACGTTTTTTTGACGTTCAACCATCGTCAGTAAACCGACTTTACAGACAACCAATTTTTTTTTTTAACTAAGTTACGTACTAAAGAGGTGCATAATATGTGTCGAAGAAAAATCTGATCCAAATTGACTTAGAAAATCTTATCATGTGAATAGTAGGCGCAATGAATGAACTCGACCATGCTCGACAAACCAACAAACTCGCACAAATTACGCGAACTCTTCTCTCTATATGCAGTAAGATGAATGACGTCTGTCCTTCAAAGGCAACTGCTCGATTTTCGCGGCCAAACAAAAGTTGTAGTTACAATTTTACTCATTTAAATTCAAAACTTTATTAAAACTTATTATTAATTTTGACGATAACGTATGTAGGTATTGTGTTTTTTCATCGAATCACGAATGGAAACCACGACAGCAGATCGTGCCTGTTAAAAGCTCATTGCTCATAATTTATGAAAATGATTGTATTGCAGCTTATTATTTATCTAGTACTTGTCGTATACTTCCTTGCTCATAATAATGAGCTCATGCAATATTGAACAAACGTACATTAGAGTGTAGTATCAGTAGTACATAAGCAATTGTTTATTTTAAAAGAAGTTCTATAGAAGGAATTGCCCCTTAGAAAAAATCTTATCAAACACCTTCTGCCAAACAAACGTTACTCCATTTTCCTTGAAGATCTTCAGCGGAATTTTTCATAGTAAAAACAATTTCCATGATGAGGTTTCATGGGTCCGTAAGCTGCTGTTATCGCTGACTGTACAAGCGGGTATCGTGGGGCAGGGGGTGCGGGGCGGGGAGGGGGGGCCAGGGGGTCTCCGGGTAACGAACCAGCTTTGTGCGGTATTTTCCCGAGCGTCAACAAATGGCCGGAACGAATGAGTTCATTGGGCGAATGGAAGACAAAACGTATGGAAAGAAATGTATGAAACAAAAATATGGGGGACTAAGATATTGGCCTAAATAGTCAAAGAGTAGTGATGCCGAGGGTTAGATAAGTCTATATTATTGTCTAGGCTTAGAGATAGTTCACTAAGAATAAATATTTAACCCACCTAAATGTGCTATAGCACTAGAGATGTGCTAAGCTGTGGAGAAGCCCATCAAGAATTTCGAGCACTGGGGTCAAAGTCAAAATCATCAGGATCACTTAGAATAGTCTTAAACCTAAGGTGATTCTAGTCCTGTTCCTTCGCGACCAATACCATTTATTATTTATTTATTATTTATTTATGCCCGTCAAATAAATCTCTATTATATCTTCCGAACATCAAAATTAAACTTTGGCTTTCCTTCAGTTCAGTTTACAAAATTCACCAATCACACAGTAAACACTCTTTATCTATACCTACTAATCTAATTCCCAGCTTGTCTTGTATCCGGGAACAAAAAGGGTTCAATTGGCGGCTGTCACCGCGGTCCGGGGCATAATGAGCCATTTCGGGTTAAAGCGAGCTGAGAGCCGATTGGTTTAACCCTGTATTGATAATGTCTATTAATTATGTAGCTTGTTCTATGGCTGAACAACTAATAGATGTTTTTGTGCTATACAATAAATGTTATTGTTTCTAGGCCGCACTTTCCTGCTGGGCAAAGGCTTCAGGGCGGCACTCAGTGGTTATTTTGCCCCACATCAAAAAAATATTAATGGATATTTTAAAACGACATCAACTAGACACAAAACAAAAGCTAGCCATAGTCTTTAATAGAAGTCTTAATTTGTATTTCTCCACCTTTACTGGTAATGGATGCTGTAGTGCCTGTGATATTGTTAAGATGGACGCCAAGCAACTAATTCATCCTCTCAGTTTAATTAGCCACAGACAGGAAAGTCTTTGTAGGGTTAAGCTCGCCTTTGTAAATGTCCTCTTTTTATAATAATAATAATAATAATAATAATAATAATAATAATAATAATAATAATAAGCCCCTCTAAGCCCAACCCCACGTCCGCGCTTGACCACCTAAGCCACGTGAGGGGCGGACACCTGTAACGAAATGACTTAACGGGTGACCAAAAGGGTAATGGCAAACCCATTATGATGGAGCCAAGTAAGAATGTACGTATATGGTCGCTTCCCGGGGGTGATCGCCGGGGCACGTCTGGAGCCGATGCTGGACGTCACAGCATGCAAGCCATCGGTGGCGAGGGTAATGGGCGGCCCTCTGCCGGGGAACCCGAACAATGCGAGCCCAACAGAAGGTACAACCTACGACCACGGAGAAGTTTAAGCCGGAGCACAACTAACGCCGGCAAGGAAAGAGTTGGCAGCATGAAAGCAGCTAACGCAGAAACAGTGCTGCTGGCCTCTTTAAAGGAAAGAGGCTCAAGCCGAACCGACTGGGCTGAAGCGGAACTTGAAGCCCAGTCCTCTACATCTTCACCCAAATCACTTTTTTCATCAATTCCTTCATCGCCACCGTCTTATATAGATGCACAATCAAAATCGCCCATTTTAATTTCACCTTCATCATCAAACCTTTCATCATCACCTTCATTGACTGAGGACGTTGTGCAGACGACAATTGTCGAGAACTCTGCGCCCGCCAAAGTCATTCCACGTGCGCGTAAAAAATGGACGGAAGAAATGAACACCTTCATCCTGCGCACATACCTCATTATTACCAAACTTGAAACAGACACCCGAACGTATCTTACAGAGCTTCATTGTAAGTTCACCAATCAATTTCCTGACATGGATGCCAGTAGACAAAGAGTAGGTGACCAGCGCAGAGCAATAATTAGAAATAAGCTACTATCAACAACAAGACTTGTTGAAATAAGAGCAGAAGTAGAGACGTATTTGCAAACTCACCAGCAACAAGCACCTCTTCCAGCTCAAACACAACGCAGACAGCGTATGCAATGGACCACTGACCTCAACGAAGCAATTATTAAAGAATATTACCGAATTACACAGTTAGGCACAAATAGGACGGCATATAGGAAGCCTCTACACCAACACTTCATAAGCACATTCCCACATCTTGCCCACATTAGTGAACAAAGAGTAGCTGATCAAAGGAGAGTCATCATAGCCAACAAGTTAATTGATGATGAAAGACTGGAAAACATCAAACAGGAAATCAGAAATGAGTTAGGCACACTTATGACACCTACACCAAATCTACAAGAAATTTCAACTCAAAATGATATAACACAGGAAGACTTAAACTCTACAGTTTGGTACGATGCGCTTGTTAGAAGGGACCTGGTTATCTACTGCTAATTTGCAAAATATAGCCAGAAGCAAAGCAATAATCTACCTAAATGAAATTTAAAATACCAACTACTAAATAGCAAGGTAGTTTTATATTTTCCTATTTGAGAATGCAAACTAAATATTTATATTATATTATGCAAGAAAAACACAGTAGATTATTTCAAATAGTGGGTATATTTCATTTTTATGTATAATGTCAAAATCAGAGTCAAAAAGCATTTATTCAGTAGGATCACATAGAATCGTCTAATACTAAGTTTACTCCTGTTCTTTCGCGACCAATACCGTGAAGAATCAGGGCAACAAACGCGGATTGGGGCCTCGCATTATTTTAGGTTATCCATTTTAAAACTAAATATCAAGCTTTAGTGCGAAGCCAGAAAAGCTATAATTGAGGCTCGTTGAAGTAAATTTAGATGCTTCTTATGTACAAGGAATAAACGCCTCAACATAGACATAAGTAATTATTAATCATGAAGATTAACAACATTTACCACAATACTACTAAAGAATACACATATACACATCATGAATAAAATACAGAACACAGAAATAATATAAGTACCTAAATGAAACATAATTTCATATTTCACATATTATATAAGCACAGTCACAATTGAATAGAAGCATTTTATAAGTAAAGTTACAAAGTGGGTACTTAGCTTTGGTATCGATCTGCTGCTGCACACTGATCCACATAATCACAATCGTATTCCTTTTATACTCACAAGATTTCAAAATGTCTGCCAGGTTTCTGACCAATCCGAAACCACCAAACATTGAGATTGAACATCTTTGATTATCAGTTAAATTAACAATACATGATATAGTTATATTGTTTTGAATATCTAAACAATGATTATTACAACATTTATGATTAGTAGATTGTGTTCCTTTTACCGATATTTACATAAATTCAAACGACCAATCAGAAAGACTTTGGAATTATCTTACTACTCAGGACATTATAACGATACGTAGATTAGCGAGAGTATTTTAAAAGGTGATAGAGGATTTATACAATTTTTGTTATTATCTAATCGTATCCTTAATTACTGATATCCTTAATTAATTCGTTAACAAAACAACAGTTCATTCAATTGTCTACCTCTTATAGCAAAACTATAAGGTAACTATGATTTAAAGCTTAATGACTACAGTAACAAATCATGTTCTCATTAATATACTACTATAATAACTTAATATAGGTACTATTTAACCTATATCGATAAACTATATCACAATAACAAACATTTTATTGAAGTTTCGTTCAGAAACTGATTCGACTTCACTTTACTTCTTGGTTTATGGCTTCTGTGACTTGTTTAACTGATTTATAAGATTTCGTTCACTTCGTATTATTGTTTGACTTTGACATCTTCAATCAACGTGTCGTTTCGAAATTAATATCTGTCACGGCCATACTGACATGTACTTCGTCCTCGAAGTACCTACAAATTTAGGTTATTTTACACACGTAGGTATACTTTTTTTTTTATCGGCCACAGCCCTATTCTCGTCCCTATCCACAGCCCTATCCACATCCCTATCCATAGCCCTATCCACAGCCATATCCACATCCCTATCCACATCCCTATCCACAGCCCTATCCACAGGCCTATTCACAGCCTTATCCATAGAGTCAAAGTCAAAATTCAAGTCACAGTCACATCTATATCCACATCTCTATCCAAGCCATTTGTCTTTTAGATTCGCAGTTCATTTGAGCAAATACATCACACAAGCAATTTTAACCTCTGGCTCAATACCGCCTTTGGTCCTAATAATTTATATACACAGCATTATAGTTTTCAGACCTTTAGTGTTACGTTTTGATTAGTATAAACGACTTTCAAATTCATTTGCCCGTACACGTAAACGATGTTTACTTATTTTACCATCAGACTCATCTATGTATTATATTGTGTTTTGAAATATCTACCTCTTAGATACGTGATTGTTTGTGTTTATTTAAACCGCTCGGCCAGTCTGACGTATATTATAAGTTGAAACTGTAGTAGCTTAACGTTCTACTCGTACTAGCCCTTTAGCACAAAACTTGATCTGAACTTACCTAATATTTATTTATCAGGAGTACGAAATACGTAATAGTATTAGGGATTGCAAGTACAAGTTTTTTTTTTAACGCAATAACAAACAGCTACTTACATTATAAAGCTTAACTAAAGAACTTATGGAGGTAAGTCCTTAAATTACAAATATAAATAATAAAATAATAATATATATATTATTAATATAAATATTTATGAATGTATTTAAATTACATTTATAACCATGTGAAATAATTTAGAAGTCTAGCTATTGGATGTACTTTATCATCATGAAATATTGCTTTTTAATAATTTTAGCTGTAAAACAAATTGTTGTGCTGAAGAAAGAATTAGCTGGATGTAAAAGGTTACTAAAGAGGAAGTTCCGAGAAGAGTTAACGAGAAAATAATTCTGATGACCACAATTCAAAACAGAAGAGGAAGACACGATTGCTGTTCTACCTTTTATGGAAGTTAAAAAAAATCCATACTTTTAAATAAATAAATGGAAGTCCTCATTTAAAAAAGTTCACCAGAAAATTACAACTATCTGGATCATTATAGCCCCATTAGCCCAATGAACTAAAAATGAAGTGCGTTGGTTGAGTGATCACTTGATCAGTAAGGTAGTTGGGACAATGATTCTAATCGAGGTCTGATAAAAATATAATGGTTACTTGCAGACATTAAAATTTATCACCTTGTGTTTTCGTCAGTGCGATCTAGAAAGTGACAGTTTTAGTCGCACCATCTAGTTATGAATTTAAGTACTAAATACTACACAACCGTTCATCTTAGAATCATTTAAAGTTTGCCTCTCAAACGGTTTGTAGGTTAGGTACGATTTCACCAAATTTATTTAAAAGTAAAACCAACCAACAATCTACAAGAAGGAAAAGGGTCTTACAACAATTCTACAGGCGTCATTATTCAATAATGTGGTGTTATTATTATTATTATAATTTTTCATTTTTTTATATCAAATCCAGCAACGGTCAACGCTAAGATGTTTCTCTTGTGAAATAAACTTTGTTTTGTTTTATATAAAACTAAAGGACCCAGGCGCGACGACGCGTCGTCTGCGCATTGTTTCGTCATATAAACTTTAGAAAAAAAAACTGAATCCATTTTGGATTTGCTGTCTTTGATAATTATAAATAAGTATTGTTTGTAATCTAATAATTTGTGTTGTTTGTAATTTATGTTGTTTGTAATTCCATTGTCGCTTTGGTGTCCTTACTGTTAAGACAATGTACTCTTAGCAGTCGTAGAAAAGATCACATATTACTTCCCAGAGTACGAACTAATCTTGGATTAAAAACCATTACATGTTGTAAACGACTTCACACTACTAAAACAGTAACTGTCCTACTCATATAAATTATACTGTGACGCACCGAGCGAACCTGCACCGTTCACTCTCTAGAATTGTGTACGGTTTTGAGGGTACTTTTGTTTGAATATTTCTGTTTAAAATAACTATCTACCTACATTAACTACTAATATTGCTATTTCTATTTTTAGATTGTTCGAAGCATATTTAGCATATTAGAATAAGTTTCTCTGTAAGTGAAATGTAAATTTCTTTGAGAAATAAATATCTCCAACCTTAATTGTTATAAATAAATAAAATAAAAGTACCCATGTAAGGGGTTGAGTAGTTTGAAAACATAAATACGCGTTTCGCTATTAAAAAATATTAAGGCATCACAAATAGTCTTATAATTTAAGTAATAAAAATTGTTCAAAGCATAATAGAACGAAGTGACATCGCCATTTTGAAAAGTCAAAAGTTATTGGTTGTCATGGCAACATTAGAGCTGTGCTCAAACAGAGTACTGCCAAAGTTCCTATGCAATATTCCCGTTGTACCTTTACATATATTTTTTTTTCTGGAACGTGTTTCGGGATAAAAGTAGCCTATATGCTATTCTGGAGTTATACCATTCACCTTACCAAATGTCATTGTAAACTGTTTCGTCGTTTGGGCCTGACACAAACTCAAACTTTCAGCTTTATCAAATGCGATTGTGAAGAGATCTTTAGAATAACTGCTCAAGTCTAAAGCTGATTTTCGAAGTATTAAAACTGCATCAAATCATTTGATTTTCCAAATATTCATATCGACATAATAATTTAATAATGCCAGACTGTTCACACAGCATCATCCAGCCCCAAAATAACAAAGTAAGCAAGTGTGTTAAGGGTACTACAGATACACTACTTGTATACTTTTTGCTAGTTTATATAATAAATACATAAATATTATACACATATTATATTTTATCTAATATATAAAATTCTCGTGTCACAGTTTTCGTTGCCATACTCCTCCGAAACGGCTTGAACGATTTTGATGAAATTTTTTTTGCTTATCCGGTATCTATGAGAATCGGCCAACATCTATTTTTCATCCCCCTAAATGTTAGGGGTCCACCCCTAAATTTTTTTTTTTATTTTTTTGACAAAAATTTTAATTTCTATTTTTTTATGATACAACATACAAAAATACATACAATCCTCAATTTTCACCCTTCTACGATCAACCCTTATTTTTTAATAGCGATATAATGGAAAAACAACGTTTGCCGCGGGTCAGCTAGTATTTTATAAATATTAATAACTGGATCGAATTATTCAGAGTTTCAAAATATTATTATCTTTGATTATTATTTTGTTCGTTAATAATAAATAGCATTTTCGAAATATTATTTTCTGCATCGACTTTTGTACTTCTTTCGAAATATTTTCTGAATAGACTTATTGTACTACTTTTCGAAATATAAATAACTATGTTTCGAAATATTAATAACTGCATCTACAAACACTTATTTACAATTTGGCTTAAAAACGACTTACATATAGTATTTTCGGGGGTTTCTAGTAGTCGCTTCCTTTGTTGGCTTTAGCTGCTGTTATGATGCAGCTCCATTTTAATTCTAGAGCAAGCGCCTCGGTGATGTTACACAAACTTATTGCGTTACAGCCATTCTTGTCAGGATTGAAGAAGCAAAGCAGCACGGAATCATCCTTCAAATGAACAGATGACATCATTCTGAAATTTGAAAAGGAATTTAATTGATTTTTCTTTATCGTATCCCACTTCTGATGTTAGAAGGGACCTGGTTATCTACTGCTAATTTGCAAAATATAGCCAGAAGCAAAGCAATAATCTACCTAAATGAAATTTAAAATACCAACTACTAAATAGCAAGGTAGTTTTATATTTTCCTATTTGAGAATGCAAACTAAATATTTATATTATATTATGCAAGAAAAACACAGTAGATTATTTCAAATAGTGGGTATATTTCATTTTTATGTATAATGTCAAAATCAGAGTCAAAAAGCATTTATTCAGTAGGATCACATAGAATCGTCTAATACTAAGTTTACTCCTGTTCTTTCGCGACCAATACCGTGAAGAATCAGGGCAACAAACGCGGATTGGGGCCTCGCATTATTTTAGGTTATCCATTTTAAAACTAAATATCAAGCTTTAGTGCGAAGCCAGAAAAGCTATAATTGAGGCTCGTTGAAGTAAATTTAGATGCTTCTTATGTACAAGGAATAAACGCCTCAACATAGACATAAGTAATTATTAATCATGAAGATTAACAACATTTACCACAATACTACTAAAGAATACACATATACACATCATGAATAAAATACAGAACACAGAAATAATATAAGTACCTAAATGAAACATAATTTCATATTTCACATATTATATAAGCACAGTCACAATTGAATAGAAGCATTTTATAAGTAAAGTTACAAAGTGGGTACTTAGCTTTGGTATCGATCTGCTGCTGCACACTGATCCACATAATCACAATCGTATTCCTTTTATACTCACAAGATTTCAAAATGTCTGCCAGGTTTCTGACCAATCCGAAACCACCAAACATTGAGATTGAACATCTTTGATTATCAGTTAAATTAACAATACATGATATAGTTATATTGTTTTGAATATCTAAACAATGATTATTACAACATTTATGATTAGTAGATTGTGTTCCTTTTACCGATATTTACATAAATTCAAACGACCAATCAGAAAGACTTTGGAATTATCTTACTACTCAGGACATTATAACGATACGTAGATTAGCGAGAGTATTTTAAAAGGTGATAGAGGATTTATACAATTTTTGTTATTATCTAATCGTATCCTTAATTACTGATATCCTTAATTAATTCGTTAACAAAACAACAGTTCATTCAATTGTCTACCTCTTATAGCAAAACTATAAGGTAACTATGATTTAAAGCTTAATGACTACAGTAACAAATCATGTTCTCATTAATATACTACTATAATAACTTAATATAGGTACTATTTAACCTATATCGATAAACTATATCACAATAACAAACATTTTATTGAAGTTTCGTTCAGAAACTGATTCGACTTCACTTTACTTCTTGGTTTATGGCTTCTGTGACTTGTTTAACTGATTTATAAGATTTCGTTCACTTCGTATTATTGTTTGACTTTGACATCTTCAATCAACGTGTCGTTTCGAAATTAATATCTGTCACGCTCAACGACTCGCATCCTACTGCTGACGCGTGCGAAGTAAGAACAGCCCCTCTTAACATCATCCAAAATCAACAACGGAATCAGGAGTTAGACAAAACATTTAATCACGCCTTGCAGTATTTTCAAAACACAAACCCCGTAGAACGACCCTTTATCCCAAAACAGAAGGCCACTAAAAAACTAGGAAAACTTGTTGGTTACCTAAACGATGTAACATTACCTGAACATGTTAATATTAACACCACATTCGAGACCCTTCAAACGATCATTTACTGTGTTGCATGGACAGCTGCCAAATGCAATGGATCTAGACTTAAAATACCACCCGAGTTAGGAAACCAAAATAAAAGAAACTCCATCCCTAACTGGCAAAAACGACTCGAAATTAAAATAGACGATCTTCGGAAAAAGATAGGAAGGCTAACACACTATATTAATGGAAACAGAAGTAGAACCCTCACGAAGCAGGTAGAGACAATATTAGAACAACACAAAACACACACAGCTCATGAGGAACCAAACACTGACCTCGCACATTTCCTTGACACACTCAAACAGAAATTGGCTGTAGTTAGCAGCCGTCTTAGGAGGTATAAAGCTTGTACAACTCGAAAGACGCAAAATACACAATTTTGCAATAACGAACGAAAGTTCTACCAAGCACTCTCACAAAATACTGCGAACTTAACACCAACAAACACAACTCCTAGCAACACCCTAACAAACACGAATGCGCTAGACCCCACCGAACTGCGACGATTCTGGGCTCAAATTTGGGAAAACACTGCGGAGCTTAACGAAGATTCAGAATGGATCCATAATGAAAGTGCGAAATTTTCTGAGCTGACACCTATGGAGTATGAAAATATTCCCATAGAGGTATACCAAAAGGTCTTAAAAGCTACGCACAATTGGAAGACACCAGGGTCTGATCATTTACATAGTTATTGGTACAAGAAACTTACACATATCCACCCAATTTTATACAACCACATCAATAATTTCATCAGAAATCCAAACACATTACCTGATTACATAACAGCCGGAACCACCTATATGATACCAAAAGATCCTAAAGATACCGTAAATCCAGCAAAATATAGACCAATCACATGTCTACAAACTATATATAAAATTATAACATCATGTTTGTCCCACCTAATATATAACCATGTAGATGCTAACAACATTCTAGCAGAACAACAGAAAGGCTGTAGGAAGTTCAGTCAGGGCTGCAAAGAACAACTAATAATTGACTCTGTTGTCTTACAACAAACACAAAAAATGAAAACTGACCTATTTAGCATCTACATCGATTATAAAAAAGCTTTCGATTCTGTTCCCCATACATGGCTCATCAAAATATTAGACATCTATAAAGTCCACCCACAAGTCGTATCCTTTTTAAGTCAATCCATGAAACACTGGACCACTCAACTCCACGCAAAGACTTCTGCTAGTATAATAGAAACGACTCCAATCAGAATTAGACGCGGTATATTTCAAGGAGATGCACTCAGCCCGCTATGGTTTTGCCTAGCGTTGAACCCACTTTCCCACAGTCTTAACTCGACTGGCATAGGCTTCGCACTTGATAACGCCACTGACAGACAAACAGACCTCTCAAGAGACGTATTGACTCACCTAATGTATATGGATGACATAAAAATCTACGCTTCGTCTGAAGAAAATCTAGGAAAACTAATTCAGATCACAGAACAGTTTTCAAATGATATTTCCATGGAGTTTGGAATTGATAAATGCAAAATTAACTCTTCGAAAGCCGGACAGACTTACAGACATACCTATAACATGCAATCAGGCGAAATCATTGATTCTCTGGATGCAAACGAGGCATACAAATACTTAGGTTACCATCAATCGAAGCAATTACATTCTAAAGAAATTAAACTTAATCTCACAAATAATTTCAAACATCGCTTAAACTCCATCCTTAGATCGCAACTCTACTCGAAACATTTGGTAAAGGCAATCAACTCTTACGCTATCCCAGTATTGACTTACTCTTTTGGTATAATTAACTGGAGCAAAGTGGAACTGAAGAACCTCCAACGTCTCATAAATGTAACTATGACGAAACATCGGAAACACCACCCGCGTGCATGCATCCAACGACAGATCCTACCAAGAACCGATGGAGGAAGGGGTATTGTCAACATTTGCAACTTACACAATCGACAAATAACTACTCTACGCAAATACTTTTACAGCAAAGCCGAAACATCAGTCCTCCACAAGTCAGTAGTTGAACAGGACCAAAAATTTACACCATTAAATTTACAGGATAGAAATAAACAGAAAAATGAAGAGCTAACCGATAAGCAGACATTAGTTTCCGAATGGGCCCTTAAGTCTCTCCACGGAAGACATCACCACGATTTGAGCCAACCCACCGTCGACATGCAGGCGTCGAACGAATGGCTCCATCGAGGTGAACTCTTCCCTGAGACTGAAGGGTTCATGATAGCCATCCAGGATCAAGTTATAGAAACCCGCAATTACCAAAAACATATAATTAAAGCGCGCAATCTAACTACTGACTTGTGTAGGCGCTGCAACAGCTCATCCGAGACAATTCAGCATATCACAGGTGCTTGCAAATCAATCGCTCAAACAGATTACAAGTTCAGGCACGATCAGGTGGCTAACATAATACACCAACGACTAGCGGCAAAATACAATCTCATAGAGACATCTACAAGACCAACGCCCTATTACAAATACACCCCTGATACTGTGCTAGAGAACCAAACTCACAAACTATACTTTGATAGAGCCATACTTACAGACAAAACCACTCACTACAATAGACCGGACATTACACTTGTTGATAAAACCACTAAAACAGCACTTCTCATAGATATCGCCATCCCTAACACTCATAACTTGCAAAATACTATCGCGGAAAAACTTTCAAAATACGTAGACCTCAAAAACGAAATAATCCGTATGTGGAGACTAGATAAAGTTTCCATTATTCCCATAGTTTTATCTTCAACTGGTGTAATCCCTAACCAACTATTTCAATCTCTTGCTTTGCTAGACCTGCCAAAACATACGTTTGCACTTATGCAAAAAGCAGTAATTTTAAACACATGCAGAATTGTGCGAAAATTTTTGCAAACCGACCTGTCAAACAACGAGCTGTTACCGCCCGTTGTTAGGTCACAACCCATGAGACTAAATGACACGCACTTGGCTTAGGCCCGTGTTAGTCTAAAAACCACCGATCCTGATGGGTCGAGCAGATAAAAATCTACAAAAATAATAATAATGCTGGACATTTTCACACAGCATCATCTAGCCCCAAACTAAGCAAAGCTTGTACTATGGGAACCAGATAACTGATATACTACTTATATACTTTTTGTTTGTAAATACATACATATTGTTATGTATAGGATTAGTTGTAATGCGGGTAGGTACTCTGTACTCGCATAGTAATTGAATAAATACCTACCCTCAGTTGGCTCTGAACCTCCGTGTTTCATTGTAACATATCACTGGCGACAGGACGGAAATTAATTAATTTAACTGGTATAAAACGCGTTTTGGCTACTTATTATCATGCCACTCGGAAAAATAGAAAGTTTTGATATAAATAATCAAAATTGGGACACTTACGTGCGTCGTGTGAAACAATTTATTACACTCAATGAAGTCAAGACAACCTTACACGTGTCTACTTTAGTGACTCTTGTCGGGTCTCAGTGCTATGATCTGATGTGTGATTTATGTGCTCCGGAGTTGCCCGAAGATAAAACATTCGACGTACTCGTAAAGTTGGTCAAAGATCATTTGGAACCGGAGAGATCCGAAATTGCAGAGCGACACATCTTCAGGCAAAGAAAGCAAGCGCAAGGTGAAAGCATCCGATCGTATCTGCAGAGTCTGAAGCATCTGGCTAAGACTTGCAACTTCGGTGCCTCGCTCGAAGTAAATCTGCGCGATCAGTTCGTGTCGGGATTGGTCAGCGAGGACATGCGATCCAGGCTGTTTGCCGAGAAGAACATCGACTACAAGCGGGGCGTCGAGCTCGCTTTGGCGTTGGAGGCGGCGGAGCGGCACGCGAGCGTGGCGGGCGCCCCGGCTGCGAGCCTGAGCGTCGGCGTCGAGCCCACTAAGGAGGAGGGACTGCACCGCGTCGGCGGAGGCGGCGGCGGAGCGCGCGCGCGCCCACCGGCGGCGTCAGCGGCGGCGCAGGCTGCGCAGGCGGCGCGCCAGCCGTGCTCCCGGTGCGGCAAGTCCGCGCATATTCCCGGCAGGTGCCGGTACAGGTTTTACTCGTGCGACAAGTGCGGTGAGAAAGGACATCTGAAGGCGATGTGCAAAAAGTACGATGGTAACAGGGCTGTTAAAAAAGGTCAGTACTTTTTAAACGATACCGATTCCGAGGACGATTCTCACTTTTATAACTTGGTCAGTTGTGTTGGCGATAAGCCCTATGTGATTATGTTGAATGTGGAAAATGTGAAGTGTAAATTTGAGATAGACACTGGTAGTAAGATCTCGGCAATATCTAAGAAGTTTTACGATGCGAATTTTTCACTTATACCTATCGAACATAGGGTTCTTACGTTTAGATCGTATACGGGTGACGTCATCGAGACCTTGGGTTATATTGTTGTAAAAGTTGAATGCGGTTCGGAGACCGCTTATCTAAAGCTTTACGTAATCGACAATGGCGGACCTCCTTTGTTAGGCCGTTTATGGATAAAACATTTAAAATTAAATTTATTTAAAAATCAAAATGATACGATTCACAATATAACCAAAGAAGATTCAATGGCGGGCTCTCTTCGTAATGAGTTTCCCGAGGTTTTTGCGGAAGGCTTAGGTACTTGTAAGTCGCAAATTCGATTGCATTTGAGTGACGAGACGCCGGTATTTGTAAAGGCGCGGCCACTGCCCTTAGCGCTGCGTGAGCGTGTCGAGCGGGAACTCGATCGGCTGCAGCGGGAGGGGGTCATTTATAAGGTTGATAGATCGGACTACGGCACGCCAATAGTTCCGGTAGTTAAATCTAATGGCGACATTCGTATATGTGGTGATTACAAAGTGACCATTAACCCGCGGCTCAAAGACTTTCATTATCCGCTGCCGCGGATCGAGGACCTTTTCGCCACGTTAGGTGGGGGCGAACACTATACGAAGCTAGATTTATCTAACGCTTTTCAACAATGTATATTAGATAGTGATTCGCAGCCGTTGACAGCAATAACAACTCATGTAGGCACTTTTGTCTATTCGCGAGTTCCTTTTGGTATCAAATGCATTCCAGAAAACTTTCAGAAGATTATGGAAGAGACTTTGAGTGGATTGAAGTCGACGGCTGTGTTCGCTGACGATATCTGTGTGACTGGCCCAACAAAAGCATC
The DNA here is from genome assembly GCA_951394285.1 of Epirrhoe tristata. NCBI lineage: Eukaryota > Metazoa > Arthropoda > Insecta > Lepidoptera > Geometridae > Epirrhoe > Epirrhoe tristata. The sequence continues at coordinate 182,829 of OX596138.1, read as the reverse complement.
TCATATGTCTAACCTTAGAGCGGTACTTCAAAGATTACAAGAAAATGGACTTAGAATAAATTTTTCAAAGTGTCAATTTTTTAAGGAGTCAGTGACGTATCTAGGTTATAAAATAGATAAATTTGGTTTGCACACAGACTCGAAGAAAATTGATGCCATTGTAGCCGCTCCGGTACCGACGAATGTCACTCAATTGAGAAGTTTTATGGGCATGGTAAATTTCTATTCTAAATTTTGTCCAAATACGAGCGATATTTTAAAACCTATGTATACCTTATTAAAAAAGAACACTATGTGGAATTGGGATAAAAATTGTAACGAGAGTTTTACTAAGATAAAAAAAATGTTAAGCAGTTCTCCGGTGTTAGCCCACTACGACCCGAGCCTGCCGTTAATTCTGTCGGTGGCCAGTAGCCAGTACGGGCTGGGCGCGGTGTTGGCGCAGCGCTACGCGGACGGCGGCGAGCGGCCCGTCAGCTGCGCCTCAAGGACACTCAATGCGGCCGAGTCTAACTACTCGCAGTTGGACAAGGAAGCTTTAGCCATAGTTTTTGGAATCACTAAGCATCATCAATACTTATACGGGAGAAAATTCTTACTTAGAAGCGATCACCGAGCTCTCAGTTACATATTAGGTAAAAATAAAGGGTTACCCGTGACAGCTGCCAGTCGGTTACAACGTTATGCGGTAAAGTTGGCGGCTTACGAATACGACATCGAGTTTGTCAGATCCGAACAGAACTCGGTAGCTGACGCGCTGTCGCGTCTCCCTCTCGCAGCAGCCGAGGGCAGAGCTGAGAGGAAGGGCGAAGAATGTAGCTACTTGAATTTTGTGCAGGATTCCCTACCGGTAAGTTTTAACCAGATCAAAACAGAAATAACGAAGGATATTTTACTGAACAAAATTAATGGATACGTAAAGTTTGGTTGGCCATTAGATACCAAGATCGAAGAGGAGAAACCTTTCTTTAGCAGAAAGGAGGCCCTGCATTCAGACCAAGGTTGCCTAGTTTGGGGCTATAGGATCGTGATACCTAAGGCGTTGCAGGAGGCGGTGTTGAGTGAGATACACGACGGACATCCGGGTATCGTGAGAATGAAGCAGATAGCTAGAAACTACGTTTGGTGGGAGTCGCTGGACGCGGACATCGAGCGCGCCTGCGCGGCGTGCGCGGCGTGCCGCTCGCAGCGCGCCGCGCCGCCGCCCGCGCCGCTACATTCCTGGCCGTGGCCGCACGAACCTTGGGCCAGGCTGAACTTGGACTTTTTGGGTCCTTTTCGCGGTAAGCACTACCTCGTCATAGTGGACGCACATTCGAAGTGGATCGAGGTGCAGAAGGTCGGAAGCACATCGGCGCAGAACGTGATCCGCGGGCTTAGGCATCTGTTCGCCCGGTTCGGTCTGCCTAAGCGAATAGTGACCGACAACGGACCTCCGTTCTCATCTTCTGAGTTCGGAACGTATCTGCAGCGGAACGGCATAAAGCATTCGGCGGTCGCGCCATATCATCCGGCGAGCAACGGCGCCGCGGAAAACGCGGTCAGAACGATAAAGAGGGTTCTGAAGAAAGCGTGCCTCGAGGGCGTCGATGATGATACGGCCCTGAGTAAGTTTCTTTTCATGTATCGTAACAGCGCGCACAGCGCGACCGGCCGCGAGCCGGCCGTGGCCATGTTCGGGCGGCGGCTGCGCGGGCGCCTCGACCTGCTGCGCGCGGACCCCGGCGAGGCGGTGCGCGACGCGCAGCTGAAGCGCGAGACACGGGACGCGACCGAGCGCCCGCTGCGCGAGCTGGCGCCCGGCGACCCGGTGCTGGCGCGTGACTACTCTGCGCACGCGCAGAAATGGACCGATGGTATCGTAGTCGATCGTTCGGGGCCGGTCTCCTACAGGGTGAGAACGTCGGACGGACGAGTACACAGACGCCATGTGGACCAGCTGCTCGCCGATAAAAGCAACTCAAAATCGCGATTCTCTTTATCGAATGTCTATCAGGGCGGTGACTTGGAGCTCGGTGATCAGGGGTCTGATTCGCGCAGGGAAGATAGGAAAGATTGTGAAAGTTATTCGCGAGCGGTCACGGGCAGCCCGCAGCCGTCGGCGTCGCATTCGCCATCGCCGGACAGTCCGCACAGTCCGCCGATGGCGACGCCGCCGACCTCGCCGCCGGCCAGTACATCGCGAGTGCGTCGGAGAGCTGCTATTAAGTGTCTTGAAAAGAATAAACTAATACTTTAATTTAGATAAGAAAATAACCTTTACCAACCTACTTTGTTATGTGTAGGTACGATACTAGAAATAGGTACCTAAATAGTAATTTAAGAGAGGACAGTGTTATGTATAGGATTAGTTGTAATGCGGGTAGGTACTCTGTACTCGCATAGTAATTGAATAAATACCTACCCTCAGTTGGCTCTGAACCTCCGTGTTTCATTGTAACATATCACATATTATACATAGAAACACCCAGACCAGAGACAAATATCTGTAGGTCATACAAACAAATTATGTTATTATCCTGTGTGTGTATCTATTTGTACTATAAAGAATTAAGAATTAAGTCTTCTATAGGTGTGGGGATGATGTTTAGAGCTCGTATTAATGCGCATATCAAATAAACGATTTCATTTCATAAGCAATTTTTTGTTTTAATATTTTCACTCATCAGCAAAACGACACATAATAATAAATAATAATAATATAATAAAAAGCTTTATTTAATTCCATGCAAATGTTACAATTATTTATAATAAAATAATAATTAGATTCATATTAATAATTTAGTTCAAAATAATAATCGCGGATAAAAAAATATAGTTTTTGTTAATTCATTTGAATGGACCCCTTTCGGGTAAAAGCCTCCTCCAAGGACTTCCATCTATCTCTATCCACAGCTGTGTCTAGCCAACTGCGACCCGCCAATGCCACTATGTCATCTGCCCATCTAGCGTGTGGCCTGACGACACATACCGAATTATAAAATCTCATGTGAGAATCATTTTAACCCACATGAATTATTAACCCCGTTATTTTGAATGGTTACTGTAAACTAGGGATATTGTTAATAACCATTTTAAACTAAACCTCAGAGAAATGATTACCCTAATGGGTTCTTGTAGAGCTCCCAAGATGTTAATATCGGACGTTCGGGTTAATTCCCCTAGAGCGGCGTGTTTGCTTACAATCTGTTATCATATCCAACTGGCGCTGGCGCGTGCTTGCGTATGGGGCACATAGTAAGTAATTTCTCAGCATAGAACCATAGCTAATTTTCTAATAGTAAAATGTTTGCCGTTTACCTACTAATAAGTAATTTTTGATAATAGCAGCTTTAGTTTTCTGCTATAGAATTTATTTAAATGATGTTGTTAGAAATACTGAAAGCGATCTCGTACGTTTATTAAAACAACAATGGGTTTTAAATCGTGCGAGTTTAAAAATTAATTAATAAAAGCGTGTTCAAAAAAACTAGGTGACCTTAAAAACTCTTACCTGAGTGTATCCTACGAAATAATAAAAAAAATATTACGGAGCGGGACGACTGATCCTTTAGCGGTTAATTTTCACCTAGCATCATCTAGCCCCAAATCAAGCAGAGCTTTGTGTTATGAAGTCATTTTTGTTTTAAATTTTTAAACGTTGAAAAAATAAATCGTAATTAAAGTGTTATGTAGATTACTATTTGTTATTCTTACTATACTAAATTATATTAGAGTTATTACAGGCCCAGTGGCGCAGAACTGCTCCTGAAGGACGCTCGCTATTATTCACTCACTCGTGAGAGAGGGCGAAGTGCCAGCGACGATGGTAGCGGAGCGATTAAATATTCCATGAGATGACAACCGACCTGAAACAAAAAGGGTTAGGTTACAACAGTATTAGTAGTGGCTAGTGGTATCAGTTGACGGTGTTTGAAGCTGGCACGGCGTCGGGGAGGGAAGAGAGACCGAGATGAGCAAATAAGCCACCGGTAAGGCTAGCGTGATAAAACTATCTCGTCTCGTATTGTCGTGAAATATCTCGATTTAAGACTTCAGATAGATCACTTCAGAAGAGGCAGGCCCTATGAACATTCGTTCTCTTGAGGTGCGAGTTTGACTCTCGGGACAAATGTGTGTGACAGTGGTTGTCTAACATAATATTTTCAGTCACTTAATTTATTCATTTCAAACAAATAAAACATTTTTCTCTAGAATGGTATGAGTTACTCGCTACCAGTCACCTCCTGTGAGAACTAACCAACCACTGAGGCCGTGGCCGAGGCCAGTCCACATCAATACTCCGTTTAATTGTACGTTTGTTTTGCGGCGCTATTGTCCTGAGAAAAGGAATCCTCTCTATCCAGGCAGAATAACATGAGGATAGAATGAATATTTGGCTGTGTTTGATGCGTTTTGTGGTTCGCTATTTCTAAGGTAAACATGCAGCGCAAATTCGCTTCCAGGCTTCGAAGGATCACAAAATATATTCTGATGAACATAAAATGTACCGACTATCAGTAATCGGTATACATACAGCCTTTAACTTGGTTATTATATCAAAAGAAAATCAGTAGGTAAGTAGGTAACTTGACCTAAGTAGCCTGAATAAATGCTTATTCTTTCTTTTCTTTCTAACATAATATTTGCCTCTTGAAATTAGACGGTGGACCTTAGAGTGTACCAACTAGTTTTGGGCTAAAGAGTAACATGCCGCGGGGGTGCGGGGTGCGGGGAGCCGGCGCCGCTCATTAGCAAACACTTCATTATAACGAGCTCTCGGCGGGAAATCCGTGGAATTAATGAGTGTCCGCGGCGGGCGTCGAACCCACGGCCCTCTGATTTACATATTAATCTATTAAGTTCTTTAAAAGAGATTTGGAATATCCTCTTCCAAGATCCTTTTCATTGTCCCTTTGTGGAGGATAATGTGTCTCTTTTTATATTGTTTGTCGCGGGGCTTCGCCGGATCCGAGAACTTATGAAAATGATCCCTTGAAATTAAATTGTAAAGGAATGCTTTCATTTAAAGCGTTACTTTAAGGTAAAAGGAAAGGAAGGACTGGGCTGAAGATATGAAGTGGCGGCCGGCGCGCGGCCTGTTTTGTTGGTAAAGGCTTTTTATAAAGCAAGTTCCGGGATTTTGATTGAATAAACATACTAAGTTAAGCCAAGTAGTAGGTACTTTGGGAAATGAAATTTGTCACTTTTAAGATGATTTTACTTCGCATAACTGAATTTTCCTCGTTGAATGAGGAACCACACCTAAAGCTCCCTACAAAAATAATTCAGCCATAGTTCAAAGGTTGCACCATAGTTATATGGTCTATTTCATGGAAATACTATTAATACCCACGATATTTTTTTGGCGAGTGCTTGACTGGGACTGTAACACAAAATCATTAAGGCCCATACTAATAAACGTGGCATAAAGTTATTCCTGAGTGTAAACTGTCAAAATGTATGGTTATTTTTACTTTATTCCGAGGAATAACTTTACACCACGTTTATTAGTAAGGCCCTAAAAGTCTATATGAGAGTTGAAACCCAGCAAAAAAAAAAAAACTTAAGTGTCAACAATCAGACTTCCATGTATCTGAATAAAGGACGAAGAGCGATACGAGTCAACGCTATCAGCAGACCCTCTCGAACCAATTTACGTGAAACTGTCCGAAATAATAAAACCAAACTAATAAAAACGTATTCATCCCGACGGGAACATCATAAAAATTAATTGAAACAGCGTAATGGATAATCAACGAGCGACGTAAAATGAAGCGACGCTTTTTCTACAAACATTGAGATTGATTACTGTTTGCAGTGCGGGGAAGATACTACAGTAGTAACTTAAAGACAACGAATGAACATAAAATAATAAGCCCACTATTCTTTAATCAAACAGGACTTAAAGACACTTAGATTTTTTCACTGTGTCACAAAAATCTGTGACATTAACCGAATAAACGGTAAACGATAAAACAAGTATTGAGTACTAACTAAACCAAGCTGCACAGCTCAAAATATATTTTTCGTTAAAAGATTTTTCTGAACCATTTACAGCGCGTAAATTCACCGAAACGAAGAACGGCCGGGGTTTCCACGACCTTGGAATGGAAAGTTTGGGCACTATTCCACACCAACACAGCAGATGGAGCTTAAGCATATCGAAGGCATAAATCTAGGACAGTTCCATGTCTCTCTCACTGCAGGGCGTGGCCGGGCCCTGTGCTGGACGTCTACAGTGCTAAATAAATTTCGGCGAAATGTTCGAGCGTTTCCTACTACGAACTACATTGTGTGCCAAGCTTAATCCAAACCTTGGAGGACTAAGTAAGTGTGCAAAATTGGTCCTTGAGGTCAACAATCGCACAATATTAATCTTGTTTCAAGCATATATCTCAGCGTATTAGCCAAGTTATTTCTGTAGAAAATTGCAACAGACCAAAACAGAAAACCAGAAAGCCTAAGAAGCCTGACTCTCAAGGCCTAAAGGATGTAGTGCGTGTAATCCTCCGTTGATTTATTTGCGCGTCTGTCGCGACAAACAAGTTTAACGGCTGCCGTCGCCCATAAATCTCTATCGAATCTGTCCCCAAATACAGAGCCTTCGGTAAATCATTTCATTTAGGAAAAGTGCGATTAAAGGGACGATGGCTCGCGACGCTCTCGAGGACGCGGCGGCTCGCGGGCGGCCACGGCTTTATTTGAAGGTAATTTTACCAATTCCTTCCATAATTGTGTATTTAGGTTGTGTTTGATTTTAAATTTACATTTACAAAAGTGGCGAAAAATTAAAAATACCTACTAAGTATAGGTAGGTATTTAGCAGTCGATGAATGTAGCCTCAACAAACTGTTGGCCGCCAACCCTGACTGCGATATATTTTCGGACGGATGGAATGCTCTCACGTCATCATGCCTCAGGGTTTTGTGAACTTGACGAATGATATCAAATTATGATTGATTATTTGTATACCTAAATTACATTTTAATAGACTATTTGGATTTTATTATCATTCATTTCATAATTTACTTATATTTTAATTTTTCTTAATTATTACTTATTATTATTATTTTCATATGTATAGTAGTTTTATACTTCTGAATTTTTTTAATTCTTATCAAAATAACAGATTAAATTAGGCACACTGATGTGCCTAATTTAATCTGTTATTTTTAATATTTAATTAAATGTTTGACATTACTTATTATTAGTGTAATTGGTTGAGAAGTTGTTCTAATTATTATCAATAAATAAATAAAATACATAAAGTAGCAAGAGGTGCTTGAAAATCTGAAATAAAAAAGTTGCAAATAGGAAACTTTATGATAAACGAGGTCGCTTAAACAAAGCAGGGATTTAAGACTAGCTATACTTACAAACAAGGTTAATTAAATTAGTGTCCAAAATGAATAACCACAAAAACAAGTCGGTGACAAGGGTCGTAAAGCAGTTAAAAATTAATTAGTCGGCGATTTGGCTGAGCCTGAGCCCACCCTCCGGAAGGGAAGTGCGCTGACCGCTGCCCGGGGCTGCCCGGGGCTCCCCTCAAGCCTACATCCACTATTGCTTCCATCTCAAGAGACTCATATTTAATTAACAAGCCTACCAATTACTCATAGGTACACACACGAAATTATAGGTACAAATAATAATTTATAAATATCGTTAAAATATTTTAATAGGTCGCCGGGCTTGTAACCTGCCAAATGAAGTGCTAACTTCTGCAAAATGTGAGCAGGTGTCAGATTTAGACAAAATGTGAGCAGGTGTCAGATTTAGACGTAGCTGTGACTAACTTGAGACATCTTAGAATAACAACCTGCTTTGGAGGATACAGTCGTGACCCTGTATTTCGGTTTGAACACAATACTTTTTGTTTCATAAAACTATAGATATTTCGCGACATACGTTAGAATCGGTTACTCTACGTGTGAGGCAGCAAGGTAGTTGTACATAATGAGATATATTCCCCCTCGTCCGGGCTCTCTGGCTCTCAGCTAAAGTATTACACTGACGAGAACAAGATTGGCCTCGTTTGATCTCCACCGTTTTCCTCGAGCAAAGCGATCTGGCTGCGAGTATAATTCTGCGTTTATTGACGTCACACATGAATAGGCAGTATTCAGAATTTGCGCCAAACTTTCTCTTTGATGTGACGTGCTCCGCGAATTATTTATAATAATCCTCTTTTTGAACCCATCGTGAGTTGTGACACTTTTATCGCATTTCGGAGCCGCGCGCTCTGAGGCACGAATCACAGAAAAGTAACGTTGCTCAAACAGTAGCGTAGCTAAGTGCGTGTTACTTTTAGACAGATTTATGGTTGAAAAAAATTAAATGCTAGATAAAAATTCAAGACTTTTCTAAAACAGTGTTTTGCTTCTTCATCACCGTATACAAAAAAGTCATTGGATAAAACATTTTAAAGTCAAAACATTGACGCCAATTGACGCCTAAAACTTGAAATTTTTTTATGCACCTGCGTCTAATGCCCTTAATAGCCAGTTTTGGACAAGAACTTCAAGGCATTATTACTCAAGGTGTCGGTGGTTTTTTGAAGTGAAAACTTCTTTAGCCGCGTTGGGCATTTTTTGAGATAGGTATAAATCTTTGATTTAGCGTCGAACAGGTCACGTGATCCGTGACGACACCGGTTTCATGTGTGACACGGTGTGAGATTCCACTGAGCCAGTAATACGTTGGTGGCAGCGTCGAAATTAACAAAGCTGTGTGCTACGCGCGTCTACGAACCCTCTACGAACCTTGGAGCTGTGCTACGAAAAGGCTACGGTGGCTACGCAATCTAGTTTTGCAACCACCCGACTAAACGAAAAAGCTGTGTGTGTGATTATTTCGGATTGTTCGAGTTAATTTTTAACCGACTTCAAAAAAAGGAGGAGGTTCTATGTTCTGTTTTATGTTTTTTTTGTATGTTCACCGATATCTCCGTCAATTGTGAACCGATTTCCAAAATTCTTTTTTGTTTAAAAGGGTTTATTATTTCCTAACGATACAAAAAATATACACGTAGGAACCTAATTGTTCAAGTTTTCACTTCTTTTGGCACTCCCGGAATGCCACTGTTTTTTTAATAGTAGATCTACTGTCTGCATACTTGAATGACTTATTCTCTATCTCAGCAAATATTTATTGTTTGGTGCAGAAGGCGGCTCTCGGAGCGGTTACGCAGCCAAGCCGAACATCGCCGAGATTTCTCGCAAGAATCTTGATCGAATAACGTTTTGATCATACGAAATATTTGAAACTGTTTTCATATATTTTTATGAAACGTTAGAATAGCGCACAAGCAGCTCAAAGTCTCGGCAAGCCCAAAGCTATTTCATGTTCGACAGACTAAATCAATTTATGTGAAACATCAATATTTTATCGCGCTCAATGCTCATTCATACCCTAGCTTTGTATTATTACTTCAATATCCTTTACAAATAAGACGGATAGAAATTGTGAAGAGTAAATATATGGATTGAATGATGTCGCTTACAAAAAAAACATTTGTTCTGTAAAAATTTTTTTGTTAGCAACAATTGACTTCTTTGCGTACTTACTGAAACATGACTCTTTATTACGTGAACGGTGAACGACATTACTACATTTTTTAAATTACATAAACTAATTATTGTGTATTTTGTTTTCACAGAAAATATTTTAATAAAGCAAAACTTGCCTCAAAAATAATTGTATCAAACGAAAACTCTATTGAAAAATGTGCCAGCAAAAATGAGTTTAAAATTGAAGTGGTTATGAAACTCAAACTGGATTTCAACTTTTACCGACCTCATATTTAGCAGTGCTCTGAATATGAATGGGACACGTGGGTCACGTGACTCCCTTACTAAGCACCACACTGCCCCCCCCCCACCCCTCTCTGCCCTTCCTCTTGCACGCGCACCCTAGCTCTAATGGACTGAGAGTATGGTTACCTACTTCCTAGTTACCATGCTCTCAGCCTTGCAGCCTTCTATTTTGTAAATGGGATCCTATTGTTAAGGCTCGCTGTCTGTCTGCATGTGTGTTTGCCAGACAATCTATCTGTTCACAGGGATATCTCTCTTGAACCGATAAAGATAGAACCTTGATACGCATATGACTTCCTATTTTTTGTCGGTTTTTTTTTAAATACATTCTTCCAAAATTGTTAAATAGAAAATACAACTCCTGCCCTCACTACGTCCCTGCCTCACGTTGAAAAGCGATAAACGTAAAAAAGCATTCACCCGCAGCCACTACTATTTATTCTGCGGCGGGAACAAAGCGCGCGGGAACTTCATTAAAAGGAAAGTTTTCATTTCATTACCATCCAACTACATGATTAATGTGCTTTATTTTTATAAACCTTTCAAGCGGGGAATATGAAAACTAAGCTCGTAGATAGGTACATCGTTTGCCATTCATGTGAGTATGAACTTTCAAACTTTTAGCTTTCAGAAACTAAGCTCGAATGAAACAATTTAAGAATCTTTGATAGGTATTTTATGCACAAAGGGTAAAATAATATTTTTATTCAAAAAAATACCACTAATAATTTGAATTGAAAATGAATCATCTATGGTCAGATACTCGTTAGTACAAGTTTATTGAACTAGCCTAGCTGTTATCTATCTAGCCTAATCTCGTTAGTATTTAGGAGAGTCAAAAAGTTGAAGCGATGGATCAGATTGTGTTCCCTAAAACTAATTTCACTCAATCTTCATAAATAAGCTTTTGAAATGAGCTACTGTTCAATCTACGCAAGTCTTGGACATTTTCTGAAAATACATAAATCTGTTATCTTTTAATTAGTTCATGCTTCAAATAATAAAATGGATGTTTAATAATATTTTTTGCTTTGGCTTTGCTTGGTTAATCATTCCGATTGCGCCTAAGCAATATTAACCCCTTTTTTTTAAGATGAATTCATAAAAAAAGAAAAATCTCGCATTATACATTTATTATTATCTTATCAACCGACTTCAAAAAAGGAGGTTCTCAATTCGTCTGTATGCTTTTTTTTTGTATCTTGTTACGCAATTGTTCCGCCATTTGTTGACCGATTTGCAAAATTCTTTTTATGTTTGAAAGGGTTATACTCCAGAGGTGGTCCCATATAAATTTTATTCCTGAGGGATTGATAGTTTCCCCGTAAATTTTCTTAACACCTTCCCTCCTAGCCATGTCACAAATAGAAATCGAATCGACAGCTTGACGCCCTGAGTCACACCGCGTTTCGAGTCAAACATTGAAGTCGGTTTTCTTTTTAGTATTAAAACGTAATTATTACATACATTGAATAGTAGGTAACTGTAGCTAAAAAACTATTTTATTCTAGCTGGCATTTTATTTAAGCGTCTTATCTTGATAAATTGTACAAGAACTTTAAAAAGTTTCCAGCGGTATCGCGTAGTTTGTGTTTAAGGTAATTCCGCGCTGCCTGCGCTCGCCGCAGCCGCACGTCTCTACGGATACATCGTCGCGTCGCTCGCGGTTTATAAGTGCTCTTCTTGAACATGACATCGTAATGCTGATATTATATTTTTTCAGAAATGTAAAGTATCAATCAGCGTTCGTTTGTATCTTGAGGAAAATCAGCAGGATCTGACTGAATCAGGTCAATACCATTCTCAGAAATCTTTGCGTATTCCCAAAAGAAGTAAATTCTACGAGTATAGATTGGTAGGTACCTATTTTGGTCAAATAGAAAAATCTGAAAGGTGATAGCCATGCTCTCAGTATTCTCAATTACTGAACCCAATTTGAATCCTGTAAAAACTATTACTTATTCATCACTTACCCTGTTGTGTGGAAGAAGTAGCGGTTGCGCTCTCAATGAGCGTGCAGCGTGTTTGCTACGATAATGCAGCGCTGCACTAAAGCGCTGAACTAAAAGCTTCTTGCTGCAAAGCCATAAATTAATCGCCACTGAGGATGGAGATTTCTTACACGGATTTAGTATTTTATTCTCGAGTTGTTTCCCTTTATCTTGTAAGCTCGTGTTTAGCTTGTAATGCTGGATCTGGCCCGGGGGAGTAAAGACTATTTATGGAGATTATTTACAACGGTGAATACATATTTTATTCACTCTGAATGACTACTTCATTGTACAGTGAAATTGTTAGAAGCTACGGCTGCTACTACATCGCAGAAGTTTATGTTCATTTGCGATAAAGTAAGTTCATCAAATGGCCACTGACTTATTTCTAAAAGACCTTGAATATCTCATTCCTTAAATGGCAAACGAGTGTTTTTAATTCGAATGAGAAATGTCGGTCTTCGTATAGGCCCAGCAGCTGGGCCTATAAGACTGCTGCAGTGGATGATGATGATGAGTACCTAGTAACTATATTTAGGTGTCTACCTCCTGACGCTCGGTATCTACCAAGGCTAGCTAATCAATTATCTGTACATCCAACTTCTGCCAAATAATCAACGAAACTTTCCAAAACTGTAATTCATTATGATACCCTGGAGTACACATCGATCTCTGATCCCAAGTTCACACCAACAAACATCAAACAAAATCTTACAAGTATGAAGCACCATATCTTTCTGTATGCTGTGACCATATTTAATAACCTGTTTCAAACGAGTGTTTCATTCAACGATGAATGAGACTCTAGCAATTGTTAAACCATTTCAACTCACGAGATGAGTCATCTCCCAGAATGACCTCTGTGCCTGAACACCTGCAAAAGGAAAGAACTGAAAGCTATAGCACAGGCACAATGCAGACGTACAATGCTATAGCAGAGGCTAAGTTTTTGGCGGATAAAAGAATTTGTATATTTCGTATAAATAGTTCATATTTATTTTCTACTCTACTACTACTCTACTATTTATGAAGGGATGACATTGAAATTGATTAGTTTTTTTTTTGAGAAGCAAGATTTGTTTAAAATTAACTTTGAGTTAGGTAGGATAAGTGCATTTATATTTATACTAGCTGACTCGCGCGCGCCTTCGTCTGCGCATTGTTATCACACGATCTTTCGAACTGCCTTGCACGCACAACCCCTAGTTAAGTATAAGTATAACATTCAGACACAATCGTGAAATTGTTATTTAATAAATTGATTTGAATCGAATATAACTATTGATACGAAACGTAGAACTCACGTCACAAACAAAATTGTTCTGGTGTTTTAGGAAAAAGATTTTTTGCATTTGCAAACTGGTGCTAGAATCATTACACTTGACTGTAATTAGCTTTCCGCAACACTCTTCTAATGCTGAATTAATACTAGAGCTAGAGCTGGTGGTCATTTTATTACATATAATGTGTGTGTTTACTTACTAATTGGATTACACATTTTTTAATCAGAACACGTTCTACTAGTAGGTATAGGTATTTGAATACTTAATGATATATATTTACAGAACCATTCACTCAGATAAGAAAATAATGAACATCATAATATATATATATATATATAATATATATCATACCTGGATCAGTTGAGCTATCTATAGATCGTTTCTAACGATCCTTAGATAGCTTGACTAATCCTGTTGTATTTTGTAAATATATGTAAATATGTAGTAGCTTAGTTTCTGTAAATAAATTGAAGTTTACATCATAATAAAAATTTTAAGAATCCAAAATATTTACACAAAGTCAAGATCTGCACATTTTATTTCATAAAAGGCGCGTTTCTCAGTTCTTGTGTCGCACTTCGAAGACCACTTAAACATTGTAACTGAGTATCAAAACAATAGGTTCAACAAGGCGCTACCGCCGCTTGGTCGCGGGTTCGGCACGTGCCCGAGCACACTGTATCGTCGCGCTCGTAAATTATATTTTTCTTGTATCAATAGTTTCTTTATTGAGGCTTTGTATTGTAAAGTAAATACTACTAGTATCTGCAAAGATTTTGTAAGCGATACAGGTTATATGTTACTAGTTTATTATAAGTTGCCTCCAACTTTGTACATAGGTACATGAAAGTAGGTACTTAATTAAATTTCAATAACCTATATTTTAAAGTCGAATAATATTATAATTTTGATGTCGATTGAAGACATTGGTCGTATCACTTTATAATTTAGGTACTTCGAGCACAGTCCTCCCCCAGACTCATTTAAACGCGCACGGCCATTAGAATGTCTTATACACCTTACACCAGCTGTTGTTTTAAAGTCATCTTCGCATAGCCGGAACAGCCTTTATAAAGTCTTTAATTAGATAAGTCTACAAGAACAGAGATATTACGCTGGTAGAAAAACTCACATTAAAAAAACATAAAGTAATGTTCAAACAACGCTGTCTCCCGGGCTAGCCGGTGGACGAATGATGGATGGAAGCGGAACTCGCGCGATAAATGAACCGAAACTTTCCAGCCGCGCCCGCGGTTCGCTAATGAAATATTATCCGCCGCGGGCTTCAGGCGTTGCTGGAACTTTTCTATAAAACAAAACTGAATCACAGTGGGATCGTAAGGGTGGTAGACATTCTCCCGTAAGCTCTTGAATTGCTTTTGAAGATGTCACGGGGTAGTTAGAAGCTCAGGGCAAGCACACCCAATACGGACCGTAGCTCATCCAAAAAATCCACTTAGCACAGTAAAAATATAAACATTTTTTGCTACAAATTTCTATAAAAAGGATGTTGATAACGACAGTCGAAATTGTAGGTACAAATAGCCCAAACGAAATAAAACGCATAATATCGGGAAGGGTCAATAAGTTCGATCAACGAGATCCGGCGCTGAGGCGATGTGCCGCGAGCCCGCGCCAACCGACCTCGTCAACAGATTTAATTTGTTCGATCCGCATTAGGGCCCGACGGGGACCCACACATTTCAGGAATAATGACGCGGGTACTCTGTGCTTACGGAATGACTTCATTTTAGGGTGTTTTTTGATTATTTTTTAGGACATTAAACGTACTATGAAGTCGTCTGTCTCTCAATCACCGGCTTAGCTTAGAGACCTGAGGTAAAATATTTTTTTTAGAATACCTCCCTTACACATTTTTTTTTGCAAGAAATTCTTATAATCAACAAAGTGTATACTACAATAGAGTACGTAAGTAGGTCTCACTCTGTTACCATCATCAGTAAAGATATCATTAAAATCTGTGTTCAAACAGCAGTTACTAACGTTAATAACAAAACAACATTCGCTGATAAAATGACGAGGGAATAATGAATCAGAAATTATAACAAAAATATTCGTTATCATTCGCATAAAACTTTTGTATTGTCAGGAAAAGCAATCTCCAATGTTTGAAGGCGTCCAATTGATAATATCAAAAGGAAGTTGTCGCGAGCAAACAAAGAGCGTCAATTCAGAAAATTCCCAGACTAAATAGAAAACCAATTAGAGAGGGGACAAACGAAAATAACAGGATATCGATGATTCCGCCGCCGATGTTTCAAAATACTTTTTAATAATGTGAAGGATGAGAAATGAGAAATTACCTTTTTGAGAAATTCGCATCAAAAGCCGCTGTTATTTTGATAAATGAGAGGATCCGGCCGTCGGTATCCGATGACGGCTCCAATTGAAAGTTGATAAATATATCGGCTTTATTACGAGCGGTGTCGCCGCCACATGTTTTTGGGATCGACATTTTTATGAAAATGAATCATTTTTTCAGGCGATGTTTCGGATAGCCCCTGCGATGTCAGCAGTCACTAGCTCATCCCTTCCGTAGCCTATAAAATAGTCTCTTTGTATTGAATCCACTGATAGCTTGAATAGTAGGTATGATAGCAATACGATAATGTCTTTAAGCTTTTTAAACGTTCGTGATTTGGTGACATAATGATTATTTTATAACGGGTATTTATCACGTAAATACCTGTTATAAAATAATCATAATGTCTTTAAGTTCCGTGAAATAATGGGAAAAGTTATTCAAGGAAAGGAGCGCAAAAAGTATTTCAACTACCGAAGTTCTGACCATATTTTGACCACACGGTGAAAGATATTTATAAGTTTTATGAATGTTGCTTTGTAATTTTGAGAAGGCGCGGCTCCATATTGCTCATGGCAATATTGCCATTACTCAATTCACAGGACTTAAATACTTTAAATAGCCATTTTCGTATTGTCAGATTGGTTGAGCTCTAAAGGGATGACAATAGATTGTAAGTCATGTACGAGTATGTAGTGAGCCAGTGTCGAAAGCATCAGCGTCTCGCATCTCGCGTCTCGTGTCAATAATCAAAGTTTTTTACTCATCTCAAAACTGCTAACGCTATATATTTCCTCTATAACGCTAACGCGTCTAAAGAAGTTTTCACTTCAAAAATTTCTTAATTTCTTAATTCTTTATTGTACAAATAGACACACACAGGATAATAACATAAAAAAGGACATGTACAAAGGCGAACTTAACCCTACAAAGAGTTTTCTTCCAGCAAACCTTTGAGGCCAGAGAGATGTGCAAAATAGATAGTGGGTACATGTACAAAGAGAACGAAAGAAACAAATATTATTATTTAAACATACGTAAAAATAAGTTTTTTATTTAATTTAAAAAACGGGTTTTCCATCTCTAGGTACCTACTAGAGCCTATGGGGTATTTTTTTATGTATTAAATAGTCATTATTTACAGAGTATCATTAGATTATTATAGTCCAATGATACTCCGCACAAGGCGTCGTTAGCCGTCGTGTGTTCCTCCCGATCCTCGAACATTACCGACATACAAAAAGTACAGACATAAAGATGATTGATGGCTTCAATGAAACGAAAAACATAAAACCCCACGAATCAACCTGCCCTGAATTTAATATTTTTACTTAACTGGCAACATTGTTCCTCAATGGGGAAGTTTATGTCTGATGGAGAATATTTTGATGAGTGAATTAGTACAACTTGTAGCAATTTATCTAAATCAGCACCTTCTTTACTCGCTTTTTTGTGAATTAAATTGAGCAAATTATTTTTATGAAGAGCAGTCTGCATTAATTATTTATTTGAAGAATAAACTTTATTATTATCCTTATGTTGTCAGTTGAAGTGTCTATTTCATATGAAAGCCGCACTGAAGCAAATGAATTTAGATTTAAAAATACACGCGAATATTACACAGATCCTAGAGAGAGGCCTATTGTTTTTAAGAAGAGAGTTAATAGGCACCTTCTGGGTAGGCTCGCTCCATCGTAGACCTCACTCTTGCCTGTGTAAGTCTGAGGTCAAGAGCTGACCCATTCATCATAAAAAAAAAAAAAAAAAAAAAAAAGAGGCGTTTTCTGAAGCTAAAATGTTTAACCCGTCAAAAAGATTGTCTTACTACCTAACCTAACCTAATTAAAACTTAAGCAAGCAAATCTGTGTTAAAATAAAAGATTTCTTGGTAAAATCCGGAGTCTGCGGGGGTGGGGGCGGGGGCGGTGTCAGTCAGCGATGTGTAGCCCACGCACTCTAGGCTTGTTTGCACTCTGCTTCGCTTCAATCTAAATAAACAATTTGTTGTTGTTCTTTGATAATTGGAGCAAAATACACGCCTAGCTTTCAGTTATTATCCATCTTCTTAAATCTAAATGTTAGCGTTGCCTCGCATTATTTTACCTAAAAGGTTGCCTTCAAATAATTGTTACCGCTTCTAATAACTGAAGCACAACAGCACAGCAACAGCGCACGCAGCGCAACTAAGTTACATGACGTCCCATAATTTTTCAGTTATTCGCAAATTCAGTTTCAGTTACATTTGCTAGGAATATCAATAAAATTTTACGATAATTGGTTTCAGAGCATTGGAAAATCATATTTTGAATGTTCGTAACTTTCTAAAGGGATTGAAATTTTGTGATTTGTTCTTTTTGATCATAGAACTAATTCCATTAACTAATGTAGAGTTGCATTCTAAAGGTATTTTTCTAAAAACCCTTGGTCTTATGTACTTAGGTAGGTACCTACCTACATCAAAGTTTCGATCTTTAATAATGAAATTACGAGCACCTATTTTATTATTTCTAATGATGCGCAACAACACAAGTTGAGTGATAGAAAATGTAAGGACTGAATCAATTCGTATACTAATTAGAATATGGTCACGTCCCAAATATACATTGACAGTTACTAAGTTAGAACAGAGGTCCGTTATGACGTCTGAACAAAATGTCCGCGTTATTTCCCATCCGGGGCCGTTTGGACCCTGCGCAAGTTTCCACCGTCCCTCGGGACCTTGGTCGCTAACATGTCCGGAAAGTGCTGAAGCCAGCCGAAGAGTTTTATGTAACATCCCTGAGGAGTAAGAGTTCTTCTACGCAGTGTTGTAGCCCTCTGGGATAAACTGTGCTCCACGCGCAAAAACAATCAATAAGACAGAGTAGGGCTGCAAATATTTACATAGATCTTCGTGAATTCAAGAGATTACACTTTTGTGTTTCAATAAACATTTGAAGAGATTTTGAAACGTTTTCAAGTAAACCACTTGAAAGAGCTTCTAACTCGAAGATTTTTGTATATTCTATTCCTTTTTATAAAAGGTACAAAAATCTTGGAATAAGAAGCTCCATAACTAAACCATTTTATCTTATTCATAAAACTCAAAACGCTCAAAGGATTCAATGTCGTCACAAAATATATCAACAATTGCTCATTCGTCAGAAGAAATCTTGCGCGGTTCATTTAATTCAACGATTATTATATTTAAGTCGCCACTCTCAAGTAGGGTTGGAAGCGAAATAGCTCTGGTGATTGTAGGGGGATTGTGGCCGCGGGCGCGATGTAAAGCGATAGCACTTTAGTTGGATCGACCCTTGATAGTGTAGTGGAACTGCTGCGGTCAGTGAACTACTGACAGAGGAACACTCATCTACCATTGCAGTTGTTAGCGTTACATACAGGGTTGCAGAGATCGAATTGATGCGCTTATCACTTTCACCGAAATAAACAACAAACCAGTGAAAAAATCGTCAAAATCTATCGCCGGGATTGCAGCCCATGAACTCCAGATCTAAATGTCGAGGCACAGACGACCAATGGCTTCACAAACAA
Source organism: Epirrhoe tristata (assembly GCA_951394285.1). Taxonomy (NCBI): domain Eukaryota; kingdom Metazoa; phylum Arthropoda; class Insecta; order Lepidoptera; family Geometridae; genus Epirrhoe; species Epirrhoe tristata. The sequence continues at coordinate 163,901 of OX596138.1, read as the reverse complement.
CACTTACTTTTACCTTCTTATAAAAATTAAAGGCATAACTTGAAGTACAAGTTTGTTATAGGAAATAACTTTAATCATCCTCTCAAAATTTGGGTCAGATCAATAGAACTTTCACACTTATAGATGAGGTTAGACAATAAAGCGGTGCTGTTGATTTAACCAACAAAGGATGGGAGCTTTGTCTATAAACAATGGATGAGAAGTAAGTCAAGTGAAGATGTTTGCGGTTATCCAATACAAGTCTAAATAGTCAATGCTTTGAGATTTGAGGGGACTTTTGGCAAGAAAATGTGTTTTTAGGCCGCGAATGAATAAATATTTATACTGAAGTTACCATGGTTTGAGACAACTAAAGCATCTATTCCAGGAAATGGCATAGGTACCTAATAGTGAAGTTCTTAACCTAAGAGCACTGAAAATCTCACCCGTTTTATTGGAAATTTGCGATGGAATTCTAAATTCTTTCGTGCGCTTTGGCTCATGTTTTCGTTACAAATAGCGTGGTTTCTATTCGTTATTGGCTCCTATGAAGAAGCATCAAGCTGTTCTAACAGCAATAGTTTGTTGTAAAACCTAGGCATCCTTGTTTCCTGGCTGTGATAACAAGACCTTTGTAAAAACAATACATACGTTAACATTTAAGTTAAAATCCTGAAACTCAGAAATACTTTTCAGTGACCGGAAAGTAATTGAAATGTCCGAAACAGTGAGCTGGCCCCCCTTCCCGGCCCCCCACATGCCCCCCCGCGGCCCCCGAGAACAGTTACTCTAATTCGATTGGCGCCCTTTTCACGCTCGGTGACATCCTGCGGCCGATAGTAATTAACTGCCAAATCCGACACACCGACCGACAGACCGACAAACTCAATCCGCACTAATTGAACAGTCGCTTAATTTCATTACCGATGGACACCCTTTATATTCGAGTTGCGAAACGGGCGGACTCAGCGGAATAAACATGTTTCATTAGGCATTGATACACGATGCGCGTTTAGATGCGCATTCAATGTTTTCTAAATGAGCGAGAGCTTACCACGACGAACTGATCCACTTCAATTGAATTCTCAAAGTCAAAGTCAAAAAGGATTTATTCAGTAGGACCGCTGGGATCACTTTGAACTACACTTTCTCTAAATAAATAGCCCGTAAACAGTTGAATCATGTTGGTAATTATAATTATTGTTTTAAGTAAGTATTATGCGGTATAAGTCTATTATTATTACGAAACTAACAGTCTTATGATCGTTTAAATATTTGGTTTAAAAGCTCAAACGTAAAGGTAAATAACAATTATTGAGTTAAAATGGAAAATAAAAATCTGGACAGAAGAAGAGTGTCTAAATTAAATAGTAGTCGATTGACGAAGAATGGCGGAGGTTAGCGAGGTCGGAAGCCGCAGAATCCTACGCATAAATAATTTAGATGAGTGTTATTGAGCAGGGTGGCTCTGCAATTAAATTCAAATTTGATTGTAGGGGCTGTTTTTGAAGTGGGTATTTCAAGTTTATTGCTTTTTAAAAGCAGTTTGATTGAGGTCCTTATAATTCCTGCTGTGTAAATAAGTTATTGTTTTGGGCTAATTTAGCATTTCCGGAAGTGTAGTAACGAGCTTGAAGATTTTAAGGTGTAGGTTTGATCAGCTAGTGCACTTGTCAACAATATTACATACATACATACATAAAATCACGCCTATTTCCCGAAGGGGTAGGCAGAGACCACGACAATATTGATTGATTCATTTGGATAAACTTTGCCCCTATATGACCTTTATGCTCCTCTTTAGGATGTAGTAGATTCCAGGTCTCTCGCAACCATTTCTGTGTTTATTATCTCACCACTACCATAACACTGTTTCACATCTCTTACTCAGCGCAAATTTTCAAAAAGACCTTTTAATTTTAGTAATCAGTTGCCTAAACGTATCTAATAAAACTCAGAGATTTCAAAAGATTTTTGCATTGCTCTCCATTAAAATTACCGTGAAGAAGTACCTGCTCTCCACCAAGCGCCTCCGACTCGATATAAAAGCGTTCTAATACAATTTGCAAAAGAAAATCTTATTTCTTCAAATTCAATTCGCAAGGAAACTCAAAATAATTTTACATGAAGAATAGAATGAGAGGAACTTCGTGCCGTAAAGTTTGTGAATTAATGCATATAGCAGCATTACGTACGCGGTTTTTGTATAAGTTTCGCCGACTTGCAGGAGCCGCGTGGTTGGTGTCACGTGACACCTGGTGCGGCCCCGAGTTCTGTAACATCTGTAAACAGGTATCACATGCTTGATCTTATTATGCTGAATGTTCAAAACGAGGAAAATTCCGTTAAAGTCAAATAAAGATTTTTTGAAGATTAATTTCTCAGAAGTGAGTGCTTTGAGTTCACTTTGAAACGTGATCAGGAAGATAGGTGAGTTTTCTTGGATATTCAAATCTAAAACCTCTGAAGAAAAAATCTCATACCAGGATGTCATTTTAGTTAAATCGCAACTAAAACGGACTCCCGTAAAAGCATCTATTCAGTTGTAAGATGTTCTATTACTTTGCGACCCATGAAGAACCAGGACAACAAAACAGTTAAGACCTTGCAATATGTCTTTATAAGATTATCTTGAATTCTTGAACTGCACAAACACGAAATCAGGAGTCGGTGGGATCGTCAAGTTAAACGTGTTGGTGGCAGCCATCGCCCGGGTACAGACCATTAGCCCCGACAGTCTCCGTAATCAGTTTACCGGCCCTCGTGTGATGTGTTTGTGCAAATGTTGGCTTCTCTGAGTTATTTCGTGCTAATAGATTAATTGACTCGGATACATCTGAAGCGACGTGTGTAAATAACATCAAAATAGTGGAGGATTGAGTACCTACGTGTTTGTGGAGTCGAGCAGTATCCGTACTTAACTTACACAAGTAAAGTATTTAGGCTCATATGAAAGAGTAAAATAGAAGACACATTTCCTGATAAAGAAGAAAAATAAGGTTCAGCCTAAGAGAGAAGTAATAAATAGAGAAGCAGGACCATACGTGTCCGGGGAAATGGTAAAAATAAAGTTGGTTAAAAAGGGCCCCAAGTAATTCAAACTTAGAAAGTACTTTAGTCGGGTCCGTAAATTCATATTAGCGCGGATTTGTTCCCGCCCAGACAGCACCGCACTAGATTTATTATTGTTTACGTAAAAAAGCAAAATTAACCAGCCCCACTTTTAATCAAGATTCCGTAAAATATCAAATTATCTTAAAGTGGGGTCGCGAATTTCGAATTTTAATTGAAAACGGTTTAACTTTTAATGAAGGGAAGTGAAAAAAAGTTGAAAATGAGCCGGAAGTTCCCGTGTTGTTCTCTGTCTTTATTAAAGTCTTAACTATTTTTTGTTCATTGTTTATTCCTCGGAGAAGCGCGGTCCGGAGTCGACCTGTTCAATAATTCAACTAAAACACAACGCTATGTTATCAAAATATCCCATTTTCGCTCAGTATCCAATTTAATTTTACGTTTCTGTAAGTTACCTGTATGTATTAAAAGATTTTTAAAAGAAGCAACGACAAGTGAAACTAAATGAGTTAAATTCATCAGATGTAATGTAGTTACACTTAAAATACAAATAAAGAAGAATCAAGTAATCGCTCGGCGTCGATCTCAGATAGAGCCATGAATTTTTAAACTCACTTTAAAGAGTAAAGCGCCGAGTGACTCTTAAGTACAAGTGTTATTGCAGACGGGTTAATGCGAGTCAGTTGTGAGCGGCACTGAGGGACTCGATTGTTCCTTTGTCCATAATCATCCTTACTCGGGATCGAGTTGAGTTAAATAATTCTCATTCAAAAAAATTGCTAAATACTGAGTGGACGAAGAGCGCAGTGTATAGAATGGAGATGAAAATCCTTTTTTAATTTGTCTGTTCTTTAAATTGTAGCATTTTTAAACTTACGGTTATTTTTTGTACTGAAAACGCTAACATAATTCGATAAAGAAATAATCAAAGTAAATGAGCTAGCTGCATTTTATGAGCTGTGTCAAAAATAGCGATTCTCTCGCTCGATTTGCTTGCTCGCGCCGTGTTTGTTCGGCGACCGACGTGCGCGTCTTCTTTTTAAATCTGCTTCGCACTACCAGCTGCCTATTTTTTATAGACTAGATACTAATTGCAAAATTTCACTACAAGTTTCTTAGAAATTTATTTCCAAAGTCCAAGAGCAATTAAGTGTCTTGGAATTTTGTAATTCCTCACTTAATTAAGTGAAAAAAATCCTAAAGCATCGTGAAAGTTACCAGAGACCATTAAAATAATTACAGAAGAAACAATTAAGCAACTAATTAAGACAAAACAAGCTTCAATCCGGGAGCGGCAGACTGCCAACAAACAGTTTAAAGTAAATTAACTTTCAATAATTTACCTGCCGCTGGGATAATGAATTATTTCAAAATGAAATTAATAACGAACTACTGAAAATAATTGCTTGTTCTAAATGAGCTGTCCTAAGGATAGTTGAACTAGAGACGCGAATCCACATTGTTTAACGGCTTAGTGATGATCACGGCTTGAATCTACAAAACATGACTTGTGTGTGTCGGTCATGATTGTAGTTGTTCTGAAATTCACAATAGGCTCAGCGCGGCGCGGAGGGCGCGGCGCGGGCGGCGGCTCATTTATTCAAACGATTAGAACATAAAGGACACTTTGTTGCTCTCTAACAATGGGCGTGAGAGACACGAGGTGCGATCTGACACATCCAGGGGACGCAGGGTCCGACACACACCGCCCCGGAAGGAATACAATTCCGATCCACGAATGGGGAACGCAAAGTTTGTTTTTCCGACGGTTTTCCCAAACTCAGTTTGATTTGAGCCGGCCATTTTGTGTTCGGGAAAATTGACTTTGAGATTGTGATCTGACTTCTTTATAATTTGCATTCTGTGGATAATATTTTTGCGGATTTATTTTTCGACTTTTCGGCTGCCATTTTTCAATTAGAATAAATTTTGGAGAGAGCTCATTTGGCCGGTTGTTTTTATTAAAAAGGCCGAGTGTTTTCTTTCTTTGAATATTATTAGGAATTCGGTTTTCGCACCTTTTTGGTTTGAGATTGAATATTAAACTTTTAATAGACTTTTTTACCGCGTTATTGAGCGTTAGGCTGTGGTCGTTAGGTTAGCACACGTCCTTTAGCGATACCCTTAGCTTTGTCAATCACGTACGCCATTTTACGTCCGTAATTTACCTGAGAGCGTAATAGTTATGTAGTTCTTAATTATTCAGCAGCGACACTCACACACCACTCGTGTGTCGACCACGTCGATTGTGTATATGTGGGATTTAAAATCATCGCCTCAAAATGAGCCCAAACAAACGCACCTTATCTAATCCAGAATTAACATAAGTATAAATATACTAAACTATTTAAATTCTGAAATAAGTTTGATCGTTCAGAATCATTCCAAACAAGAAGATAAACAGCCGCGCACTCATTGGAGCCCAAGCATAAGCATAAATATTGCAGGACTTAGCAAGCTTATATAACATAAGGCAGGGTATAAGATTGTAATTAAGTTATTTCCCAGAGAAACCCTTGATTTCCGAGTCTGGGTGAGTTTCCTCAATAGTAGCCATTAGCTGTCTCGGCCAGCGCTGGCCGGCGGCCGGCGGCCGGCGGGGACAATGAGGTCAGCATCTGTCCGCCTAATCCTGCGTGTACAGTACAGTGTACTTTCTTGAAAGCTTTCGACTATTTTCTTAAGGAAAAGGCCGAGAACATCTTTTGCATTTTCATCTAGATTGCGTTGAGTAAGTACCTACCGCTTTCTGTTTTTCGCAAAATGTACTCGTATTTTTCTTTGTATGGATCGCAGCAATTATAAGGACACAGCTTCAGCACCGATTCCATTCTTTATGATGAACTGAAGGAATGCTTGTCATAAAATAAATATCATGTGTTACATATACGAGTATACCATTAGTTTCTTCTTTTTCAATATGGTATTTATGATCTATGTTCAACCTCAAACACGGAGAAACTTTTAAATAATCGTGATGACCAAACGAGATGCCTCAACTTTTAATCTTTTTAACCGACTTCAAAAAAAGGAGGAGGTTATATGTTCGGCTGTATGTATGTTTTTTTATTTTTTTTTTATGTATGTTCACCGATATTTCCGTCAGTTGTGGACCGATTTCCAAATTTTTTTTTTGTTTGAAAGGGTATACTCTTATAGTGGTCCCATATAAATTTTATTCCTGAGGGATTAATAGTTTTCCCGTAAAACTAAAACAATCACTGAACTTTAAGAAAATTGTGGACCGATTGCCAAAATTTTTTTTGTTAGAAAGAGGTATACTCTCGAGGTGGCGCCATATATTTTTTTTTCCTGAGGGATTGACAGTTTTCCCGTAACATTCAAAAAACCTCATTCTCACTACACAACATACCCTGACTCACAATCTGAGTCAAACATTAAATAGTTTGAAAGGGTATTTATTACACCCGAGGTAGTCCAAAATATTTTCTTTTCCTTATGGATTGATAGTTTTCCCCCTTGCTGAACTCCGGTGTGTCCTTCAGTAGGTCTGCCCATGACTTCTCTCTTATCCCTTCCTACTTAAGCTACGATAAGCAAAGTCTTAATGTACTCGTAGCTTACTATATTATTTACACATACACTTTTATTTACACAGTATTTATTTACTTACACTAAAAAGTGAAAAATAAAACTTTTTGAAAAAAAAAATTGAACCGACTTCACAGAACACAAACAGAAGAACCTTCTACACACTAAAAAGAGAAAAATAAGAATATAATTTGAAGTCGGTGCCAAGTGAATACGATTAAGTACCTATCAAAAAAAGAAATCGAGCGATAGCGTACCAGGATACAATTTTGCACCCAAGTTCTTTTGAATTTCTTAGATGTAAATGAATAGTTGGCACCGACTTCAAATTATATTCTTATTTTTCTCTTTTTAGTGTGTAGAAGGTTCTTCTGTTTGTGTTCTGTGAAGTCGGTTCAATTTTTTTTTTCAAAAAGTTTTATTCGTTTTTCGTTTTGATTGTGTGTAGGTAAGTATACATCTAGATCGTCGTCTCTGTTCGTGCATTGTTGAAGAGTTATTGCTCAATTCAATTGGCATCACAACTCAATCCAGTTCTTCATGATCGGGCTAAAAATGTGCGACATGAACAGCTGTAGAACAAAGTTGTAAATGAGAGCTTTCCTAATTTGTTCCCGTGACGTGAGCGGTCTAGTTCTACAACGGGATTAACTTAATTGATGTTTTGTGAGGAAAGACTCCATCAAGGTAATTGTGGAGGGAGTTTACTGCAGACCGACTTTTGCTTGTTTCAAAACGACCATGTACAAAAATAATGCTGCTGAAATCCGCGATGTGCCACAGTGTGAAGAATTCAATAGTGTTTAGTAATTATACGATTTGGGGTAATACAGATATAAAATTAAATAAAATCACGTGCGATGCTCAAACTCGAGATCCACTAGGAGCTTGGCTCTACTAGTAAAGATCTCATAACTTTTTTACAGCGAGAGCTTAGTGAACATGTAGAGTCTTGGCAATCAATTTAGATGGAATGTTTCGGTGGGATTATTACTTCTCTTTATGTACAATAAAATGTTAATTTTGTTTGTCATGTAATTGTGTTTGAAGCAGTAAAGACAAACTCATTACTGTGATTTGGTTAGGCTTAGTGAAGTGGAGCCTCCTGACCCTCCGGAGTCTAGCCGGGTTGTTTAGACTGGGCCTATTACTGTCGCTCAACTGTTTGTTTGTCTGCAAACTTGACAATTGTTTGCCTTCAAGTACGTGCTGAGAGAGTTTCAATAATTCAGTCTCCGCACTCCCGGGGGATATGTTCCACCAACTATAATACTTTAGAGGATGATTGCACTAGACAGAGTAGGGTCCGGGCAGGGACCGCGACGTAAGTGAAAGTTGATAATATGTTTATGTCTAAGTTGAAATCAAAGCGGAACGCGGCTTCAGGCGACTTAGCTCGGTTACTGGTTACTAGCTTATATAAACTAACTTGCCTTTATTTTGCTAGTAAATCCCTATGTACCTAAAGCCATTGCAATATGTAACATGATGCCACGCATTGTGGCTCGCTAAACAAACTTTAAAAACTAAGTTTCAATCTTGCCTCGTGTCGGACGCTGTCCGGCCCGGTGTGAATGGATCTTAAAGTTTACAGTCCACTATGAATTTATAAGTTCAACTTCTTGGAAACTAAAGGGACTTTTATGTTCAGTTTGCTTAATGGCAGGTACTCGGGCGGTATATTTTGATTACTGCGCAGAATAAAGGAAAAGTTGCTTGCGGGGGCTCCTAACATTATAGTGGTGAGAACATAGTTTTGCTTATTCGCAGAACTTAAAGTTACATTTATACAGGGTGTAAAAAGACGTCTACCGAAGCCGAAAGGGGTAGGTACAGCATCCCAAAACACAGCCAAATCCAAAAGGATTTTCCAAAAAAATCATTATATCCGGAGAAAACCGACCTCGCACAGCTGGTCGAGCGTATGTACTGGGCGCGTTTTTATACGTAGATTGTTGGATTTTGAGTTTTAATTGTTTTTTTCTTTTATTAATGAATTGAATAGGTAGGTATGGTCTTATTATGTTGTACTAGTAGCAAAAAACTAGAAAATAAAATAAAATGACGTAGCTAAGTCAAAAAAAAATTTCGATAAATATGTTCAGAATCATGGTCTGATTGCAATCCCTCAGTTTTCGGTAGCAGTCTTTTTACACCCTGTATAGAAGCCCAGTTATTGATTTAATCTACTGATAGGATCTAAAAAACTTGCTTATTGTCATGTATTTGATAAACCTCTTTGATTCTTCGAGAACAACTAAGTGAGTTACTCCACGAGCTCTACCTCTCTAGATATAAATTAGTTCCCTGATTATTTGCTACAATATCACAAAATATATCAAAATAAGAAAACACAAACCAGTCCGTAACAATCGTTGGGCGGTATAAGGTACTTATTCAGCTTTAATTGGCACTCAGTCAATAGATCTGTTATTTATCAGGCAACCTAGACAAATGGCTATTAGCATTTAATAGCGCTGGCGAAATTGTGGTTTCGTTGGGCGGTGGTCAAAGTGTGTAAACAATGTGTTACATAAAAAGTAAGAGAATGTCAGAAATACAGTCCTAAATCAAGACTTTATCACATCACACCGAATGGAATTTTTAATAGTTTTCTTGTTTAGCACGCAATGAATGTCATTTATTCATTGCGCAAGCAAGAAAACTTTAATATGAATAAATGTTGATATCTTGGTGATGTTTGCATTATTAACATCTTCTAAGAAAACACAAGTAAAACCGTTGCAGTTTCGCTAACCGCAGTCATTTGTCTAGGTCCTCAAACGAAGTACCCATCGGAGAACGTCCCAGATTTTATTGCGCATAACACAAGTTTATGGGCGTTATCTACTCGCGGCGATAGCGGGAGGCGGAGGCGAGCCGCGCGGGACGTGACCCGCCTGCCGATGCCTGAGGTGACTCCACATTGAGGATTTTTCATCAAAGGGGCATTACGAGCATTGGGTCTGTCTGATGTTGATGTGAGCAGTCACCATATCCTATAGCCTATGGTCGCCCATAGGCAAGTGGAGTTGGAGGTGATTCTCATGACACATACATCCTGTAAAAACTAATATATTTTGATAAAGCTTTATTTTAGCAACGTTTTCGGCTGTTGTTTAACAAGTACTTACCAGAATTACTGTTACTGGGAAATGTAACAAGTGTGAACGCACCCTATCTCAGGAATTGTTCAATGTGCGGTTCCCACTTTTGAAATTGGGGTCATTGATCGAATCAACTTTCTTGAGACGCGCTTTGTATGGACGGCCGCGGCTTGTTTTGCAAAATTCCAATTTGCTACGGAAATTTCCCGTTAATTTAAGTTAGACTTAGTTATACTCAGCATCTTATAACAAATTATGACTTTAGTAAAGCTATATTCAAACCAACGTGATCAGGCGACACGTTAATGAAAATGGGAGTGTTGACAAAGCTCTACAAAGTTGTTGCGCACATGTTCACTAAATCACACAGCGTTCAGCATGCGTCTCGTTAGCGACGTCGGTTGGGGCGCAGCTTTAGCGGATGATCTGCCGTTTAATCACGCGATGCCGTAGAAATACAGCTCAGTGGAGTTTAAAGCGAAATTAAACTGTTCATTACATAAAATGATTCGGCTGCAGAATGAAATGGCGACTTCATTTCGATGTGAAATGTTTGTGGTCGCGGCCGCTCCGAGTGCGGACGCTGCGATACTTACCATCACATTATTACTATACAATACCCTTTTTCAGCTGTTTTGCGTTTTTCCGCAAAAAGTTAGTCTAATTAGTAAATCAGTGTATGCTATCAGCCTCCAAATAAATATCAGCCTTGTTGCTTTAACGTTCTTATAGCTTAATAAATAAGTTATGTTTTAAATTCGTATAAAACTATAATCTTCTTTTTACACATGTCATGTTACAGTAAGAAATAAGAAAAAAGAGAACATTTACGTGATAAATAATATAATCTTCTCTAACCGCCCTAGGGGTGTGCTTGTTTGTCACATGGTGGTATAAAAAAACATATTTCCTTTGTCGTTGTGTTCCCATCATTGCGTAAATTATTTGTGTATTCGTCATTCCTTCCTGTGTCCTGTCTACCGCGTGAGCCAGTGAATATCTCAATTATTGTATCGCGGAGAGACAAAGAAATGTAACGCTCAATAAGTTGCTGTCTGTTGGTTTTTGCCGCTGATATCTGATGCTGAATTGTATTTGTATAACACTGAAATCGTAGTTTTAAACATCAGGTTCAATCAGGAGTCAGCTTTAATTAGGACTCATCATTTTTACGCCAGATGCTGGTCGATCGAAATTGTGTGTCAAAAAAAAACTGTCTGGGTGTCCACCTGTTGGCCTTGCGGGCTTCTTCTCATCACTACAACTGGTTCAGAGTCCTGCTACTTTAGCCCTTTTCACCCTTTAGTCAAATAATAGAGATTGCTAAAACAGAATTAAAACTAAAGGCATCATAGGAACAGACAAGTGTGCGGCGCTCACAAGCTAGCTTATTAAAAGTCTACTAAAAGCGAGTAGGTACGAGTACATCTAGAACTGTAAACGCGAGGCGACAAGGTTGATAGTGTAGAACTTGTTACGGTCGGCTCTACAATAAAACGTGGAGATAGTCTGTATTTTCTGTTATGAGCTACATATATCTATGTAGTAAGTATAGTATAGTATATCTACTGTATTTTCAGTGTTGTATTTTCTAGTGATCCGAGCGCTTCTTGTATTTTATTCACGACATCACATCTCGGAGATGAGGTAGGACTTAGTTTTTGCGATATCTTTGTGTGCTCAAATATTCTATTTGCAGAAAGGGCTTTTGGTTTCAGACAATTAGTTGGTTTTCAGAATAGGTAGCTAATGTTACTTTGTAAAGTTCAATAATAAATGAGTAATCTAGATAAAGGTTAAGTGCTCACGCAAAACATCGTCTGAGGTCTGAGGTCTGAGGTCTGAGGGATGGCAGCCGTTTGAAGTAAGTAACTCTATTCTTATTAATTACTGAAGAGATAACTGATTGATTAGGTTTTAATTATGTCACTCATTTATCTAGACTTTGACTTAATACGCGTAATTAGGTTTATGTTTATTTTTATTACATTACACTAATAATTTTTTTGTACAATTATTACAACAAATTCACGCAATCTTAAAAGCTATTCCATACTTCTCACAGTATATCAGTATCGAACACAATCGATTGGAGCTAACGTGTTACTCAGCAAGTTTGACGTTTTATAGCGTTTGTCTGGACTCGCGTTCGGGGAATATTCCCGAATAGCTGCGAGCACGCCCGCGGGCTCGGACCTTACAGCTCTGGTTTTATTGGACACATCGGTTTGTGATCACATGACCTTTGAGGGCTAAGAACAGAATCGCGACTGTCAACAAGGCGCGGTATAAATTTCGATCTTTAGGAATTCAAGGTCCTTTGAAAAAGCCTAAAAGGCATCATTTACTCTACATGTACATGTTTACATCTGTAAGCACGCCTAAATAAACAATGAATTAAGAGAAGACGAAAGATCATGAATCGCCGGTAACTAAAGATTTTTTGTTTTTATGTTTCTTATTTGTTTGTTCATCGCAACACTACGAGTATTACAAGGTTTTTGTCTAGAAATGTAATTTAGTTCTGGTGTTTTTGCCAGACAAAGCACTCAGACCTTACGAAGCAAATTGTAGGACTCATTAGTACACGATGTTCTTGTGTAAGCCGCTGTAAGTTTGCGAGTTGTTTCACCTTTTGTCGGTTATTTCACGGATTTGTAGCTTGTCCTTGAAATTGTAACAACGTTTGGTGCCAATTTATAAAGGCTATACCAGTGGTCATAGTCATAGTCTAAAGCCGGAACACGTACAGTACAGCGCAGAGCATTTTACGATTATCTATCAACATTGTTCGAAATGATATCAAAAATGTATGCACACAAATTCCAGACAGAATAAAAGCGACGACAGGAATGGTTAACGAGGTCGATTTTCAATATTATTTGAATGGTAACATAGTCGATAATAGTTTGAAAGCGAAAAAATGCTCTGCATTCAGCTTCACTAAGGGAGCACCCCTTAAAATACATTTTTCTAGAATCAAAGTTTATTCCTACGTAATTCAGTTGAAATATAACTTCTCAAAGAGCTAAGCTTAAGAAATATTGGTGAAACATCTACTGCTTCCACTTTGAAGTGTAATGTCGGAGGATTTTCTTTGAGGATATTGTCCGACGTCCCCTAAGCGTCAGGTACCCGCGGATCAAGCGGGATGATCCCAATATCCTGAGAGATGTGTATTAACTTGTCTATTTCATGAAATATGAGCTGCTTACCTATAAATCTAGGTTAATTATCGTTTTTAAAAGTTAGTAACTTTTAATGAAGAAATCAAGCTATCACAAGGATAAAAAGTTACAAAATCGTTTTTAGGATTCCGTACCCAAGGGGCACCTAACGGTACCCTAAAAGGTGATCGTCACTATCTCTCCGACAGTCTGTCCATCCATCCGTCCGTCCATGATAATGTGTCACAGGCCACTGTATTTACCTGTCTCGAAAACATACTTTTAGTACATAATAATATACATTGGACTTACTTATGCAAAATGAACTTATATTAGTTTCTCTAGATTCCTTCCTAAAGAACCTACTCGTGGAAAGTATGTAGCACATCATTTAATTAAATGTTCATTACAATTGCAGCCGTGTAAGTGCGAGAAATTCCGCGCCGAACAAATGAGCGAGCGAGCTTCGGAATATTTTTTTGGCTTTTCTTTCATTTTATAGGTACTCTTGTAGTTGAGGATAATAACGTGATAGCTAATTTAAATAAACTCTATTATTTGTTTAATGTATGCTGATCTTAATCGTTTTATGGAATTACGAATAAATGATAATGATTGGGATTGTAATAATGTTTCGAATGTAACTGTAAAACGGAATTTACAAAACATATTGCAAATACTTATTTGCAGTTTCGGCTATAAACTAAAAAGCATTTTGAACTCGGCCGATGTTCGGAGCCAGTTCATGCTCTCTGTGAAGCATCTTAATGAAAGTACACGCGCGTCGGCACATGAGGCACGGTGGAAAAACACGGCCTTTTTTGGAAAACCATATTTTTTGATACTCGCTTATCCGATTTCACATTCGGAATGAAAAAGTGAATATTTTTCTTTGGAAAGTGTTCATAAATACTTGTGTAGCGTTAGGTTTTCGTACTCTGCAGTCAATGAGCACCTATCCAATAAAATACTCAAAGTCTGCAGTAGAACATGATGTATAACGAAACTTTAAAACAGTAACACAAAGGGAATTCGACCTGAGGAAGGTCAAAAGCGAAAATAAAGTATGTCACATTACAGAGTACCTTCGTATAACGTTCTATGGCAATTACTTTGTACGGAACCCTTCGTAAAAATAACTTAATGTCACACAAAGGTCACCCTCAAGAGTTATTGGAGCGAATTACTTGAATTTACGTGAAGTATTCACCCCATTTTGAAGTATTCAGCCCATCTGGAAGTTTTGACGTGTAATTAGCGTGAAAATACTTTGGATTCGGGTTGAGTGATTGCAGCGCTTACAACAACCGAGTCCTAATCGCTCGTCGGCTGAGCTGACTGCCGCGCGCCGGCACGCACGCTGATCTACTGAGGCTCGCTTTATTAACTATTTTTGGCTCTTGTCTGATAGATTACGGTAGAGACAACTTTTATATTAATGACTTTAGTTTTGGTAACTGGAATAATTCCCAAAAATAGTTTGAAAAACATAATTTGGAAAACATTCCATAACCGCAGACGATCTTTATCATACTTTCAAAGCTTGATACTGAGATAAATAAATTTGGGCGTTATTCGAGAAATAAATTGTTCGGTAATAATATTATTCGCGTATTTTAAGATAACCGTATAATAGTGCTACATCTCTCAGATAGAAGATGGTCATAAAATCCAAATCTGCAGGCGACTAGGCACGCGCTTGGTTTTATTGCGCGTAAAGCAAGTTTAGTGCGCCTTATCAGATGCTCGGCGGCGCCCGTGGGCTCACAGGGTCGTCCACACGACAGGTTAAGGACCTTTTCCAATACTCTAGCTATGTAGAAGAACTAAACGAAGAATCACGACGACATACTCTCAAATCACTAAAGCACATGGTACATTTTGCAGGATTTACAGCTTGTTGCCCTGAATTCGAAGCTTTGCTTAGATTGGAGCTAAATATTATTTATAAACGCATACAACTCACTTGATACCTTGATGCATTTACACGTAACGATACGATACGTGGGTTGAAATCAATTACGTAGAGAATTAATTTATAATTTGCTCACATTTCCGGGTAGGTATACAATTTGATACTGTCTATAATAAATAATAAATTAACTGGACTGCTGGACATTTCACACAGCATCATCTAGCCCTAAACTAAGCAAAGCTATGGGATAACTGTTATACTACTTTTATACTCTTTTATTTGAAAATACATACATATTATACATAGAAACACCCTTATAATGAGAGTACCATCAATTACACTCTTCAGATCAAATTATACTCTTCAGTGAAATAAGGCGAAAATGAGGATGAGTTTGTGCTCCGCCACCCCTACTACAGAAAAAGGCATAATACAATATGAAACGTTAAATTTTTTTTTTTTTTATTTCACACAGCATCATCTAGCCCCAAACTAAGCAAAGCTTGTACTATGGGAACCAGATAACTGATAGAATACTTATATACTTTTTGTTTGTAAATACATACATATTATACATAGAAACGCCCAAACCCGAGACAAATATCTGTAGGTCATACAAACATTTGTCCCGCGGCGGGGATCGAACCCGCAACCTTCTGCGTCGCAGGCGGACCTTCGCCCACTGCACCACAGAGGTCGTCAATAATATACAGGGTGTAAAAAGACTGCTACCGAAAACTGAGGGATTGCAATCAGACCATGATTCTGAACATATTTATCGAAAAAAAAACGAAAAAATTTTTTTACTTAGCTACGTCATTTTATTTTATTTTCTAGTTTTTTGCTACTAGTACAACATAATAAGACCATACCTACCTAATCATTTCATTTATAACAGAAAAAAACAATTAAAACTCAAAATCCAGCAATCTACGTATAAAAACGCGCCCAGTACATACGCTCGACCAGCGGTGCGAGGTCGGTTTTCTCCGGATATAATGATTTTTTTGGAAAATCCTTTTGGATTTGGCTGTGTTTTGGGATACTGTACCTACCCCTTTCGGCTTCGGTAGACGTCTTTTTACTCCCTGTATATATAATATAATATAATATAATAATAAAAATAAAATATTGCTAAGTCAGTTCTCGTGAAAACGTTGAAGACTACCTTTGCTTTGATCTGCTATTGTTCCTGAGCCCCCTTCATTAGCAGTGGCCGAGAAGGAATCAATGTAATCACAACACCGCTCTCTAATTGTTATTAATTATTTGGAGACTGTTGTCTCTAATGAGAACTGAAACGTCATTAGCTGGATGTCGGAGGGTATTCGTGATTAATTGCGCCGAGTCTGTGATCCGAGACGGTCGGTAATCACTTCACTGAAGAATAGCTCACTGAGGAGATGAATCAACAGTCATTTAAATAAATTGAAATTATGTTTGAGGTACCGCAAACTCGAAGCCATTGTCAAATCATTCATAGGAACCATTTTACCCTAATTTTTTGTAGAGGCAAACTTAAAGGTTCCAAAACAATGCCTAAATTAGATTAGTATTGTAAAACCTATATTACATAAAAATGAGCAGGAGGTGTGCTGTGTGTGAGCTGCGCCTGAATTACGTTTTGTTTAGTCTTCGTAAACTCAAACCCAATATCATTTATCAGACGTTTTGAATGAGTTGTTTAAGAGACAGTCATGGTCACTATAAATCAGGTTTATAGGAGCTGTGCGTCGTAAAAAGCGGCAGTTTCATCCCACTTGGTTCGTGTTGTCAATTTCACACCTCTCGGCAGTCGTAACTTTCTGCTCCATTACTAATTTGATGCGGAAGCTTCAGGGTTAAGATTCCCTGGGACTTCAAGACAGATGTGTTTCATCATTGTCACATCGGAATCAAAACTTGTGAGCTAAGCAAACAGTATAAGTTTTTTTCAATGACGAAAACTTCCAAACGAGCTTAATGAAAGTTTAACTAGAAAACAATATAATATTAGTTACACAACATTACATAAGCTGTACATTTCTGAATAATACAATGTCCAAGAAATCATTGCCTCCGATTTGGAGGGTAGGCAAGTAATTGGACGTGGCGGGAGCGCAGCGAGCCGCGCCCGCCGTGGCGCACTCTTGCGTGTAATTCCGCAGTTCCTCATCTCATAAATCATCCGAAATGACGCCGAGACTTAGTTCGAGATGAGTGTCTCATTATTAGATGGTTTTGATAACGATCGACTGAATCAAATCATCACTGAAGGATACGGATTGATGTCGAGTCACAGTAAACCATACTAATTAATTAGGTTGAGGTAAAATATTTGTGATTCAACTTAGATAAGATAAGATAACATAATTTAACTATGCAAGTTAACTGTGTGTGTTGTTATGTTGTGTTATGAGGAGCATTTTGAGTCCGACGGTGTGTGGTGATTATAAAGATAATGTCAAAATTAAGACTTTATTTCAACTCGTAACTTATTATACATCGTAAAGCTTTCATTTTGCTATTAAAAACCAAAGTAAAAGTATAATTACTGTCAATGTCCGAGTTTAGTATCATAATTTACTACGTTTAAACTGACTTTAATGTGCCCCAAGCTGGTTGTAAATATCAAAGATTGTAAAAAGGTTCATCCTTCAGGCTTACATCTGGGACCTAATTGCAAATCTTATAAAAAGTTTCGCAATAAAAGTACAAAGCCTCTTTACGGCGACCATAAAACGGGACAGAGCGCAGCTTCCAATAACGATGACGATAAGGGCCCTCGCGAGATGAGGAGGTATCCGTTTGAGTGATGGCCGCTTTACCCGCGCCTGTCAAGGTCCTGCTGCACGGAATCACGCACTTTACACAGCTATTCCGGATTTTCTTCATATTTAACGTTTTATACCTAAGCGAAGAAGTATTTAAAACAAAAAAAATCACTACATTCCACGTTCAATCGACTACAAATAACCTAAAAGTAAACGAACGGCATTAACATCTTTAGAATATTTTCAAAGTAATTAATTTAGCAGTTTGTCTATGAAATATTTTTCAGTAAAGCTTCCAAATAGATTTTTCGTCTTTGACGTTTTTTCTGCAAGCGAATAAACAGCCACGTAATAGAATTTCGAAGTTAACGAACTGACTCCGCTTAAGACATCACAATTTGCTCGCTGTTTACTAAGTCACTGACGGAGGCTTCAAAGGTATTAAAATAATAACATCATTTGCTTTTAAAAAGTGTTTTTAAGATACAGAACTGTCGCATTCTAATGAAGCATTTGCTTTGAAATGACACTCGTATACATTTTAATTCAAACGCGGGTAGTTAAGCATACATAATGAGCGCTTATCGTGGATGAGGGCACCCGCACCCGCGCCGCGGCGACAGCCTGTAATCCCTGGCAACACTCTCGCCGCTGATCCCTCGAGAGGTCGCCTGCAAACTCACACATCAAGAACGAATGGAGTTATCAAGTTATCGCATTAAACATTCATCCCGCTGAGTCGCAGGCTCTGTCTTAGCGCGGCGACAGCTCGCCTCGTTAGCGCCAGCACGAGGGCTTCTAAATAATACATGCGACCCACCTCTAGCGGTGCCGGCTCCCGAGGTAGCCCCGATCTATTATTCACTCGACACTAGCATTCCCAGATCCACCATAACACGAGAGCACTTCACGTCACACCTGTCCGGAGCGGCACGCGCGCGAACAGACCGGCTCGTATTGTGCGGGTAGTAGAGACGCGGGGCGCGGTGCGGAGCGTGGGGCGGCGCGGGGGGCGGGGCGTGCGGACGGGGCGCCGGGCGCCGCGCGACTGCCGCACACAGCCCGAGCCCGACGTAACCTTGCCTACACTTGCATTTGTCAAAGGCTTCAAAAGGAATTTACATGAAATCCGCCACCCGATGGGTTTGATAGCGCGAATTGATATATTAAACCCGAATATTGGAGATTTTATCGTTCTTATTTATTTCGGTCATGTATTGTTCGGCGACACATCATTTGCTAATTATTCATTATCTCCTCGCCCACTTATTGAGGTGAGAAGTGAAAAGTGCTGGTTTGATTTTTGCAGAGATCAAATACTAGTATGATCGCTGTTTGCTCTGGCAGTATATAGCATCATATGATAATAGTATTATGTGCTCGTAGTTTAGCCTTGCGATGGTTCACAATGAAGAGTTTCAGGTGATGTAGAACATGGCGAGGTGGGGAGGTAGGGGGGTGGGGGGAGGGCAGGACATTAATGATGCAGCATTTACTCGCACGATGCTTCCGATAAACAATACCATCATAACACATAGAGGGAATTCAAATTAATGACGAATAAATTATACGAATGCGACAGTTTTTGCAGTTTAGCATTGTTGAACCGTTAATTAAGTTGGTCATAATGATTTGTTTGCGCGTTCAGAGAGTCGAGGCGACATTCGCACCCGCACTTTTTGACGTCACACAAGATTAGGTACACACACACATACATGAAATTTGGGAATACAAGGGATAAAGAACTAATATGACGTGGTGAGAAATGTGTGTCAGGATCGTACCCTGACGGGGAAAAGGCGTGATTTATGTATAATTGGATATTTAATTTACATATTTATGTATGCTGAGTCGATTAAGATAGTTAAACAGATCCATCCAGTCATGCGTATTCAAGAGGCTAGCGTCAATGGTATTTGTAAAAATCTTGATCGTTATACTTGAGCCATACCGAAGTCAGATAACCGGGTTTAGTCGCCTTTGTCCAGGATTCAGTCGTATAGAACCGAGAACCATTATACAAATCCACAGCCCAGAGGACCACACGGTACTGCCGACACTCGACTCGATCAAAAGCCTAGATTCACGTACGATTTTGCACAACTAACGCCAAGTTTTATGTCGTCTGTGGTCTTACTTAGTTTCTCTAAGCTTTTGTAGCTTAGGACCATTTGTCGAATCTATCTTATTAGCATGAATAGATATATAAAAAAAACTGACGTTAAATTATCTAAATGTGGGTCGTGCACGCTTGTCACCTCAGCAATCTCGCTTATACGTGCTCATATGTATATCAAAATTAGGGTAAACGAATAATTAAAGATCAATCCATGCAACAGCCATGGTGATGGAATGGATTGAACCACTGAACTAAAGCGGACTGGACGTTCGTCTGTGCAGTAACAGTCAACATGGCTGAAATCTCTTCGAAGACATCTTTAATCATAAAAAAATTCAATAAGTTATAAATCCTGTTGTATTTTGTAAATATATGTAAATATGTAGTAGCTTAGTTTCTGTAAATAAATGATAATATTTATAAGTTATTCTTATTTTACGATACATTATTATTATTATTATTTTTTTTATGATGAATGGGATTAACATTAACATTAAGATAAATTGCAATTGTAGTGTCAAAGAGAAAAACCCATTGTGAAGTTAGGGATTAGAATTAAGTGGAGTGTCGGAAGTAGCCCTCACTTGTCGCGGCGTGTGGCTGCAGCCTGCACTAATACGGCAGCAATAAATTATAAAAGCTTGTGTGGCGCGGCCTAATTATGTCCGCGCCACACCGCGCCGACTCGTTGCGTTTGCTAGCGCGCGCCTGCGGCTTCGCGCGCGCTAAATTGGTTTTGTTATGGGCTTATTTTACGTGCACACGGTGCCGGCGTAAATTGCTTCCTTCTCTGCAATTATCCGGTGGAATTAGTTTTTCATTTTGAAGGTATTTTATTCAGTTTGAGATAGTTTTTAGAGCTTGTAATTGAGGTTATTAATTTTATGTACCACGATTTTCGAACACGTTGAGGTAAAAGTTGAAAGCTTATCCCACTAGGCCTACGCAGCTTATAATAATATTTGTAGTTTCTTTAGCAATATTATGTCACGGTATTCTTAGAACTATTTTAAGACTCTTAATAAAGGCCGAGTCCTAGATTGATAGCTGTCATTGTTACATGTACTTAGGTTAAACTAATCAAAGCTTTGTTCGGAGATGAAGGCCCTTAGTCATACTTGAGTGCTGAAAAGGATAATAATATTATAACAGCAAATCCTTTCAATCACTTATTCGCGAGACTTAATTCAAAGTTTTATTTAACTTCAGCCACAGTCTGGAAAAACTCAGCGAGTCAACATAATCTCCGGCAAGTCAAACACGGCGGAGCTCCGAGGGCAATCGCGATCTTGTTGGATTATGAGCGAAATATGAAAACACTCGTGTATGCAAAACGAAAACATACCTACTTAAAATTGCTACTTAGTCGAAATCCGAGATATTTGTTGATTGAGTTGATACTTGTTTATGCCTGCAGTGTATTTGTCAGAATAAACATGCCTAAGTCAACAGTGTCGGCGTGGCGCGAGTGATACCGCGCGTACACTGCTGATGCTGGCACCACTCATTGCCGATGTGCTGCCTGTTTAGATACTCGTGCTTTATTACCTCGCGCTCACACTGCGCTTACACTTTCACCAACAAACATGCTTTTTACTACAAAATACCGTAATTATAAGAATTTAATATTTAATAATTGTTGTTTATTTAATTTACAGTTCAGTACAGTGTACAGTACAGTACAGTACAGTGTACCGGGTACGGTTTGCACACTCGAACAAAAGCAAAGGAGGTTGCTATTTATTTTGCTAATCAAAAGAAAAAAAAAGGAGTTCACTAAGCAAAGCAAAGTTCTTTAACATAGACAATATAATTATTTGAAGTTGTTCTCAAGTCTATTTTGCATCTTTTTGTGAATTGAAAAATCAACAGTCAGACTGACTGGCTGAAATTTATACCCATGACCAATGAAAGTTTTAAGCTTGAATCTAATCGGTAAACCTAGAACTTAAAGAATACAGAATACAGTTCAACTGCAGCTTTTGCGTAGCTTAGGTTAGCTTAATTATAATGATTAGGTACTGTTACTGCCCTCGGGGTATCATGTGTGGAGCGACAAGCGTACCCTTATTATGCTGATACAAATGTACCTTTCGGTCGGACGTTATGTAATTAAGTAATGTTTTGCTCTTTGTTTCGTGATTGCGAATGGATTTTGGTTTGTATTTTTTTTTTGCTACCTGGTGAGGGGGAATTCGATTTGGGGAATAAATTTTGCTGTTTGAGAACATAATTGAAACTTCTGAACGAGCGCTGTAGGGTTGAACGGGATAGGTAAAGCCATAGTAGCTACACGCAACTCAGCTGGTCTGCTCTGAGAAAAACACACATTTTTTAGTTTTGCATGGTGAGCAAGTTATATGACGTCATTCAAATGTCGTGACGTCACAGTGAAACAATGCTACTCCCGTAATGCCTGCGTTCAATTGCATCGCGAGCGAACAACCCCTTTCGGAGCAACTGGAGCTCACTGATGTACGACTGTGGAATGTTCTACACCATTGTTTGAATTTCAATGCAACTAAAATTATTCAGAGAATAAATTATTTTATTAGTAAAGTTATTTCAACGGTAAAATCACTATCAATCTACATAGTCTACATTATAAGTACAATGTTTCGCTTCCCAAATGTTTGTAGTGCGTAGCATTCAGAGTAGCATGTCGTAGCACTCGTAGCCCAGTGCCGTAGCATTATGGCCCCATTGTGTCGCCGCGTAGCATTTGTAACACTTTGAGCTGGTAGCACCGTAGCCTTGTCATCATCGCGTAGAGGTCATAGCTACGCCGTAGCGGCGTAGTGTTTGCAGTGCTATAAAAGCAATTAGAATTCAGCGTGAGTACTGAATATCCTGATCGATGGTTTCATTCCTGTATTATTACAAGTTATTAGCAGCATGTATTGTATTGTTTATGAGTCGAGGCACGTGCGAGGTGTGCCCCAACACAATAATGGCCGCTGACACGTATTGGGGAAGGATGCCAAAATATGAAAATTAAATATTTTTGTAAATGTTTCGAAGTGCCATTCTATCAAAAGGTTTTTTGAATATATCAAAAGTTGAAGCGGGAGTGATGAATACGCTTATTCCGGCGGATTCCGATATTTTCACGCATTCAAAATAATTCCTTCCCCTAATTCAAATCAAACATACTCTTAGGATTTTACTTGATCTCAACTTTCTCAACTTTAGAAAGTCTTAAAATAAGCGGTAAGGGGTGATATTGTTTTTTTATTGAAGCAGTATGAGATACATTGATGAAGCGTTTTTGACACGCGATAACAGATTGATCGGGACCAGACGGGACGCGGGGAAGATGGGACGGGACGGGACGGGACGCACTGAGTGTGGCTCAAACACACAACAATACTTTATTACTGTCCTTGGTCACTTAATTAGCAAAATAAATGAAGGAATAAGATAAAAAAGCCGCTTTAATTTTGTAATAAAACTCCATTCCGTCTACGAGTACTCCTCACGTTAACAATATCTTACTGAGGTTTAAAGATTCGAGCTTTCGGTTTATTTCATTGCGGATATAATCGATTCTGGAATTGGCAATTTGCTTTTAACCGGAGCGTTCGCGGCGGGCAACTTAACGTTCGTTATTTGATTAGAAGAGCTATTTGCAACAAACGACGAACAAACCTCAGAATAAACAATTGGTATAAAACGTCAACACGCTACACGTCTGATGATTGATACACTACTCACGAAGGGTTCCGTTCCAGCAAAAACATTGAACAGAAAATGTTTTTTTTATTGACCGTAGCGTTACATTTACAAACATTAAATCACGCTTCTCTCTTGTAGGAGGAGGCAAATCATAGGCATGCGTATGTATAGTGGTATCGCGCTCAATCGGTGACGTCAGAGAAATTATCTCGCATATTTCCCTAATCCCCGCTCGGGCCGGTCGGGATGACAAGCACTCAGCACCGAGAACACGACCTAATTTCCACCTTAGCGCGACTGCATAGTACTGAAAATTGTTCTGGCAGCAAATTGTTCTCTATGATGTAGGTTTATTTGAATTAGAATTCTATGAACAACTAGATACGGTTGAGAGTTGCTTTTAAGGAACGGTCGTAGGTTCTAGGCTTGTCGAGTGTGCCTGAAATGCGGGCTGTTTAGAGCTGTGGCCGGCGCGGGCGGTACGTACGAATGACGAGGGTACAGATTTTCGACAGTTTAGAGTGATAGAGTAAAACTACTAGTGGACTATCTAAAAGTATTTTTTTGAGTAGACATTTTATTTTACTACCTACATTATTTATTTGCTCTACTTTTATTGAATTTATGGTAAAAGGATTTGGATGAAAGTCAATAAAAAAGAATTCATATTCATAAATATTTTCAACAAAGCTTCCGAAACAAGCTATTTTGGACATCTAACTCGGAATATGTTAAGTGAAATGCGTCACCAAGTCCAGCTCCCCGAGCACTCCCCGAGCACTCTGAGAACCAGGAAGGGGCGGTCCCGGCTGCACTAAGTTCATCTGGCGACGAAACAAAAGAGGAAATATTACCCATAAATCTTGGGAGCATTTGTGTACCATGTGAGGTTAAGGGGCGTTTCATATGAGATGAGAGACTAGAGACTAGTTCCCGGACCGCAGTCGACGACGACGTACCGAGATATCACGACACGCGACAGTCGACGCTTGTTAGAAGAGTGAACTCTGATTAGCCGGTTCTCAATTAGGTTCTGCATTGCTTGTGTGCACCGCTTTATGTTAAGCTCACAGAAAACGCGGTAACACATACTTAACATGTCATGGAAAAAATACCCGGTGCGGCAAAAAGGCACATAGTTAAATGAATGTCGTGACTACCATGCTTTTCAGGCACAATATTTTGTGGCAAAGAAGAAAATAACCGCATGACGTGATTATAAAAAACAAGATAAATAACTGTCATAATAACATTATATTTTTATTTATTTATTGAAACAAGCACGGCTACAACACAAAAAAAAATTAATAGTAAAAATAATGTAAAGTGTGTCACAATTTAAAAATTTAAATAGATTAGAATATAAATTAATAATAATAAAGAAATCAATAATAATAAATATACGCCGCACAGTGGTTTATATTGGATTTTTGCTGACGTAGTTGTATTTATTTATTAGATTTTTTGAAGTATGTTGCGTCTCAGTCGCTGGTGTAGCGCCCCGGCCCGGCACCTCACGTTGCGTGAGTTAGCGAGTGCTAAGCTCTTTGTTTGGACAACTGCGCCTTTGTCCGGCTTCTGCGGCCGAACTTGCGCCACTCCCGAGTTCCTACGGGGCCCTTTGTACGGAAGTTAGTTGACGATAGTAGTCGGCGAACAACCTTTAAAAAGTAAAACCTTAACCTTAAGCTCTCGAGTATGATCAAAGTCAAAGTCAAAGTCAAAGTCAAAAGTCAATATCTAGTCGTCTAGTCCAAGTTCTACCCCCGCACCATCGATAAATGAATCCCTTTCCCTCCCCACTCACGTCGCTAATTGCGCTTAAACAGATTTCATACAAATTAATTTCCGGCTCATTATTAAAAGCTTAATCAGGGACGAGCTTCAACTTACATAAATTACATCGCCTTCAAGCAATTACGTGGTTATTATTTATAATGTTTTAGAGTCAGCATCGCCCATTCTAAAACAAACTCTAAGATGTAAAGCTGCTGTAAAGGCACCGTTTCGGTTTACAGTACAGCTTGCAACAAAGATTTACGCAAGATCATTATCATCCAAAAACGTACGTTGATTGCAAGGGGTAAGATCTGTTTTAGCATGTATCGTGTGTGCAAGACATTGTAGGCGAAACGGCACTTAAGTTAATGAGATCGGTGCAGCGCGCACTCGCGCCGCGTATCGCTTCATTGCCGCTGAGCTAGGCCGAGCTGGGGTAGTTACGGCTCCGGGATTAACTCGAGCGGCAGCTCACCTGCTGGTTGAAGACGCATTTAACGTGAGCTACCAACATCTCGGGATTATCAGATTGATTTAGGAGTTTGACATGTTAAGCTGTAGTGAGTCTTTGGTAATTTGCAAGTTTTTTATACTTCAGTAGGTAGTTAAAGTTTAAATATAATTAGAAATTAAATTTTCATATACGAGTAACAATAGCTAGGTATAAATTTTTGTTAACATACAGTGAAACAGTAAACTATTGAAAGTATTATACCTACAAAAAGCAAACTGTTTGATTCTTCAGAACCGCTGAACAAAGGCTTTGTCCGCACAAAAGCGAACAATGCCGACTAACAGAGATATTGAGGATACAGATAGAGATAGGTAAACGGCACTAATTCGCGTCTCGCGTGAGACCCGCTTTTTGCGCGTTTTCCTTATCTTTATATTGAAGTCTTCGATACAGTTCAAGGCAGTAGGAGCTAGTTCAATCTAAACTCTCAGTTCCATCCGTAGAACAGACATGCATTTTAAAATTGCACTCTTTCTGTTGCGTCTTTTGCGCAATACAGGAATGGCCCAGTGCGGGGGTTCATTGTAAATAGTTTGCCCTGTATTCTTTTTTTTGCATCTCAACTGATATTGCTTCGTTTCTTATAAACTATGGCATTCATTTGCCTGTGGTTTGAGTAATCATAACTAATGGGGTTATTTAAAAGTTGCTACGAGTTAACCGGTAGCCCAAGCGATCAAAGTCAAAGTCAAAAAGCATTTATTCAGTAGGACCGCTGGGATCACTTAGTTCTGTGGATTACATAAAAAGTCATAAAACTAATTTTACTCCTGTTCGTTCGCCACCAATACCTACCGTGAAGAAGGGCAACAAACACCGTTTGGGTCCAGCATTATTTTAGGTGATCCATCTTAAAGCTAAATAGTCAAGCTCCAGTGGGCTCCAGCTGTGATCCTCTAGTTGTGGTTTCGAGAAATTCCAAAACATGTCAGTTGTGTCTATGGAGCATTGTGTCAGCGCAGGCTCGGCCGGATTCCGAAGTAAAAGTTATGTCATTCTTCCTCTTCTTCTTATTCTTATTAATGGCAACTAACTGTATTAACAGTTTATCTTCGGCTTCTTACAAACACCCGTCATGCCTCAAATATTGTTATATCGGATGCTTCGATCATTTGGTGGTCGAAGATCGGATGCATTATGTATGGCGGGCGGAAAATGATGCTGATCGGGTTTGAGATCGGACGTGTGTTTTTGTTGTTAAAGTTGCTGAGTTTAGTTTACAAAGTTACCTTACGGGTACATAAAGTTTGAATTTAGCTGCTTTACAGTTAGTAAAGAGTTGAACAAGGGTACCTAAAGTGCGTTTGTCCGTTGCTTTTTTTACCTTTCCAGGCCTGTGGATCCAAGTGTATTGTCCAACAATGGCATCCAGGGTGAGAAGATGAGAAAATTTAATAATTGTCAGTAAGTATCTATCTCTTTTTTTAAGAGCCCACTCACTCACCCAAATTGTAAACAATCTAAATCCCCAACACCAAAATGATATTTTATGGACAACGTATGTTTGAACAATGTTATTTATACACAATGTTTTAATTTACCAACCGTTTGTTCATAGCCGTTCTGTTCTCAAATAAGAGCAACTGTTTTGTCCAGCAACTCATTAAATAGGCCGAAGTAATTTCCCATTTCACAGAAGGTTAGGTTGGCACAACGGAAGGTCACAAGTACGAATTCTATCCTCAGCCGGAACCTCGGAATCTGTATCGCTTTGAATTAATGTTTCCTTCAAAATTATTCGGCGTTTATTCTTTTGTAATATTTTATTGAGTAAAATTTCGAGTATTACTAGGAGTTAGATCCAGATTTCTGAGGTCTTTTCATGATTGCTCATCAAGGTTTACCTGCTCAAGCGGGTCGTGATGGTAGTGAGAGCGTACAAGTATCCTATCTCTGAGTACCATCATTGGTATTAATAATAAAATGAATAAAGTATTTTTTTTTTGTTTGCTTCAAAGGTGCGTGTGGTTATTTTCGCAAAAGTCGGTGTACTGTGTACGGAGGGCTGTAGCCAAAACCCGCGGTCACTCGGACAACCCGCGCCTGTTTGCTTTGATTAGCAAACAAGCCCGTTAATACAGCCATAACACACAATATGAGCGCCGCTCCAGCCGCAGCCAGCGCGGCGAGAACATGGTAATGCAAAGTCTGCGAGGTCAGCACTGGTCCTCACACCACATCTATTACGGTGACTGCTCTATTGCATTAGGTCATACCTGTACCTAATAATAGATGTAATGTTTTAAATAAATACAAATACAAACAAAACATCAAACGATGCTGTATAACGAGTTACCTACTTCTACAGACGCCACATAGCGTAATTTTTAGGTGTGTGTAAAATGCGCGCTTGATTCAAAAGAACGCACTCGAGAACTCTATGGGCAGGGAGTCTCAATAGGCTCGGAGTGCGGCGTGACCATTTTTTATGAAAAATGTAATCAAATAGCTAATATTGTTTCTTGTTTTATTTATTAACGGACTCACACAGCTGTGTGTGTCGGAAACGTTGAAACCAGTGCTAGCCACAGTAGCCACAATAGAACGAAAATGAACAAATTTGCTATAATACAATGACTTGTTCGGGGAATTTGTGTTGACAACATTACTCTTTGTTAGCAGATAATTATGGGTAAAGTGATATTATTAGCAATAATTTTATTAATTAAGTAGGTACATCATAGATAGATAGAATACTTTATTGCACACCATATAACTTAAATATCTGTGAACTACGCTATGCAATCAGCGGTTTATCACTTAACAGTAAACAGCAATAAGTACATACATACGAGTACCTATATGACAATATAGAATAGAATAGAATATAATAAAAAAATATTTCTCCATAATACACGAGTTTTACAATTATGTAATTACTTAAATCTATGGATGGATTTTGATAGTCTTAAAAACGATTATTATCTCATCTTTTCTATGAAAATTAATAATCTTGGTCATTCTGTATTACCTAAAGCAGGGCCACGGCATATGCACCAAGATGTTAGTTGCTGGAAATTTTGACTTTGTGAGCACTGCCGCCGTGTCAGGTTGCTTACAAGCGCTGTCGATGATTTAGTGGCTGTCCCCCGCGCTGGTGGGACCGCAGTCACACCCCGGACACTCGACAAAACATACAAACGCCACAGTATAAACACTTACAAAAGCATGAGGGTGAACAAGGTCATTATAATTATACTTAAATAAAATTGTATTGTATTGTATTATATGTGTAACGTACTACGCATTCCTTGTACAAAAGAACGCAACAGAGAACTCGCGGGGTAAGGAGTCTCGACTGGTGCGGGGCCAGGAGTGTCCGTTCTGTTTGTAGTGTGATTAGAATGATATTCCGTGGCGCAACTGCAAGCGCCATATTTCACAACGCGCTGAAAGCGGATGGAGGCGCAAATTAGCGCGGTACAAAGTTGCTTATTCAATGAGGAAGTTTGCACTATCGACGTTGTAAATTATGTTGTGCTGGTAGCAAAAGCTTTTGTTAAATTATGTTTGCCAGAGTTCTAAGACAAAACACCAATGTTTACTCAAAAAATAGAGGCAAGCCAACAAATATTTCCTTTCAAATGAGCTCTGAAATATTTGTACCTCGTTTACTTTCTCTGTACAATTAACTCACTTTGTGAAAAGATCGCTGAAAAGCTTAAACCGGTCAGTTTATCAAGAATGCGTTAGTTTAAGGCTTAAAATTTTAGAGGTAACTTAGGTAAGAGGAGAGTGGTTAGTCTCAGGTGAGTGTCACTTTGCTCGGCGCAGACAGAGGCAGCGGCGGAACTTTGTCCAGTCTCACAACACGGAGGGGGAACCTGCTGCGTAACAAACTTGCGGCCACAGTTACGATAAATAAAATGATCTTGTGTTTTTGATGGTGGGAGAGCGTATGGCATGATCCTGATCGATAAATTACATAGTATTTACGTGAAAATGCGAATAGATGTGTAGGATGCACTTCACTAAACATTCTCAGTTCCGTATGGGCTGCGTGCTACGCCACCTTCTTTGGAGGCCCCGCATTTTAAATGTTAGGGTATGCGATAGGTATGATTAATAACTAGATAAGACAGTCGTATATCTTACGTATTCCATTCTAAGTGGTGATTACTGGGTCAGACGGTGCCGCGGTCGCTGGCAGTGCGCGCTTGCGGCCGACTCGTCTGGACCCACTTCTTAATGATCTGCACTGTGGCCGGCTGCATCTTAACGACCTTAAATACAATTCAATAGCGCCGGACAAAGCGAGCAGCTTTTAATTAATGGCTCGGAGACACCAGGAGGACCCAGGGGGAGGGGGGAGGCGCAAGGAGGGGCTTTAAGCTGTCACCGACAACACACTATTATTCTTTCAACTTTGCAACTCTGAATAAATTACCTCTCAAAAGGTTTTAATAGTTTTCACAACACTTTGACTTTGCAGTCGTTAGCGCGAAGGGTGGCGGCTTAGTTATTTGTTTGTTTGCTTCGAATTATTTATTTACAATGCTTTTGTAGCGGCAAAGTTGATTTAATTAACTTTAAATTAGAATTTCAGAAAATGAACGATCGACGTGATTATGACGAATCACGATTTGAACAAACTCGCGCAGGGATTAAATCCCCGAATTTTTCGATAAAATGCGCCGTGAACCTATTATACGATAAGGTATATTCACGATAAAACATATTCAGCATTAAACCGCCAATTTTGGGATTAGCATATTGAAACAACACGCGGGCGAGTGTATCGCGATCCCAGCCCCCGCCAGCCAGCCGGGACCGTCGCCAACTTCCATTGGCGTAGATCTGATCAATTGGATCTAAGTTGAACGTAACTTAATAATCGGCTTTGTTCTAAGAGCACTTAGTGGAAATCTAGCTTTCGATTCAGATCATGGATACGAGTGGATTCTTTGGTCAACTCAGCCCACACCTCACTCAGCCTACTCAGCCCACACCTCACTCAGCCCATGGACGGACCGAAATGTCCTCTACGAAATGAGATAGGTAGATAATAAAAATGTGTTTATTTTCAGCTATCTTAACAAACTACCCTTAAAAGGTGGCGTGAGGTTGAGGGCTAACAACTCTAAATAAGGTGTAAATAGGTGGTATTAAAGCAGCTAAACTGCACTCGGCTGTGTAGATGTTGCAGGTTAGAAAACAAGCAATTTGCGCGCTAACGCCACGTTCACACGGCATTAGGCGGAGAGCGTGTAATCGGCCACTAATGCGCCGGCCAATGGACCCGGCCCCTTTATTGGTTTAAAATTTCGCAGAACTAAATTTTCTCTAGAACATACTGAGTAACTTTGATTGTAAGGTGGAATCTTCAATTAGCTTTTCACAGCTTGGCTTCACCCACTGTTGGAAACACGCCATGATTGGCATGCCATGGGACCTTTGACAGCACCCGTGGATGACCACGGGACCATTGCAATAGTTCCATGGCATGCCTAGTTCATTAACGAGTCTTGACATTCACTATGTTGTATACCCATCATGAATCATAAAAGAGGGCTATAGTAGAAGCAGAGAAACAAATCAATCGAAAGCAAAGCGAGATTTTAATCCCTCGCCCACGGGACACGGGCGGATAAGAGTAATAATACTTATCAAAATAAAGAAATAACATATTTTTTTTTATGGAGGGGGCAAACGAGCCAGTGGCACACCTGATGGTAAGTGATTACCACCGCCCACAGACAACTGCAGCATCAAGAAGCACTGCAGATGCGTTGCTGGCCTTTGAGGTAGGAATAGGCTTTTTTTTTTTTAACATAAAATAATTATAAAAATTTACCCAAAGTTTTAGTTTATAATCAAAGCAAACTTAGCATTATTCTCAGATAAGCGGTTATGTCTGACCTTAGAACCGCAAACCATGTCCATTGTCCACTTTTTGTCACAAGTTCTTTCGAACCAGTGTGGTGAAAGGATTATAAAGTGCGCCTCTAAAAGGCTCCTTTCCTTCGTGCACTTGCCACATGTTTTAGAAATTTTTAGGTTCTACGAGATGCCGGTTTCCTCACGATGTTTTCCTTCCCGTTTGAGAGTACTGGCATAATGCACAAGTGTACATTTTTCGTCAGAAAAACTCATTGGTGCACGACCACGGGATTGAACCCACAACCTTACGACCGGAAGGCGAGGCCACTACCACTAGACCACCAGTGCTCTCCCTTACGATCGGAAGGCGGGACCACTTCTTGTATGTCAGATATGGACGGACAAAAATATTATGGGGGTGGTAAAGGGAGGGGGGTTGTACGTACGGCTGAATCAATCATCATGAAGTTCGAGACACAACTTGAAGTGAAGAGCTCTCGGTTCACCGCAATCAGATTACCGGGATATTGATTATCAATTACTGAAGCCCCGATATGTATGTGTGGGTGTATACTGTTAATTAAATATTTGCTAATGGCTGTAACCGTAGCAGCGTTCACGCAGACCTGGGTGATGTTCTCCAGTTTCCGCGTTGCTAGGGTCTCGTAGCTATGGCTACCCAGGAAGAGAACTTTATAAGTTTGCTGGAGATGATGATGATGAGGACCAACAGCACAATCTGCACATGACCACAGTACAATCTGCATATGACCACAGTTAATTTCCTAGGCCTATTCAATTTACTTGCAGATAGAAAAACTATACTAGACTGTGAGTTGACGCGTTGACGAGTTGACGCGTTTGTTGAGCATTCGTTGAGCTATAAACTTATGGCATTATAATATAACTTTATAGTAGTACAAAAGCTCTTTGAGAGATGCCAAGTACAGACAAGCAGGCAGACAGATAGACTAAATCTATGGTTCGATCTAAGGACTCTAAAAGGGTTGCGAAAAAACTGCGGTGATGAGCGCAGGCGCAGGTGGCCAACGAATAATCTGGCTGATCATCTCTAATGGAGCATAATGCTCAGTGAGATGAAAACGTTTACCCTTAACCCTTACGTTAAGTAAATACTTACGGTTATCATATTATACAGATTTAACGCACAGTAAAATAAATTTGTAAATTTTGAAGTAAGTTTAGATATTTGTTTCTCCGCCAAAAAGGTAGGACCTTATTAGGAAAGAGTTTGGAATAAACATATATATGTGATTAAGCTGTAATTCATTTAATTATTCTTTGCAAAATAGCTATTAAAAGAATCAATCAAGATTGAAAACCTTTTTAAAAACTTACTGAAGTTCGTCTTCACTTTGTCAAACACAATTATCTGCCCCCAGCTTGTATAGTTCTAGA
Organism: Epirrhoe tristata; assembly: GCA_951394285.1. Lineage (NCBI taxonomy): Eukaryota > Metazoa > Arthropoda > Insecta > Lepidoptera > Geometridae > Epirrhoe > Epirrhoe tristata. Next base: position 131,030 of record OX596138.1, on the reverse strand, counting down.
GCTCATATCGACTTTTGTACACCAGTTACGCTAAGTAGGTGCCTACTTCGCTTATAATACAAACATGCACCGATTCCACTTGATAAGACTCTTGATACACACGCATTTGGCCTCATTTATTCTCATTACATTCTTCATACAAGCTCGCCTTTATCCTCAACGCTTAGAGCCTCAACGATTGATACTCAAAAGGAGAGGTTCTGATTATAGCTCTCCTTTATATGAACTTAAAAAAGACTGATATAAATCCACCGATAAAATTGTCATATTTTAATGCTGTTGCAGAGAAATTGCTCTTTACAACACTGGTGCGGGACTGAGGGGGCTGAGGGGGCTGCAGATGCTTGTGAGGGAGGGGGAGGGGTGAGTGCACTGAGTTAAACAAATCCCGCGATCTGCTCGCGAAATCCATTACTACAAGCTTGAGGGCCGCACCTTCGCGGTCGCTTTATTTAAGTTCTAACAACAAATCTATTGCCTCGAAGTGGACACAAGTGTGACGTTAGAAGTCATGAATCTCTGATAACTTGATCTTGGAGAATGTCTACTGCCGCCGCCGCCGCCGCCGCCGCCGCCGCCGCCGCCGGGATCACTTTGACTCGTTTTAAAATAAGCTGATTTTACTCCTGTACATACCTTCGCGGCCAAACATATCGTGGATTAAACACATTGATTTTATTTAGCTCATGACAGTTAACGATTCATCCTTAATGTCGTTTGTTTTGAGCAAAAATTGTTGAGCATTTCCTTCAGCTGGATTTCGGCGGCGACCGCACCCAACGCCGTAAAACAACCGAAATTAATCACCAAAGGTAATTTAATTTTGTACATGTTTATATTGGAAACGCATATTTACAGTTTACACCGAGAGCAAACAAACTGACCGGAACGATAATGCGATGGCTAGCCTCCACATTTATAAGTAATTCAAGTTTTAAATTAACTCCGCTGTAACACGATAATCGTAGTTCGAGCAGTAACGAGTATCAATGTGAAGTATATTGCAAGTGAAACCCCACATCACTATGTAATACATTTTAGTGTCTTCTGAATCTGTGAAACAACCAAATTAGAGCCAGTGACCACAAAACTAAGCGAAAATTATTAAAAGTGTTGGAGGTAAAAGTACCTATAATATGTATATTGGCACGTAAATTTTTTCGTAGGAAAACTTCGCGCCCACGACATAGTCCTCCTACCGGCTATTATTACCACATTCTAAGACGGACGAAAATTTGTATTTACTTTAAACATTACATCTATTTTTACAGGTACCTATGACATTTATCATTATTTACAGTAGCACAATTTGAATAATATAGCCCTTGCGAACTCACTTCGCGAATAGTGGAATATGTCGCCCTATTCCACTCTGATCCACTCATCAAATCCATTAAGGGATTAGTTTCCTCAATGGTCGCCGCTACTAGATTTAGTTTTTGTAAAATTACATGAATTACCTATGCATATACATTTTTGCACCAGTATATACCTAACCAGATGAAATTGATGAATACAAACAAAATTTAAGGTAAGTTTGTTTGCTTCAACTTTATGTTATTACAGCATTTCGATCCTTACATAATCAGGTAAAGTAAGTAAGTAAGTTCGTATGAGTCAGTCGCCAACTCTGGTGACGGAGTTTTTAGGCCGCCTTATGGCCACAGTCATGGCTTAACGACTTAAATAGCCGGGACCGACATTTAACGTGCCCTCCAAAGCACGGAAGCGCTCATATGAAAATGCCACTGGCGGTCACCCATCCACTTACAGACCGTTTCGAAAGTTTCTTAACTTCGACGATCTATCAGAAACGACTGAGCAAGCACGACCACGAGCGCTTTATACATACACAATCATGTTTACATTTTGATATATCAAGTGGATCCACACGTCTCTGTCTGTCTGCCTCAGTGAATAGAATCCTTGGCGTTGTGCTCCCGTTATAACTGTTTCGAATAATTGGATTCAACGTAACTGTAATAGTCCTATTCAATATAACCCAAACCTAGTATATATGATTTGTGCGCAAACTAACTAAACGATGAAACTCAGTGCTTAGCGTAACATAATGTGCATGCGACGGTAACAGTTAGGTATCACTGTGTACTACTGGTAATACATCGTAGTAATGTTCTGTGGACCGATACATTGATTGAGCCTGCAACGGCACAGAGAACGAAATAAAGTTAAATACTTAGCTAAAACGGTCTAAAAACTCTGTCAACAATACGTCGTTATTACTTATTTTAGCACAGAGATTAAATAGCTTTACAAAATTTTAGTTATCACTAAATTATTATAAAATATTAGTATCGCTGTTTCAAGAATCTCAAAATAGAAAATACTTTTCAAATAATTCATAAGCAGAATAAATCCTTCCATCGGAAAGCACTTCCGACGCGAATTAAAAATGAATCGCCCTCAGCCAACAGCGCGGTTAGTGGCTGATCCCGCGCCGCCGCGAGGTCAGCTAGCTCACTCCACCTGGCTCCACTAGATATTAGTGATATGTTTCACTAAACCAAATCAGATTGTAATATCTTATTGTCTCTATATTTATGTTGTCTTGAGAGAACGGTGATTGAGGGTGACTATTAGGCTTTGCGATTTGCCTAATAGCATGTAGGCATAGAGCCATCAAATCATGGCACATGCCACTGAGTCTGCTACCACTACAATCTCATTCAAAGACAAAATTCAGAGTCACGATACCCAATCACATAGCATGAACTAGCTTAGCACTTTTTATATCTAAGACCTAGATCCCTTCCGAGAGACGAATCCGATGTGCACGCGACGTCGGTGCGACGCTCGTGCGACGCGGAGGCGATGCAGGCCGGTAGCTGGATTATGCGCGAAACGCGAGCACAAGACATTCGGAAACTCTCCAGGCGCCCGTGAACGATGCAAACGACACCCATAAACAACCCATTCTCACCTGTATTTTAAGGCAATAAAGTTTGTTTTCCAGAATGGATGACTTGTTTTGAAAAGAAAATGTAAAAATAAAGTTTAGATCTTCGTCTGGAGGGCACTTAGAGCTGCTAGTTCTTGTGAATTATTTGCTGGAAGCGAAGCGTTCAGCTCGTCTTCGTACAGTACGTGGCACCGAGTGATACGCGCGGCGCGGCGGTCCCACCGCGCCGGTGTAGCTACTTGGCTATAAGTTAACAAAGGCAACCCCTACATTTGACCTGAATTTAGATTTTTAATTATTTTCGACTGCGCAAACTGAAACAAAAGACCTACAGGAATTTCCTGTTTAAAATTCGAGTTACAAAAGAGATAAAAATACTTGTCCTACAATGGCGGAGCGCCGAGCGAGGGAACAATCCCCCCAAAACAGAACAATCGATTTCATTAACAGATTTTTCAATAACCCGCGGTCGGCGGTACCTACCTACCCCATCACGAATCAATTAATTCTCTGATTACCCGCGTTTTCCGTCTTACCTCTCCCCTCCCCTCCGCCCCCCGCCTGCTCCCCGACAACTCTGTTTTACATCACAATGGACATTTTAATCGGTCCATTTAAAAAATAATGGGTTTCGTTGACTACTTGACGAGATATGGTAAAAATGAAAAAGTAAAGTCTCCATCTTAGTAATTATCCGGTGTTTTGAGTGGCCGTGGTAGCTAGCAGAGGAAAGTGTTGAGATCACCACGGTATTGTAAGTTAGGATTTGACGGCCAAATTGCAGTTTAAAATTACAAATACTTTATTGTCTTGACATCACATACAAGTGGCAAGCACTAATGTAATTGTGCTACGTTTACATAATTAAATTCAAATATTGACTATTTATACATGAACCGCAATCACAGGCAAGTGCTCAATTACACACAACACACACACACACACACACACTACATACGGCCTACTCTCAGCTAATAGTAATTGAATTGTATCGCGTAAGGCATGTCATATACACTATCTCACTAGTGTGCAGCTATTCACTCGAGTGAGTATTGTGCCAAAGCAAGTGTGTTTATTTTGATAACCTATACTTCTTACGTCGCGTTATCGCAAATATGGTTTGATTCAATCGTCTATCTATACTAATGCCGTGTTGACCGAATGGGATAGTGTCACGGTTCAATCCAAAAGTGGTTCGTTGTTTTTTTCTAAAGTTGAAAGAAAACAGTTCATATTAATAATCTTGAATTTCCTGATGGAGACAAAAGTTTCCACGACTTAATTCGACGTTGGATAAAAAGCTCCTTTCCCGAACTATTTATTTTATCACAAAGAGAGCAACTTTTGGTGATACTTGATTTTCATGTCATTAAATGAAGCAGCACTCGCCCTATTGCCAGATCTTAATACTACATAGGTGTACGTGTAGAATGAATTCTCTTCGCCTGCACCTATCGAGACTCCCTGCCTCTCGAGTTCTCGATTGCTTTCTTTTTTTCACGTGTTCATATTAACAGAGTTTAAAGTGTGTGTAACTTAACTTCCCATACCGCTATATGTATGGAGTTTTGTTGAGTGTCCGGGATATGTTTAGCCCCCTAGCCCCCTCGCCCCCTGTTGCCCCCCGCAGCTTCCTAATGCGTTCCAATAACAGCGTCTTACATCGCCAGAAACAAAACCAATCGCGTTAAAACTTTTCAATTTTCGCGTTGGCTTTGCTTTGATGGATGCAAATCACTTCCTCAATATGTAACAACATTTCTGCGAGAAATAAAATGGCAGTAATCCTTTGGGGACAGGCGCGAGTGGGTGCGGCGGGGGCAGGCGTGGGGGGGGGGCGCTGAGGTCAGATAACGAGGGTCCGCGACTCGAGTCGCTGTCCAAACAGCTTTGCCGACAGTAAACACTGACCGTTCCAAATGCCTTTTAGACCTTAAATGTTGTTCAATCCTAGATCCTTTCCTACAAAAAAACCAACAAACAAATCAGTCTGTATGTATATGCAATCAAGTACCGTGCGCTACGAGTCTACGACCTGCTACGGCGTAGTATGCCCTACGAAGTGCTACGTCATTGCGATATTGCCAAGTCTGTTCATTATTTATCGGCAATATTATAACAGTGATAATTATTGTATTTATGTTTCAGCTCGTCTGTTGTGAAGAGTAGCACCAGCAGCACACTCGCACTCGACTCGCGACCTCCGCCCGCAGAGGATCAGCGAGATAGTTTCGGTCGGGCTTTACCTTTGTGCTCAGCTTGAGCAAACATTTGGGTTCACGCACAATTTAGAATCGACCCTATTTTATCATTCTCAAACAAGACATGAAAGTGTCACTTTGTCTACAAATACATCTAAACCGGGATAATTTGGGAGAGAGTGACGCGTGACGTCACTCCCGACTCGCGAGACACGTGAGAGATGTTATAATCACTTGATGCGTCGGGAAACTTTTGGATTATTCACCGTCAGGTAGTAGGTACTGGATAGAAAGCAGATTATATTTTGAAAAAATAGCAATAGAAAAACAGAAACATCAATGTAAATGCCGGTTTTTTTGTAGTTAATTAAAGTGAAAATATGAATCCCGAAAATGAAACTAAAAGGACCATTTTGTTATGTCTGCAAGGTTATGTGGTTCTACTTCTGACTCAATGTGATACTACGAGTATGTTTTTAATAAACCTAATTGAATTAAGCTTTACGAAAGTTCTGTTGAAAAGTTAGCTGAGCATCGGGCGTGAGTGTAAATGCTGTTAGCGGGGTGTTGCGGGCGAAGCCGGGCGCGGCGTCTAATAGCGTTATCTTGTTTTGTCTCGCTCTAGTCATTTGCAGATCATTAGAAAGTTGCCGATGCCGATGTAGACGGCACGTGGAGACGCAGATTGAGTTAGAGAGCTAATGGCCGACGAAAACATCAGTAATGACAGTAAAAGGGTAGGAATTATTTGGTTTCTCTATACATACCAGCCCCTTTACCAGTAATGACATTAGAGTGTGGATAAAAGTAACTTCTATCCACATTCTTCCCGTTTTATCCACACTCTAATGTCATTACTGTCATTTTTATCTATTCTCCGGTACCTAGACAATCGCCATTGTAAGGGGGCATACTTATTTAGGATTTTAATTAAGTAGGTACATAAAGTCCCAAATGCTACGCCTACAGTTTAGGCATAGATAACAATCTGAGTGATGCTGTGTCGATCATCTAAGTAGTAAAGAAAAGGCCTTAGTTTTGTAAGAATGTAATTTTATGTTATGTACTTTTTCGCAAGAGGTGTTAAAATAATAGCAAAGTAAGTGAAAAGGGATAGTTTCAAGTGGCACTAAAACTTACGAAACATAGCCTTGCTCACGGCTCATGACGTCGCGCGGTCGGTCACTGAGGCGGCCACGGATCAGGGCCATGCGCCACTATCGAAAGGTTTAATGTTGTAATGAAAATCTTCATACACATCTGGCATCCGTGCGAATAGCAGCAAGCTCCAGATATTAGCTAATTAACTCGTCGGTAATGGATGTTAGAGCGCGGTTACGATCCCGGTTATTGTCTTTGGAAATTGATAACGATGCTCCGCGGGCCCATAACCGGCCGGTTACTGCAGCTGCCAGCAACACGTAGCCGGGTACGTATAGGTAAATGGGGATACAACACTTCTGAATAAACTTTCAAACAGATTCAATTATCCGATGTTTCATACGCTTATCGCTTTTCAACGATCTCTACTCACCTTTAACGTTGACATTTTCATATTGAATAAACCTTTAACGTCATATTGAATAAAACGTTATACTCGCTACGATCGACTTATGAAGGAACAAGCGGAAGTAAGTGAAATACCTCATAAATAATGTGAGGCGCGCCGGTTATCTGCATACAAATTTTTGCTGAAACACGGCGCATAGTTGCCGGCACATTGTTGACGCGATCGCCGTGCCCTGAGTTATTGCTCAATTACTCTCTAACATCCACCACCCCCCCCCCCCCCCCCCCACTACCCCCTTCCTCTCGCAGGCTCGAGCCTTGCGTAATTCATTTTACTTATACACCTCATGAAAAATTTAGAAATTGCTCGAATAACTTCTACAGAATGAGTTATGGTGTAAACGTGAAAAAATGTTTTATGAGCAAACTTCACCCGCCGAACGATAGCCCGCTACATTTATTTATCAAACAAATGCGATGTTTTATTAAAGCACGCATGTTCCAATGGAGAGAATTATTCATCATTGTGTCCTGCGCCGGGCGACGGCGGCACCCGCGTCAAATAATTCAGGTGAACCGACATAAATCTAGACAAGCACCCGACGGATGTTATCCTGACTACCCTCCCGTAGTTAAGGACGTGCCGCGCATGAGGATCGAGTGCCACTTTACCCGCGCGGTTCAAGGTTGAAGGTGGAACGAAACCGTCCGGGACAACTTTCAACAGATGATAAAAAATAAAAAAACTAAACGTAAACGTATTCTCTAAGCATTAGGCATTCAAAGCCCTTTGCATTTGACCACATTTTGCAAAATGTTGGATTCTATACGTCACAGGTTAGTCAACTCATTTTGTGATGCGGCAAGCACATGGCATATATAGTTAAATAATTGTTGAACTTACATATTATATCAGGAAGCCGCTCTAGCGACCCCCGGGGACGCGGAGCAAGCGGGCCCCCGGGCCCGGGGCACAATCGCACCTGAAATAGAATTAACTTCACTTACAGCAACAACCGAACATTACCTGGAAGTTATGATTGTAATCTAGCCAATTACAGCCATTAACACTGTAACAACACGGAGGGACCACTACCCGCGCTACCTGCGGGTCTCGCGGGCCGGGACCGACCCGCTTGTTTCCAGAGCTTTCACTCCCGATACCATTTAAAGGCGGGTTGGGTAATCGAATGTAGACTCGTGCTCTGCCGGGTTTTATTCGGCTCCCGTTTTTCGCACCTACAAAAGAAACAAAGGTCTGAAAGCACATATACGAGAAAAGTCCAAAAGGAGTGTAGAACTTTACTGTAGATGGTATTTGTGTGACCATTGGTATTTTCACTTGCACCAAGTAAACTGAACAAAGTTAAGTCAATGATTTCTTCTTGTTAGACACTTCTTCTATTGAACGAGGGTAGGATTATAGTACGCTTCAAATAGGCTATTTTCCTACCACCTTCTAATTCAATAAAATAACACCTGTCAATAAAATAATTTATTAAATCGGACCCCTAGAATCCAATAGTTAATAAAATGAGCCACGTGATTCCACTCTTGTTACTTTGCGACCACCGTGATGAACCAGGGCACAGACACACAATCTCCCATTGATGTGGTCGCGCTAGTTTTAATATAAGGCAGCTTAGCCCTCTATGAATATTTAACTAATGCGACCCTCCGAGACCCTTCCCTCGCCGACCACAGCGCGGCAGTGGCGCATGGCGGAGCGGTCGTTGATGATGATGCTGATGTGCCTATTGGACCTACAGCCGTCGACATAAATCTCATTTTACACGAAGAGCCCGCTTCGAGTGATTCTGCCCTAGTTCGAGTTTAATGAAAACACGTGGGTGATAGATATATAGGGGATTAGCTATTTATATTCCGAGAGAATACAGCCGTGGGTTCTATAAGTAATTTGTAATGCTAGCAGAGTTTGAAGTGTGCGGTTAAAACTAAAATCAGAAGCTTTGTCTTATAGCTAATTTTAGTTTTTAGTGGTGTAGTGGAATTATAAGTGTCCGCATTGGAAAGAAAGAGACAATTACTTAGTTGGAATTACTTACATGATTGCACCGACAAGTTTAGTGATGAGCTTTTTATCTACACTATCTACCCTAATATTATAAAGAGGAAATATTTGTTTGTTTGAATTGAATAGGCTCCGAAACTACTGGATCGATTTGAAAATTCTTTCACCATTAGAATCCTACATTATCCTTGATGAACATAGGCTAAATTTTATCCCGAAAAACTGAAGTTTTCCCGAGGGTCCGCGGGTAATACCGCGACGAACAGCTAAAGTGCTAAAAGTATTGAGTTAAATAAATTAAAATCAATTTATATGTTCAACAATCATTTACAAGAAAGCAAAGGAAGCTGTTTGTTCAGATTAGATAATCATCGCTGAGAGCGTGTCCCAAGTCCCGCGTCAGAGTTATATCCAGCTTCGGCCTCCTGCAGCTTGCTCGTGGGCACACGGCTATAAATAAAGTGTGCGACGCGTGGTGGCCAGTGTGGCCTCTCCGACATGCTTTGTATCGGCCCGCGCAAACTAAATGAGAAATCGAGTCCCGAGAAATATTACACGTAAGAGCCAAGGAGATATAGAGGATATTTATTTAGTGCATCCAACAATGATTTGTTCATGGAATGCCTATAACTTATAGTCAAAGTCAAAATCAAAAAGCATTTATTCAGTAGGACCGCTGGGATCACTTTGAAACTAAGGTAATATATATCTTAGAACAATGATAACTAAGTTAATATGTATCTTAGAACAATGTGTTTCTTTAATATATTTCTTTTAATATTTACGTTAGGTTACGGTTAGGGTCTACAGGCGTCGCATCTTCGAAAAGACAAAAAATCATCACTACTCAACCGAACCCCTGATAGTTTAATCAAACAGTTTATTCTGCTTTGATATTACATGTACTGTACTTGTAGGTACGATACCAAAATAATAATAAGTAGGTACACTAATATTTATCCTATCAGAAAGATCCTTTGATCCCTGATAAATGGGAGCAACCGCCATTTCACTCAAAAAGAAGTGAAACTAGTCCTCGCAAACAACAGCGTGTGACCGCCGGCGCTCCTGTGGCAGCCGATAAATCGCGCTCACCTAAAGGCATTCCACTTAGATTGCAGCCGCCGGAATGTCGCCTAATTGTTGTCCCTGCGGGGGTGAGAGGGGTGAGGGGGACACCGGTGGAGAGGAGAGGCAGGGCTCCCGTCGAGCAAACGCAGTAGCGCAAGTTCAAGGTTGGCCGCTCGCAGCGCCGGATCAAATAAATAAGACCGTCTTAAACAAAGTCCACTACCAGAATTGCCTGGCAAATAGACCGGAGAGGCGGGGATCGGGAAACACTATATTAAACAAGCTCATACATCTATAAATTATTTATAGATGTATGAGCTTAGCCTCTCGTATTGTACGTTAAAATTGGAAGGCTTTGAGTTGTGTTTAGATTATATTCAATCATCAAAAATATTTTAGCGTAAAGTTGACGTACGGGCGGCGGCACGCTGTGTCTGCTGTCACCAGAAGTGGCGAGTGCTGGCGCCCGCAGCCGATGCTGTCCAAACATCGATAGTGCATGTCCTCGGTGCACTGCACTGACTTATCGATAGTAAATGCCGCTAGTGCGGGGAAACCTATAGACGATAGACTGTACCATTTCTTACCTACAGTTATAATCTTCACTATGAGGAACATTTTCGATAAAATGAAATTAAATTGAAAGTAGAGCAGCTGTCTTACTCTAAAAGGGTACTGAAAAATGTAATAAGTTAAAACCAGGGTCTGTGTTGTATAGACCACGGGGCGGGACGGGGCGGGACGGGACGGGACGTGACACGCATCACGCACGGCGTATTTATTCACAGCGAGTCCTCGACTGCGCCGACTGAATGTCGCGACTGGATCTAAATGAAGTCTGTTCGCTTCGTTCAATGAAATGTTTATTTTCTCGTCGGATTTTTGGATATTCTCCGCAAACATGTCTATCGGATTTTATGTATTCTGATAAGCTCTAAGTGTTGGATCCTGGATGTTTTAGCTGTGTTGGTTTTATTCTCTATATCGTGTAGAATTTTATCTTTTAAACGAGCTTACCTATCCTAATCAGCGGAAAACATATAGTACAGTATCGATATCGATAAAAAGTGTAGCAGGCCGTGCGGCGCGCGTGGCCCTGGCCGTCCGTTGCGGCGGAACTTGTCCAATAACTCGCGGCAACTCCGATGTGACGCGGGGCTCCGCGGGCCGCGCTAACACGTGACTGCAGCGCATTCCTGCTGAATAGTAGTGAACTTGCTGAATTATCTCCAACTCGTGACATCTAAGTAGACTGAGATCTAAATTGATTTGAATGTTGCACAACCGAATCATTGCATCAGTGTGTAATGTTAAAAAAAATTTCGTGTGTAAGTAAACCTGTTCGCATTTCCACTGGGTAGGGCCTGTTTCAAAAGAGTGTGTTTTAAAATACTGACATTTAACCACAAGAAAGATGATCTACGAGCAAACGGTCATACCAAACTTGCATACTGGATAACACTACTCGCTATGCTCGCTTTGCAATTGCAATTTGAGTTTATTGGTGCAGTCTATGGTTCAACATCATTTTTCAAATTCAAATTGTTTATTTAGGAACAGAAGCATGATACAAACATAAAAAACGATAATGTACTTAAAAATACTACTTCACTCACAGAACAGAATACTTTTTGCATAAAGTTGTATCTTGTCAATGAAGTTGTCAGAGACGAGTTGACCGTGTTCGGAATCGTCTCGTGTTTTTCAGACAACACCGAGTAAGCAGATGGCTATCAGCCGTTTAAATATTTTTACATTTACATAACTCACCTTGAAGCAAATAGAAAACTTTTTTCCAATTGCAAAAGAATGAAGTGAATTAAAATAAATATCCATTAAACAAATCCTGGGAGCGATCTGAAAGTCAATATCTCTCGAATAACGATCGTAAAGTAGAGTTCAAAAGACAATCAGAGCGATAAAAACCATTTCATTAATCGAGCGGCGAACTTTACCGCAAGATAAATGTTACTCGCGCGGGACCACAGTCCGCAGTCTGCAGGAGGACAGCTCCACCTCCACCCACTGCAGCGCCATGTGCCAGTCCTGCACGAACAACGTATTACATACATAGATAAACATTATTGTACACAAAAGAAACACTTAACAGGAACACAAAATAACAAGTAGGTACAATGGGCGGCCTTATCGCTAAAAGCGATCTCTGTCAGACAATCTTCTGAAGAGACAAATTTGTCATTTTAATTACCACCGGTCACAATCTGTTAAAAACCACCGTAGGGAACATGGATTTGTACCAACAGGCATACAATTAACAATTAGAGCACGAACATTTATCTCAGCAGAGTTTCAGGCAAAACATTCTTATCGTGTCATCAGTTCTTTCGAACCAGTGTGGTGAAAGGATTTTAAACATTATGTTGTCGATACACGTTGTATTAGCTGGGTAGGTATAGCTTACTGCAAGTAGCAGTAATATACAAGTATCTAGTACTTAGTAATGAGGTGGGTGGCAGTGCAAAGGCTGAGCGCGTGCTAAGCACTGCTGGGTGAGCGAAGCTGGCCGCCGCGCGCCGGCTGATCGATGTATCCGCGCGCTCAAGCTACGTCCTACGAGTACGTGGGCGACTCAACGCGAGCGATCGCGAAGCATTTTAATTCGTTGACACGCAAATTCAATATAATGAGGTGCGTCTCAAATCCTCCTGCACCACCCGCTAGCCCGTGTGAAAATAACATTAAACTTGCAAGTTCCAAAAAACAATGTAAGCATAATTCAATCATCATGAACCAAAGTAGTAAGTAACGGTGTGCTTAAGTATCAATAATGGTGTTTTATTATAAGCAAGCATTATAAGCAAAACGTTGGTTTCATTACTGAGCAGCCCATTGTTTCCTGTTGCAATAAAAAGGAACAATGGCTACCAATAGTTTTTCGTCAGGGAGGGTTTGTTTGGATCGTATCATACAATGACATACTGTTGCATACAAAGCAGGCTATTTATTTCATCGTTCAATAACAAACGAGTAAAATATTTCAACAAATTGAACCTGCTCCGATACACACTGCAGTCACAAAACAGAAATGGGTGAACCTGCGCAATCACGTTTATTGTATTGCATATAGAGGTACGACAATAAAAACTCTATATTGCCTGTACCACTTCATGGGTGCCCGAAAACGGAAGGCGACGACGAGGCCGGCCGAGAAGGCGTTGGCGGGACGATCTCGACGGGTTCGAGAGAGAGTGGTGGGAAATCGCCAGAGATAGGGACGTGTGGAAAAGTTTGGGGGAGACCTTTGCCCAGCAGTGGGACACCATAGGTTGATAAAAAAAAAAAAAAAAATTGCCTGTACCACTGTCGAGTTCGTCCCGTTTAGTGTGTATCTACGCTTCAGCTAACAAAACTAATAGTAAAAACGATCAAAATCATTGTTTAGCAGTTATATCTTCATGGGATTAAATGTAAGTAGTATCGCGCGGTAACAGCGTCGGAAACGCGCGCGATAAATATCGTTCCGTATCGATGCGCGATGGAACCGGCTTTATTTCGCGGTTCGCCGTAACGGAGTAGTCACGTGAAATATCATTGCAATAACCAGGAGCACAAAGTATTGGAAACTCATAAAAACATAGGCGTGTGAATCCGGTGGCTACAATCAGAATTGAATTCCTCGGGATAATGGAATAAAAAGATCAAAATCTGTGTAATATCATGTATGAAGGGCCGTGTAGCCGCGTGTTTCACAGTTTGCTGTATTAAGTATCGTGTTGCGCATCCATCGATAATTCCAGTCGAAAGGACAAACTGCACGAATGATAATATTGTTGGAGCGCTCTGCGCGGCGCCGGCGGCCGCTTTCGACCAACTCCAACTAACAATCATTGTTTGTCCCACCTCGCTGAAGGCTCAGAACAAAATGCTCAATTATTTGAAGAAGACTGTATGCCTTTACTTATGTATTTTTTGCACACTTAAATCTCGATGTGTAATTTTATGCATATTTTTTTTCTCTTAATATAACGTTGCCGTTTTGCATAAATATTTTCTCGCATATAGTTTAATTGCATAACATCTAAATTAAAAAAAAAAAAAAAAAAAAATTGTGGCACTCCGGGAGTGCCGACAGAAGTGAAAACTTGAACAATTACGTACATTACGCACAATGAATTTTATCCCTCCAAAGTTACTGCGCAGAACCCATTTATGATGACCCACAAAGATGAAGACAGTGGTTGTCAGACAGACAACAAGAAATGACAGAGGCTTTACACCGCGGCCTAGAAATTAACACCTGAGTTGCGTACAGACTCATATGAACTTACTTTTTTTGGTACTTGAAAAGCTGAGGCTTGTGCCTTCACAGTGTACATTTGCCTGAAATAACAAGTACAAACTTACAAAAATAGATATTTGGTTTGTATCAAAACTAAAAAGTGATTGTACTAACATACATTTAATTTTAACTATGTACTTAGTAGCAACAATAGTATTCTGAAGTTATTGCATATAAATAGTGTGATACTTTCATTGAGTGAGTGTGATTCAAAAATTGTAGAATGTCTGTACGTATACATCTCATTGCAGGCGACTGTACCTAACAGGTAGCGCTACTACAGTATCTATTCTTGTACTACTAAAGTAGGTACAGCAGCTAAATTAATACTACAGCAGCTAGGTAAATAAATACAATGTCCCAGGCACTACAGCATCGTCTTGAGTGTAGGCATAGGTTCGCTCCTGAATCTCCTGATTCTGTATAAATCATCTAGTATAAATGTACAAGCAGAGTTTTAGATAAAATAAAGTGTTATTGTTGAACAATTGTAATAATTTAAAAGTTAAATTTATAGTAAACGCAACATATACAATTTGACAAATCAATGATTTGAAAAGTGTCTGCGCAACCCCTATGAACACCATCACTGATAGTTATTAGTAGCTTCATGCAACTCAAGAGTACAGTTCGCCCAACGGATCTAGGCATTTGTAAAGTTAGCCATTTGTCTGCGCAGAACACAATTTTGTATGAAAAAGTGGTCACTGCGCAGACAATCTGCTAACTTCACGAATGCCTAGATCCGTTGGGCAAACTGAAAGTAAGACAAAAGCTAGATCAAACGGATTTTTGGATTAGGAAGGTTTTGTACCTACATATCTAGTTGGATAGACATAGCTTTGGGAATGTTCCGGCTCCTCTCTGGTTTTCTTCAAGCCACAAGTAAAAATACTTACTTCTGAAAAAATGCTGCTAGGAAAAATTATCATACATATTTGTCATAGGATAAGTTTTAATCAAAAAGTGAGAAATCAGCTGTGTGTGAGTCATGTACCAATGCACTGTACTAAAAAATCCGAAATAATCACACATCACTCGGTAAGTTTGTATGTAATGTAACACAATTAGATAGTAGGTACTTTTCTCTATGCACAGCACTGACAATATTCCAGAATACATAAAAATGCTCGATCTGGGACCTTTTTATAGTTTCTCCAATTAATTTAGCTTATTCTAATGTAATTATTTATTAAATTATTATACCTATCTAATCTAAATGTAAACAAAAGCTCTATTCCTAAACTTTATGCAGTGTAGAACAGTTACTGAAAGTAGTTCTGAAATTTATAACTAGATGGCGCGACTAAAATTGGTCGTTTTCTAGATCGCGCTTCTTGACCATAAAAAGGTACCATGCTAAATCTATGGTCTTGACAGTAAAGCGTCTTACCGTTTTGACAGTAAAGCGTCTTACCGTTTTGACATTAAAGCGTCTTAGCGTTTTGACATTAAAGCATCTTAGGTCAAGTGACAGCGTCTTAGTTGAATCCAAAGATTTTTATCCATTTCAAAACTAATTCCTCTATGTCGCTAACGCGCCTAAAGAAGTTTTCACTTCAAAAAAAAATTAATTCAAAATTCTTTCAGGGCGTCTGGTCGAAGCGACGCGTGATCCGAGGGCTGGCACATTTTTGGCTCAAAGGATCAGCATTGCCATCCAGCGTGGTAATGCCGCCAGTGTTTTGGGCACGCTTCCGACTGCCAGTGACCTGGATCAGTTGAGCTATCTATAGATCGTTTCTAACGATCCTTAGATAGCTTGACTAATCCTGTTGTATTTTGTAAATATGTAATAGCTTAGTTTCTGTAAATAAATGTTAATATTGCATAACTGAAAAGGCATAATATGAAATAAGCATAATGAAAAAACGCATAATATTTCATTCTCATAAAGCCATCCATACTATCCATACTAATATTATAAATCTGAAAGTAACTCTGTCTGTCTGTCTGTCTGTCTGTTTGTTACGCTTTCACGCCCAAACCGCTGAACAGATTAAGCTGAAATTTGGCAAAGTTAAAAGTTGTATCCCAGGGAAGGACATAGGCTACCTTTTATCCCTAAAAAATGAAAAAATCCCGAGGGTCACACCGCGCGGGAGCGCAGCTAGTTTCTAATAAAAATATTATGCATGATACTAATTTTTCATAAACACAATATTAGGCATTAAAATAATTATGCATAATAAATACTTACAATAATTATAAAACGATTAACCGAATTCTTCAATAAGATGACACCCATCAAACATTATGAACAATTAACCATCAAACACTAAAATTATCTAATACATTCTAATGCCATTCAGTAATGCATTAATGCAACAATATAATACACTCAGCTGCACGTCATGGAGGGCATTATAACTTAATTGTTCTCCTTCTAAAAGTAATCTCATCGGCTGTAGACATGAAGGTAGGTATTTTACTAGCCCATCGTAATAAGTAGGTAATATATTTATTGATTTTTATTTTTTTAATCAATTTAATATTTTAATTTTAATAACAATTACATTGTCTTACAGTTAGGAACACCAGAGCGACAATGGATTTACAAAGAACATAAATACCATGTAGCAGCGACTGTGCGTTTCGATAATGAGATGTTAAAAACATCTATATCATGAGAGGCACATAAGCTATTGATAGCACTTAGGGCTCGCGTGAATGTTGCTCTGCTCAGGAGGTTAGTCCTTGCGTTCGGGATCATCAGCAGCTTAGGCGGCCGCCGCGCGCCGCGCGCCCACATGGCTGTTCGGGACGTAATATATACTATACATACGTACCACCATAATGTAATGTAGATCATCGTAGAAAATGTTTTTTTTGAAGTGAAAACTTCTTTAGGCGCGTTAGCGACATAGAGGAAATATGAGTAAAAACCTTTGGATTCAACTAAGACACTGTCACTTGACCTAAGATGCTTTAATGTCAAAACGCTAAGACGCTTTAATGTCAAAACGGTAAGACGCTTTACTGTCAAAACGGTAAGACGCTTTACTGTCAAAACGGTAAGACGCTTTACTGTCAAGACCATAGATTTAGCATGGTACCTTTTTATGGTCAAGACGCTAAGACGCTCTAATGTCAAGACCACGTGAACTAAGACCACACATATCAACTAGTACATCATAACAAAAATGTTCGTTCGACTTTAAAGGCGGCCGCGTGTTTTCGTCAGCGCGATCTAGAAAACGACCAATTTTAGTCGCGCCATCTAGTTATAAATTTCAGAACTACTTTCAGTAACTGTTCTACACTGCATAAAGTTTAGGAATAGAGCTTTTGTTTACATT
Organism: Epirrhoe tristata; assembly: GCA_951394285.1. Taxonomy (NCBI): domain Eukaryota; kingdom Metazoa; phylum Arthropoda; class Insecta; order Lepidoptera; family Geometridae; genus Epirrhoe; species Epirrhoe tristata. Next base: position 113,698 of record OX596138.1, on the reverse strand, counting down.
TAGATTAGATATAATAATTTAATAAATAATTACATTAGAATAAGCTAAATTAATTGGAGAAACTATAAAAAGGTCCCAGATCGAGCATTTTTATGTATTCTAGAATATTGTCAGTGCTGTGCATAGAGAAAAGTACCTACTATCTAATTGTGTTACATTACATACAAACTTACCGAGTGATGTGTGATTATTTCGGATTTTTTAGTACAGTGCATTGGTACATGACTCACACACAGCTGATTTCTCACTTTTTGATTAAAACTTATCCTATGACAAATATGTATGATAATTTTTCCTAGCAGCATTTTTTCAGAAGTAAGTATTTTTACTTGTGGCTTGAAGAAAACCAGAGAGGAGCCGGAACATTCCCAAAGCAATTTCTATCCAACTAGATATGTAGGTACAAAACCTTCCTAATCCAAAAATCCGTTTGATCTAGCTTTTGTCTTACTTTCAGTTTGCCCAACGGATCTAGGCATTCGTGAAGTTAGCAGATTGTCTGCGCAGTGACCACTTTTTCATACAAAATTGTGTTCTGCGCAGACAAATGGCTAACTTTACAAATGCCTAGATCCGTTGGGCGAACTGTACTCTTGAGTTGCATGAAGCTACTAATAACTATCAGTGATGGTGTTCATAGGGGTTGCGCAGACACTTTTCAAATCATTGATTTGTCAAATTGTATATGTTGCGTTTACTATAAATTTAACTTTTAAATTATTACAATTGTTCAACAATAACACTTTATTTTATCTAAAACCTCTGCCTCTGTAGGTACATCTATACTAGATGATTTATACAGAATCAGGAGATTCAGGAGCGAACCTATGCCTACACTCAAGACGATGCTGTAGTGCCTGGGACATTGTATTTATTTACCTAGCTGCTGTAGTATTAATTTAGCTGCTGTACCTACTTTAGTAGTACAAGAATAGATACTGTAGTAGCGCTACCTGTTAGGTACAGTCGCCTGCAATGAGATGTATACGTACAGACATTCTACAATTTTTGAATCACACTCACTCAATGAAAGTATCACACTATTTATATGCAATAACTTCAGAATACTATTGTTGCTACTAAGTACATAGTTAAAATTAAATGTATGTTAGTACAATCACTTTTTAGTTTTGATACAAACCAAATATCTATTTTTGTAAGTTTGTGCTTGTTATTTCAGGCAAATGTACACTGTGAAGGCACAAGCCTCAGCTTTTCAAGTACCAAAAAAAGTAAGTTCATATGAGTCTGTACGCAACACAGGTGTTAATTTCTAGGCCGCGGTGTAAAGCCTCTGTCATTTCTTGTTGTCTGTCTGACAACCGCTGTCTTCATCTTTGTGGGTCATCATAAATGGGTTCTGCGCAGTAACTTTGGAGGGATAAAATTCATTGTGCGTAATGTACGTAATTGTTCAAGTTTTCACTTCTGTCGGCACTCCCGGAGTGCCACAATTTTTTTTTATAGATTTAGTTGATATTATTGAAATATATAGAAAACCGTCAAAAGCTAGGTACTTTATGTTTAATATAAAAAATAGGTAAATTAAAATTAAGCGAAATTTATATAATGAAAAGCTATATTGTGCGTGAAAACATTAGGTTTAACAATTATATGACTTGTAAAATTATTCTAAAATAATGTTAGGACATAATTTATGCCTGATACGTTGTTATGCTAAAAGTCTATTATGAAAAAATAAATTATGCCACACTTTATGACATTTAATTTTATGTGTAAATAAAGTCACCCTTAAAATCCATAGACCTTGTGGAGTGCAAGGCAATTCCACAGCTAAAGATGATATTTTTTCATAACTCACGTACAAAGAGGTTATTCTTCAAATTGGAGTCGACATTCAGCTGAACAGCAAAAATGTAATAAAACTCAGTTAGGCGTCCTAAATTGCAAGACTAGTTTTGTGCTCGCTCTAACACGTAACGGGCACCGGCCTCAATAAGCGCGGCGCGGCCTGCAGGAGGCAAAAACACATTTAAATAAATGTCGAAAAATGTTGATGAACGCGTATTTAAAAGCGCCATCAAGACCACATTGGCCTAATAGTAAGTAGGTATTTTGTAAGTTAGTGAAAACCAGCGCTTCGTGCAACAATAAAAGCGAGTTGAACCTAATTGTGTAGAGTAAGTACTTGTACCATGCGTAGCCTAGCCCGGATAACCATTACACTGGTAGCAGGCCGACACTTCATTTTAAAACAATTTGTACTTAATGTATTTGTTCCTATAAAAGTACCTACTCGATCTTGAGGAAGTCAGTATCTTCAGTCAGTCAAAAGTGGATTCCGTATTTCATCGATTCCATCAGTATCAAGTAGCAACGTGTGTTGTCAGATGTAAGTACTTACAACAGATACAAACGCGTACATTCCTCGGCGTGGCGGCCGCGGCGCTCGTAAACAACTTTCTACAGAGAATAAAAAGTTTTCTTATTCGCTTTATTGCTCTATTTGTGACTTTTGCCAAATTAAACTGAGAAATTGCTGAATTGTGCTGTTCTTTCGGTTCGGCTAAACTGGAATTGGTCATTATTGTTATCTGTAAACATCGCATAAGTAGATAGAGAAAACTTCGGCAGAGACAGCTCGGTCCTGATCCGGCGTCTTACGTGGGCGAGCTGGACGCGGACGCGAAGCGGCGCGGTGCGGCGCGGAAACAATAAACAGTCGATCTACTATTGAAGTGTCCTAGAGAAATGATAAACTAGTAGTAACTAGAAGGCCTACTAATTTCAAAACGCGGTCCAAGAGGGACAACAGTTTGGTCACTTTCTATAGGGTGACCCTACCTCCCCTCATCCACCAGTAGTTTGGAATGAGTTACCAGCTTACTGATATCAAATATATTATTTTCCAACTTCCATTTTTCAACATTATTATTTTCAAATCATGACACATTATTGCATTTACTGAGAAATTAAAGAAATTCATATCTTTAACTCTTCACTCCTTCCGATTGCTTTAATTGCAAAAAGAATCTACGAGTATCATTGTGACTAATTAGTAAAATGACATAAATCAAAATGTTCCTGTAGTTTCTACCGTTTCTACCACGCCAACTCTGCAACACGCTGGCAACACAGTGTGAAAAAGACTCAAACACGGTAATGTGTTTTCTTCTCTAGACCATATTTGTCTCTACTTAAATTTAACTAAAAAAGTAAAGTAAGTAATTTAATTGAAGTTGAAAATCCTTTTTGTGTTGCGAACGCGTTCAGTTGGTTTGACATTTACGCGCGAACTAGTATACTCAATCTGAAGTCTTCGCGCACACGTAGGACAGACGTGCCGCGCCGCGCCGCGCTGGATCTAATTGCATCGCTTCGTTTCGCAATCGCGTTTGCGTCAAGCCGCCCACGTAAGGCGCAGGGTAACGATTGCAAAAAAAGAAAGTCTCCGTAGGGAAACGTTAATAATGGTTTATTTGCAAACGTGTTTAAAGAATAATAATCAAACTGCAATTTCCCACACCCCTTTCTTTGCAATATTTTCAGCTGGATATAAATCACGAGCATTGTACTCCAGCCGACCGGAGGCCATTCATTTAGGTTAGCGCGATCGGACTCGGCTCGGCTCGGCTCGGCTCGGCTCGGCACGTGCGCGCAGTATTAAATACGTTTACATTTCGCATGCGTCAAGCGCCTGCAGTTGCCGCGGCAGCCTGCACGTGGGGCGAAACTAATTGCAGGCGGAGACGGCGGCGGCGGCGAGTCGCCAACTCCTGAATCTTGGAAAATATCGCAGACGTAAGCAAAGAGTCATGCCAGCTTTATAAATCAAACTATAGACACAGTGCGGTCACTTTGCAGTAAGTAACATTACTTCATTTTTATCTATTCTCCGGTACCAAGACAATCGCCACGGTAAGGGGGCCTGATCTATTACCAATTGTACCTACATTGCCTACAGCTTCACCTTCACGCAAGGCCTGACTTCCAACCAATACTGATTCATTGACAGATCGTGTAATTGCTACCCAAAGTTTCTACAAGCATCGGGACATAATAGAAATGAGGACCGGAACTTGATATCTATCAGTAGATAGGTAAGTAAGCAATCGCGTCAAGAGTATCTACAGGGTTCCGTACTGCGTCTCCTACGCTGTGTCCTGTTTGCGGCACGCACCGCGCTGTTGTCTTGCGGCACGTCCGCAACACTCCACCTCGCAGCAGGGCTGTCAGCCTCTGGCTGCACCAATGCAATCGCTGTGTCTCACTGCAAACTTTGGCAACTGAATAAAATAACCACTCAACCATAAACTATATTGCTTTTTCTTCTTTCGTTTGCTACTTTGGCCAGTAGCTGGCTACGGAGGAGGACATGAAGTCCACGACGGAACAAGAGAGGCATTCGTTTTGCAATTAGGCAGGTACACGAATGGCATGGCTTTAATCGTCAGTACCTAGTGTGTGAAAGCCCTGTTTCTGTGACCTGGGCATATTGTAATATGGTGCGATGTATATTTTTGCGATTCTCGCGATCGCACTGAACCCTATCACCCGGTTGCCTCTCCCGTACGTATTCGTCTGCTTGTCGCCCTAACCTGATATTTTGAGGGCGCCGCGTGGTGGCGGGCGGGTGCTGCGGTGGAGGCTTCGTTTGAGGCTCCTGGCACCTGCCTGGCAGCTACATGTAGCAAAATTGAAAATGTCTTTAAATAAAATATATTGTGTAATTTGCTTCAATTCATGAACTTTACCTGAAATAAAAACTAGGCGGATACAGATATTAGCATGATTTTTTATGTTTATAGTTTGTTCTATATTTTTTATGTTACGTTTACATCAAAATGTATTGGCTCTTACTGCGTTTTGTTAGCCCTTCTCTCAATCTCGCCACTTTGATACCCTTTTGATATTTCTCCGATAGCGAGTTCCAAACAATGCGTACTCGTATATTCGGATATGAAATCTAGAGATCTAATCGACATGTTAGATAACGCGTCGCTTCAGATGTGGCCATTGAACGCTTGCAATCGACGGCTTATTGCATTCAGGATAATGCCGCTTAGGATAAGATAATTTATTTCATCATCCCCGCACTAAGCAAAGCTTGTGTCGCGGTAGTCCGGAGTTACAGTTTTCATAAAAACCACTAAGAGCCACTATTGTGGTAATAAGAGACAGTTCCCGCTCGTCGCGGCCGCCGCCGCGCCACGTGGACTCGCTCAAACGATATTATAGTCTGAAACTGGACGCTTTGAACATCAGAGAGCTAGTTTTAGAGCTCGGTATCTTTGTAGCTGCTTGATTGAGTTTCGAACAAGACCGCCCGCCGTGTAGTTGTCGGTTACTATTAAGTTACGCCAGCGCCGATAGTTTCGTAAATAGATAGGTATCAATATCAAATATTTTTGTCACTACTTTATGAAACCCCTGAATCACAAATTGAATCTATTTTTAACCGACTTCAAAAAAAGGAGGCGGTTATATGTTCGGCTGTATGTATGTTTTTTTTTTTTTTTTTTTTTTTTTTTTTATGTATGTTCACCGATATTTCCGTCAGTTGTGGACCGATTTCCAAAATTTTTTTTTTTGTTAGTAGGGTATACTCTTATAGTGGTCCCATATAAATTTTATTCCTGAGGGATTAATAGTTTTCCCGTAAAACTAAAACAATCACTGAACTTTAAGAAAATTGTGGCCCGATTTCCAAAATTTTTTTTTTGTTAGAAAGAGGTATACTCTCAAGGTGGCGCCATATATTTTTTTTTCCTGAGGGATTAATAGTTTTCCCGTAAAACTAAAACAATCACTGAACTTTAAGAAAATTGTGGACCGATTTCCAAAATTTTTTTTGTTAGAAAGTGTAAAGGACACACTCTCAAGGTGGCGCCATATATTTTTTTTCCTGGGGGATTGACAGTTTTCCTGTAACATTCAAAAAACCTCATTCTCACTACACAACACACCCTGACTCACAATCTGAGTCAAACATTAAATAGTTTGAAAGGGTATTACACCCGAGGTAGTACAAAATATTTCTTTTCCTTATGGATTGATAGTTTTCCCCCTTGCTGAACTCCGGTCTGTCCTTTAGTAGGTCTGCCCATGACTTCTCTTATCCTTTCCTACTTAAGCTACGATAAGCAAAGTCTTAATGTAGGTACTCGTAGCTTACTATATTATTTACACATACACTTTTATTTACACAGTATTTATTTACTTACACTAAAAAGTGAAAAATAAAAATTTTTGAAAAAAAAAATTGAACCGACTTCACAGAACACAAACAGAAGAACCTTCTACACACTAAAAAGAGAAAAATAAGAATATAATTTGAAGTCGGTGCCAAGTGAATACGATTAAGTACCTATCAAAAAAAGAAATCGAGCGATAGCGTACCAGGATACAATTTTGCACCCAAGTTCTTTTGAATTTCTTAGATGTAAATGAATAGTTGGCACCGACTTCAAATTATATTCTTATTTTTCTCTTTTTAGTGTGTAGAAGGTTCTTCTGTTTGTGTTCTGTGAAGTCGGTTCAATTTTTTTTTTCAAAAATGTTTTTTGAACAGACTATTGGCCTCGTTTTCTGAATTTTAGAATAATTGAGCTTTTATTGAAAGTAGGCAATATGTAAGACACAAAGTAGGTCATACGAGTATTGTAAAGCTTTGAATTACCGATAATTTGATCTCCACTCAAAGTATTATCGAAACAAGTAACACTCTATCACTAAGCGTTTGTATTTTGATACACTCTCTGCCCAAGGCAACCTGACTAAGCGCGTTTGGTAATTTTTGCTGTTCACTACAGAGCGCCGACAAAAGCTTACAACAGCGGGACAAGGTAGGCACTGACCGTTTGTCAGAAACCTAGTCGCCTCTGAGTGCGTAGTGTACTTAATACTACGGTATTACTAAAACTACTTGGGTAGGTGTTCCTTTGTCCGAGTTCCTCAGACAATTGTTTATTTTACATCGAAAAGATCCCACTATTGTGTAACCACTGGATCACGTACCAGCATCGCAGAAAATAACAACATTTGTTAAACAAAACTTCTGAATTGTGGCCATCCAATATGTGAGAGAATGTGGACGAGGTTTATGACGTCCCGCGACAGCGAAGACGTTTTATGACGCAGACACAACGCGACGAGACGTCGCGCTGCATTGCATTGTGGCGCGGGCGAGTGCTGCTCTTACGAACACTTCGGAAGAACAACTGCTTTATTTTGTTTTATTGAGTTCTTTACAAACACCTACTCGTAGATGTCTTGACCAGAGAATTGATAAACTTAAGGACCTATAAAACTACCTATAAAATTCTATGGTCTTGACATAAAAACTTCAGATAAATAACCTGCAAAGTTCACTCAGTGATGTAGTAGTGCCGTCGGTGGTAGCGTAATATCACGCTAATTATTCTGAAAGCAGGTGTGAGTTCTGTAAATAAGCACATTAGAAACGTAAATGCAGGACATTATCAAAGTTGAGGCTCTGAGAGATGATGGCACGATTAAAATTCCGAGCACAGTTGGTTTTAACGCACCTCGGTGCCGGCCGCGCCTGCCGCCCGCACTTTATAATCGTTTGTGTTACCTATGACAAAGTTTACAAATTTGTTTTTAAACGCGCCATGAATAATACATGCAAGGGCGAGTGAAGGCCGCTGCCGCCGACCACGGCCAGCGACGAGCGGCGAGAATCTTTTTTTTGTAATCATTAGGTTACTTTTTCCTATTGAAAACTTTAAACTCACGTGTAGCTAAAAATTTCAATTATCTCAGAAAATGCTCAATTATACAAATGGCCCTGTAGCCTGTAGGTATTTGTCATCCTAGTCAGTTGTATTGCTAACAAAGTCAGGTGACGTCCTCTAGCTAACTGAATATCTACGATTATATTTCTATAAACGAAATAAAATATCAGAATAAATGCGATATTTTTGTCACTATCAAACAAAACATCGTGGATATTGGATCCAGAGATTATAAGATAAGCTCTATCGCCGGGATAATCTGCTGCGAGGATAAGATCTGGAAACTCTTCAATCTGCTGCGAGATTTCTTGAAATGGATCACAACTCACGGCACAGAATCATTTTAGTGGAGGCAGAAATGCGACAAGTTTAATTTTTTGCTTACTACCTACTTCCCACACTCTCCTCTGGCGTACCTACTAGATTACAACATATAGCATATCTGTTCAGTTGGCAGCGTAGATGCAGTAGGTCGTGTGTTGTTCGTGAACGAATCTTTCAATTGGTAGGTATTTTTCAGTACATATTTAATGATCTGTCTTAGCTCCACTACCAATAAAACTTTACTGCTTCACAGACCAAGACTTGGTACAACACGTCAGTTCTATTCTACCTATAGCTACTATGGTGTCTCAAACTCTACAGTTTCTTAAATGTGAGTATTGGAAATCTCATTATAGCGGTCTGGAGCCCGCATGAATAAGGGAATGTCCGAGACTATGGGTAAGACAAATGAACAACTATCCGACGTTTCCGCTGTGATGGGCCACGCCTTCGAGCCTTGCGATCTATCGTGAAGTGGATTCAGTCGGTCATTGATGACAAACATGGCAGCGCTGGGAGATGTCCTTCAGACGGACAGAACACACGGCGATAGGCATATTTATGTAGTCCAATGAGTATTAGGTACCTACCTAAATAAAAGAAAGTAAATCATAATAATAATAAGTTTTTGCAGATAAATGGCGAGCTCAAAATGGCCAATATACTGAAAGTTTAGTAGCAAAACTAACCGTATCATGTTCTCTTAACTATTCCACAAGCTTCAATTTGTAGAGCAGCTTTCGGACTGTGGTTGCGAGAAGGTAACATAATATTGCCGCTTACTCCGACAACATAACAAAGTCATTAGGTCAACTGGAGAGCTCCCATATGTTATACTTAATACCGAAGCTTGTGTTTTAAGCCTAACCGAGGTCGAGTACGAATCATTGATGAGCATAGATCACTACATGATCACTACGCATAAATACCTACAATATAAGACATTGTTTACACTGAGTATACCTAGAAGACTGTAAAATATTCAGGCAATTATAAAATCACTTCCTAAGGTTCCTTGGAAAAAAATCTGACGAATGTGATATAAATAAATAATCTGACGAATGTAGAATCTGGCGGATGTGTCCTAAATCGGCGACCCGTAATGAACAAACAGGTAAGTGTCCGAGTGTAATATCGCAGGTTCAGCAAAGTGTGGCTGTCGGTGGCTTCGACACACGTGCCAGCAGTCACGGCTTGTACCGCCTGTACCGCCTGTACCACCGGGACATCTCACTTAGTATGTACTTTTACTTATAAGTACTACAGATTACCATTTAGCAGGAGTAACTTTAGAGTTTACAATCAGTATGTTAATATTATGATAAAGATGAAACAGGTTATAGTAATAGGCCTTAATACAATGTCTATGTTTGTACTCACAATAAAGTTCGTATGAGTCATAGAAATGATTTTGAAAGACATTATAACTTATTTATGATAATGATTTAGCAAGAGCATTTGCAAAAGTATCTGAGACTTTTATTGTTGAAAAGTAGGTAGAGTTTATGACCTATGTTTCATGTCGTCCAGGGTTGACCAGTCCACGGCGCGGCTGCGGCTATCGGCTACGTCGTGAGAGCGCGAGGAATTTCTTTCATTAATACTCATTTCAACTGATTCCCGCAAATTGTTGCTCCCAGTTTCAATAACTTCTGCAAACACTGAACTTTAAATTGTAGCAGTTTTAATGAACGTTCGCAAGAACACAAAATGCGACATCGCTTATATTTCTTGTGATTTCACGCTTGTGTAAGTATTAGCATTAAAATAAATTCCGCCACTCCACTCTGGCATTGCAAAAGTTGAAATCACTTCACAGCATCGACTAAATGTGAAAATGGAGTTAAAAATAACTATCAGCTGAGCAATAAGCTGCGTCTGCTTTACTAACAGCTGCAATGACAAAATCTTGGGCGGTCTGCACTCTAATTTATAAGTAGATTGGTTGACCAATAAAAAGTCTAAAATATACCCAGACCCAGTTTAAGGTTGTTGTTTGGACGGTTTTGGATATGCTTTTGCAGCTTTAATTACACTTTTAATGATAAATGCAGTATAAATAAACGTGGAAGTCTATTTTCGAAATTTTTGTTAGATTGAGTAGGTTAGGTAGGTACCTAGTTACTGGCGCAGAGAGTAAAGCGGTCGGCGGCACGGAAGGGCGGTGAGGGGAGGGTAGTTCCAAGCCTACACAACACAATGCATTTGGAAAATTGAATCTAGACGAGCGACTATCGCTCTCAGACACTTTTAAACGTTTTGTTCACTTTGCAGAATTACTTTTAGTGGCTGCAAGGAAGGAGCCTCTCAGAGGCGCTCTAATTCCTTCTTCACGCCGGCGCCGGTCCTTCTCACAAAGTTCATTTCAGATAAAGCACCACAGCTTCTTCAAGATGAAGAGTCAAACAATTTAATATATGGAGAACAAATAATTATGCTAAATATTTATTTGGGTAGGTAGGTATCGAAATTATGCAGCAAAAGCTAATAATAATTATACAACTCTCGTTCTAAAAATACAAACCGCTTTATATGGTATTTACATTTTTGTGGTTCTATTGTGTAAATATTTATTTGTTTGGGTAGGACGAGCGGGGGAGGAGAAGGTGTGTAATGAACCTTTGTGTTGTAAACATTGGATGATGTTAATTAGAGGCAGATCAGTGGCCCCGGCCCCGGCCCGGCCCCGGCCCCGGCCACCTGCGCCGCCATCCCGCGCGGGTAGCCTCCAGCTTTGGCGACGGATGATAATATATTTTTCAACACACTTGCTCATAAAGTGGCTTTATGGTCACCGCAATTAGGCACATAATGACACCCATAATCAAACTGTGACTTTTTCATTACTATAACTCACTAGTGAGTAATAGATTTTTTTTTTAATTTTATTGATTGAGTTGCTTTGTTCTTAAAACAGTTTTTATTCAGAAAAAAGATCGTGTTCAATAGAACAAATAAATTAATGTTCCTATTGCTTGCTCATTCCATGCAACTTCTTATTTAAATAGATAATTTTAACTCGTACGTGTTTAATAAATAAAACTTTCACTCAAATATAACTTTTGTTTTATCTGTAATAAATAATAAATAAAAAGAAAACTTTAAATTCCCCATTTTGTACGTGGCAGAATAGGCCGCAAACCCTATGCGCGGCGCGGAAATATAGTCTGTGGCCGATCGCAATGCGCGCGCATAGGAAAACTGATTAATTTTTCCCGCAATAGCGAAACATTTTTCACAACTCTACCCACATGATCCAAAACTACGCTTTTAGCCTGTAAATCAGTGCACACAACGTCAATTAGTGATTCAGATGTTTTAGTAAAATGAGTAGCTGATGTTACTATTTGTGAGAGGTCAAAACAACTGAGAAAAGAGTCCAATTTTGATTTTACTTTGATTTCGTTAAAATCCCCTAAGATAATCAAGTTGTCATGCGGAGGTAGTGAGTTGATTGAGTCGGTTATTGCATCAAAAAACAAATCAACATCAATCCATTCTGGTCTATAAGAAGTGCCTATCGCCAGCCTCCTTCCATTGACCGTAACTAAAATCCAAAACTGTTCCACCTGTGCGTGTAAAGGATCGACTGGATGTGGCCAGGTTCGCGCGCTTATACCTCGCTTTATATAAAATCCAACTCCTCCTCCGCGTTTTTTTTTGCCTGGTGGACGAGGAGTGTGACGCAAACGATATTCAGAGAGAGCTGGAGCTCGACCATCCTGGTCCTGATGAAGCCATGTTTCATTAATAGCTAAAATATCCAGATCATAGCGATTGACCGAAGCTATGAAATTGTCATGATTTGTGCCGAGGGAACCTGGATTATACAAACCTATCTTCAGTAGCTTACCAAAAACAAAAAACAAAAGAAGAAACTATAAGCCAATAATGATACAAACAAGTGCCATAAATATGAATAAGTAGTAGGTACATACAAAAATGTGCAATTAACAAATAAAAAAATAACTTCAATCGAAAAAACAAAATGCACTCAAAATATATACAAAATACATAGGAGTTAGGTATTGAGAACTCGATACATAGAGCACAATTTGATAAAACCATCAAACATGACTGGACCCAAAAACCCGTGCAAAGTCCCCTTCATGGCGTATGTGATGAGCAGCTTTTCCGTCAGCCTGACGCACGTATATACGGCCGCGCTTTGTCCAGGAGTAGCGCCACTGGAGCTTGCGGCACTCCTCCCGGACACGGTGGAATAGCAGACGATTGGAGCGTGTGAGCCGTTCATTAATGAAAATACGACCACGCGAGCCTGTATTGGCGCCCGTACCAGCGTCAGCGGCAGTCAGCGTTCTGCGTACGCGTGCTGCCTGCAGTAGTTGGTCGCGCAGATGGCGTCGCGCCAACCGCACCACCACTCGGCGCTCGCGCGGCACCTCTCCCGCTGCTCCAGTAACTTGCGCCACACCCACACGCTCAGCAAACACGACGTCACGCTCTTCAAGCGCTACACCTAACTTGGAAGCGAGAACAGTCACCGTGTGTAAAATATTCTCTCCTTTTTCTTCAGGGAGATGACCAATCTCCAAGTCAGATTGTAGGAGCTCTTGGTCCCGTTCATTAAGCTCGAGCTTGAGCTGTGATACAGTCCGCTCAAGCTCAGCGGTCGCCTCATTTGCAGGTAGTACGCTCCGCTGCTCCACTGCCTCGAGTCTCTGCTCCAGCCCGTCAATACGCGCAGTGATGCCTACAAAAGAGGCGCGCAAGTCCGCCATTTCCTTCCGGAACTCGTTTCGGAACTCACGCATTTCGCTAAGGCATTTAGCCAGCTCATAGCGCATATCCTGGTCAGTGTCCGCGGTAGTAATCTGCGTCGTTGGCTTAAGAGCCGCTTCGCGTAGGTTGCCAGAGTCCTCGGCGATGGTCCCACACGCACCTCTAACAGGAGTACTGCTGTTATCACCTTTTTTCATTTTACTCTTACATTCCGGGCAAGCCCAATCCTTACTTATTTTGGTGGCATCTGCAAGCCCAACGCATGCCTTGTGATAAGTCGAAGGGCACAAGCTACACGTGGTGACACCTGTCGATGAGATGAATTTTCCGCAAGCCGTGCACTTCGCCATAATCGAATTCAGCAATAATTATAAGCGAAGCAGAAGTGACCGCGCAAGCAGGTATCCAAGCAGATTGTAGTGCAGAGAAAGAATAGAAAGCACGTAGGAAAAAAATAAAATAAAATAAAAAAACTTTCCAAGCGCAAAAAGTCAGAAATTCGCACCGAGGTTTGAACTCGTTCCTCCGCCTTCTTTTCAATGCAATTCGCACCGTCCTGCCGCTCGTCCAAAGAGTCGCTTACGTGAGCCGACGAAATAGCGCAAAGGTATCGTCCGTCAATGTGGATCAAAAAGCTGGCATAGAAACAGTATACGGGGCCGATAGTTGTAGGCACAATGACTCACTGTTCAAACGACTGACGACCGACGGTAGAATGTGTAAATGCAAGGCTGTGCTGCTGTAGTTATTTGATGATAGCTTTTTAGATAACTGCTAGAATTCTTCACACTTTTGATTTTCGTATAGCTCGAACAAAACTGCACACTCTGGTGTAAATTCCAGATACCAATGACAACTTTTTGCACACTTTTTGATCTATTTATCGAGAGAGTAACGAGTAACACGTCCGCCGTGAATAAAGCACAAGCCGGTCCTCCCTCGGTTCTATTGTTATTTTATTCACAAGTGTGTTGAAAAACGTCGTATGATACACGTGTGTATTGATGATTACCTGCCTCGGCTCTGTTAAGACCCTCGTCTAACGGCTCGGCTCTCAAATAACGCCTCGGCGGTAATCACCAATGTTACACACTAGTACCATAATGTACTATTTCAACACACTTGCTCATAAAGTGGCTCTATGGTCACCGCAATTAGGCACATAATGACACCTATAATCAAACTGTGACTTTTTCGTTACTATAACTCACTAGTGAGTAATAGATTTTTTTTTTAATTTTATTGGTTGAGTTGCTTTGTTCTTTAAAAAGTTTTTATTCAGAAAAAAGATCGTGTTCAATAGAACAAATAAATTAATGTTCCTATTGCTTGCTCATTTCATGCAACTTCTAATTTAAATAGATAATTTTAGCTCGTACGTGTTTATTAAATAAAACTTTCACTCAAATATAACTTTTGTTTTCTCTATAATAAAAGAAAACTTTAAATTCCCCATTTTGTACGTGGCAGAATAGGCCGCAAACCCTATGCGCGGCGCGGAAATATAGTCTGTGGCCGATCGCAATGCGCGCGCATAGGAAAACTGATTAATTTTTCCCGCAATAGCGAAACATTTTTCACAACTCGTTTTCACTATTGAAAATGAGTTTTTATTGTTATTTTATTCACAAGTGTGTTGAAAAACGTCGTATGATACACGTGTGTATTGATGATTACCGTCCTCGGTTCTGTTAGGAGCCTCGCCTAACGGCTCGGCTCTTAAAAACACCTCGGCGGTAATCACCAATGTTACACACTAGTACCATAATGTACTATAATACACAAATAGTGCTCGTATTTAACAGCTTTCTCCTTTTAGTATGCAAGTTTATTGTAAGCAATATTGTAATAACTGTTGCTCTCTGGCGCAGTGGGTGCGAAAGCCCGCTTGGGACGCAGAAGATTGCGGGTTCGATTCCTGCCGCGGGATAAATGTTTGTATGATCTGCAAATATTTATCTCGGGTCTGGGATTTTTCTATGTATAATATGTATGTATTTACAAACAAAAGTAGTATATCAGTTATGTGGTTCCGATTGTACAAGCTTCGCTTAGTTTGGGGCTTGATGATGCTGTGTAAAATGTCCAGCATTATTTATTTATTATTGTGTATGTATTGTTGTGGTCTCTGCCTACCCCTTCGGGAAAGAGGCGTGATTTTATGTATGTATGTATGTATGTGTATGAGTACAATATTAGTGTCGGGGCGGATGGGGCTGCGATCGCGCAGGTATCGGCCATCCTTAATTATCCGGCGGGCCCGCCGCCCGCCGCCCGCCGCCCGCCGCCCGCCGCCGCAACGACGCCGCCGTCTCGCTTTATGCCCATTTTAATTGCTCTCAGCTGAATGGCTCTACTGAGGAATGAGGTTTGATTTTATCATTTTTGGAATGAATTGTCTGCTTTTTCAAGATCCAAATGAATAACCAAGGGTTGAGTATTCGCCCGTCAAATCGTGTCGAGTGAAACAGTTTAGTTGGGGCAGATAGCAGTCGAAAAACAGATCGTGTGCAGCTTGCAGCCTCATACTTGTACCTCCAAGGAAGTGGAAGGCATCCCTACCCCTAAAATACCTCTGAAAAAGCTTTGTAAAACTAGTAACCTTCTGGGTAAGCTCGCTTCATCGTAGACCTCACTCTTGCCTGTGTAAGTCTGAGGTCAAGAGCCGAACCATTCATCATAAAAAAAAAATTAAAAAAAAAGTAACAAAAACAGTGATGTCTCAGCATTCCTTTGAATTGACAGTTTGGCGTGGATAAATCTGCGACCACCTTTATACGCACAATCGGTCTTTAGCTCTCTGAAGTAGCTGCGCAGAACCCCAAAAATGGGTTCTGCGACGCCTAAAATCATGCTATCTCGCTTAGTCTACCGAACCTGCACAATCGTCTATTGCACCTAACTTCAGAGAGTTAGAGATCCATTGTGCTTAGTATACTCGTATTAGCCGTTGAGTCAATGCAACTAAAGATTTTTGTTGATTTAATGCATATGCATATGCAACACATGCCTGCATGTATGCATCATTTGAAGCTGAATGGGTTCGTCAGGTTGCGCTGTAATAAGTTATTAGTACTTGATACCTACGATTCATGGTATTCCAGAAGCATTGGCTTTGGCACACCAAGAGAACTGGGAATTTAACAAAGAAGAGGCACTCAAGTTTAATTTATTTGATTTTTGTATTAGATCCCGAAGCAGTGGAACTGCGATCCCACCTAAAGCAGATACCGTCTTCAGAATTCACTTGAAAGACTATTCCCAGGACCAAGAATTTGAGAATAAGCGACTCAGAATAGGTAGTAAAGTAAAGTGTTCTGAAAACACACTTTTATTATAAATAAAACTCCCAGAGACACGACGCGCTGGTCAGAACAGCTAATCGCTCGATAATTCAACTTAACTTAGGTACAATATACTATATAACACTATATACTATAACTATATACTATATAACAATTAAAAAATCACTGAAAAACCCGACTGAAAGAAAGTCCACTTTTGAGATTTTGTAATGCGTAGGTAGGTACCTAAACCATGAATAAAACCATTTGCATGCATTCATTGAGAATTAGTTATTTAAAACTAAGTTTAAACATATGACTTATGTAATCTCCTTTTAATTTCCTTCATTCCCCACTCGATATGATTGGCAAATTTTTTTTTCGTAACGCGTTACTATTTCGCGCATAAGATCAGCCATTTTTTTCCAAAAATTATGACACTTTCGTTATTAATTGTACCCCGCAGTCCACACCCCGCACCCTCAGGGGATGAAGATGGACTACTGACTATAAAAAAACTGCACAACTTGCCGCACACTCGTGAAATTGCCAGGAGAAGGTCAAAAGGATGAGCTAAGAAAATATGAAGCTCTATTTGTTTTTTTTTTCTTTATGCTATGCAGTCCCACTGCTGGGCAAAGCTCTATAATAATAATAAAAAAATATAGTAAGTCCTCCTTTTTAACGAATAAGACTATCAACTCTAGGCAAATACCTATCAGGAACATTTACCAGCAAAGTTAAATCAGCATGAATTAGAAAAGGCGTAGCACTTGTACTCGTAGCAGACTCGCCCACGCAGCTACGAGTACGTGTGTAGAGCAGAATGATGTGAGACGATCACTGGAGGAAAAAGACAGAAGGTTCGCGAAATTCCTTTATAAGTGAAATTAATATTGTGTGTGCGTGTGCGAACAAACAGTACTCGGGTAAAGTTAGGATTATGATTGAGTTTCATTAAGATTTAAGACTCCCGAGTATTATTTCTGGTTCTGTGAACACGCAAAGCTGGAGGAATGGAAATACCTTTAGGCTTACGGAAATGTTTGCAGTAAATGCTGGCCACAAAAAGTGCGTGTGTGTGCTTATAAATATATTTTGTCTTTTTTTCCTGACTCTACTTCAATTTTCCAGCTGTCAAATTTTTGAGATCACTAACAGCAAAGTCGGGCGAACTTATCGTGTGCTGGCGGCGGCGTGTGTGTCTTGTTTCATTCATACATGTCATCTTCGAAAGATGAGTAAAGACAGGTGATTGTGAGTCGTTGACTTTTTTTTACTTTTTTCAACGAGATTCGCGCCCGCGCCGCGTCCCTTCCTCGACTTTTGTTTCCTGTTAGCGACACGCATGAGGACGAATGTGCGTGCAGTACCTACACGGTAGTAAGGGTATTTTCGGCGTCGCATCGCCCGCCGCCCGCCGTCGCGTCCATTCCAAGGCGCAGTAATTCATTCGGAATCCTCCGTTGTGAAAAGATTTGTGTGCGCGTGTTTTGGATGTAAAACTTCCAAATTCCAATTGTATAGAGGCACTCGCACCACTCGTGCGGAACAGTTTCCTCCATGTGGCCTCTACAGGGTGGTCGTAATTTCAGCACATGAGGTCAACAATACAGAAGGCTTTGGTAATGAATTACTGTGTGTGTGTGTAGTGAATGATGACATCGCAATTCAGCCGAAATCACTTTCTATAAATATCAAACAAAACATAATCATTATCGAGCTTGTAGCATTTGCCAATAATGCATCATACTGTTCTTAGTTGAACATTATAATGATAATGGATGAAAATAAGCAGCGGAAAATAGTTCTAAAGAAGGAAACCTAAATGGTTTGGAGAAAATAAAACTTGATTATTGTTATTGTTATAAAAATTTTTGAAAAAAAAAATTGAACCGACTTCACAGAACACAAACAGAAGAACCTTCTACACACTAAAAAGAGAAAAATAAGAATATAATTTGAAGTCGGTGCCAACTATTCATTTACATCTAAGAAATTCAAAAGAACTTGGGTGCAAAATTGTATCCTGGTACGCTATCGCTCGATTTCTTTTTTTGATAGGTACTTAATCGTATTCACTTGGCACCGACTTCAAATTATATTCTTATTTTTCTCTTTTTAGTGTGTAGAAGGTTCTTCTGTTTGTGTTCTGTGAAGTCGGTTCAATTTTTTTTTTCAAAAATTTTTATTTTTCACTTTTTAGTGTAAGTAAATAAATACTGTGTAAATAAAAGTGTATGTGTAAATAATATAGTAAGCTACGAGTACCTACATTAAGACTTTGCTTATCGTAGCTTAAGTAGGAAAGGATAAGAGAAGTCATGGGCAGACCTACTAAAGGACAGACCGGAGTTCAGCAAGGGGGAAAACTATCAATCCATAAGGAAAAGAAATATTTTGTACTACCTCGGGTGTAATACCCTTTCAAACTATTTAATGTTTGACTCAGATTGTGAGTCAGGGTGTGTTGTGTAGTGAGAATGAGGTTTTTTGAATGTTACAGGAAAACTGTCAATCCCCCAGGAAAAAAAATATATGGCGCCACCTTGAGAGTGTGTCCTTTACACTTTCTAACAAAAAAAATTTTGGAAATCGGTCCACAATTTTCTTAAAGTTCAGTGATTGTTTTAGTTTTACGGGAAAACTATTAATCCCTCAGGAAAAAAAAATATATGGCGCCACCTTGAGAGTATACCTCTTTCTAACAAAAAAAAAATTTTGGAAATCGGGCCACAATTTTCTTAAAGTTCAGTGATTGTTTTAGTTTTACGGGAAAACTATTAATCCCTCAGGAATAAAATTTATATGGGACCACTATAAGAGTATACCCTACTAACAAAAAAAAAAATTTTGGAAATCGGTCCACAACTGACGGAAATATCGGTGAACATACATAAAAAAAAAAAAAAAAAAAAAAAAAAAAACATACATACAGCCGAACATATAACCGCCTCCTTTTTTTGAAGTCGGTTAAAAAGGGCGCGAGCCTCGCTACGGGCGCCGGCGCCGGCGCCGCTCATGGCCTGCAGCTGTTCCCGCGGGCTCGGCTTCGCTCGGCTCCACTCGGGGATGTGTCGGAAGTAAACTTTAGGAATAATACATTTTGACATTTTAGGTTTTTACTTTAAATTTACATAAATTTGAATTGTGTAGAAAGTTAAATTAAGTTAAATCGTTAGGTACCTATTAGTAATATTTTAGGAGTTATTTTTTATTTTAAAGATGTGCTTTTTAACACTGTTAATGTTTGAATTTGTCCACACTATTGCACTATTGCCGGAATGAACTTGTGTCTGAAGTCGAATCCCTGCTAAACA
Organism: Epirrhoe tristata; assembly: GCA_951394285.1. NCBI lineage: Eukaryota > Metazoa > Arthropoda > Insecta > Lepidoptera > Geometridae > Epirrhoe > Epirrhoe tristata. The sequence goes on along the minus strand of OX596138.1, from coordinate 94,309 downwards.
AGGTTTCGGTCTGGGGTCGACTTAACTTAGTTGAATTCAATCCTAAGAAGACACAAGTCTGCGCGTTCACCGCAAAAAAACTCCTTTTGTCGTAGCTCCTAGTTTTGAGAATACTCCCCTCTGCACCTCAGCAAAAATCGGAATCCTTGGGGTTGACATCACGAGCGATGTTCAATTTCGTGGTCATCTGGAAGGAAAAGCTAAATTAGCCTCCCAAAAGCTTGGAGTACTTAACCGGGCTAAAAAGTATTTCATGTCGGCTCATCGATTGCAACTATATAAGGCGCAAGTACGGCCGCACATGGAATACTGTTCTCATCTTTGGGCTGGGGCACCCCAGTACCAGCTTCTTCCTTTTGATCGTATACAACGAAGAGCCGCTCGTGTTGTCAACGACCAAGTCCTTTCCGATAGGCTTGATCCATTGGCTTTACGTAGAGATGTTGCATCTCTATGCATCATGTACCGCATATACAATGGGGAGTGCTCAGAAGAATTGTTTGGACTGATACCAGCCGCTGAATTCCGCCATCGTATGCAACGACAGCTATACTCATACCATCCACATCATGTGGATGTTTGGCAGTCCACAACTGTGCGGTTTTCTCGCCAATTCCTGCCTCGCACAACAGACTTATGGAATCAGCTGTCGCCAGCGGTATTTCCAGACCGATACGACTTAGGCACCTTCAAGAAAAGAGCCTATTCCTACCTTAAAGGCCGGCAACGCATCTGCAGTGCTTCTTGATGCTGCAGTTGTCTGTGGGCGGTGGTAATCACTTACCATCAGGTGTGCCACATGCTCGTTTGCCCCCTATTCCATAAAAAAAAAAAAAAAAAATTGCCTGTAAAAATAGATAAGAAGTGGTAAATAAATAAATGTCCGCTCGGATGTTGTCCGCTATCGAGCGCTCTCCAAGCGCGGTTATAGCAAAGTAAACAGCTTAGGAAATGAATACTGCATTCATAAAATATAGATCATTTCAAAATTTACAATTATATCATTTCTCCGCAAAGAAAATGCTCCGGGAAGGCTTAGCAGACGTTGGATATGCGGCCGCATTTAAAATTCATTAAAGACCCGAAACTCGTATAAATCTGGTTCAGCGCGAGCCTTCAAAAAAACGGCGGGACACGACAGTCATTCTGCCGCGATGAAAATAGTAAATATGATTATTATTGTCGGAGTGACAGAACACTCGCCTCTCGGAGCACGCGGGGGGGGGGGGAGATAGAGGAGGGAGGCTATATCGCATTAAGAGCTCTAAACGGATTTAAGTGCGGGCGAGTCCGATTTTAATTTCATCTCTCAGATAGCTCACATCTCATAATGGTATATCAAAGCTTCAATGTTATTTAAGTTTTAAAATAATTTCTAGCTGAAGTGATGCTTGGCGGTGACCGACGGCACCGGGAATAATTGCATCCCAATATGACAACTATACACATAATATTATTATGCCAGCTCAGAGTCAACACCAAGCCCGCGCCCGCAACCAAAGACGGTGAATAGTGAACACGCCCAGGCGCGCCGTACTACCGCTAGCTAGCCGCGACGCAGCGCGCCATTGCGGTTAGCCGGTAGTGCAGTGTAATATTAATTAACCTCAATTATTTTCAAATGTGTAACAAAAATGGCCAGTCAATATAATAAATTGGATCAAGAGGTTTTCGATACTAACGATATCAATTAGTGTAAAGTAGAAGCAAGTTGTCGTTGGTGATCCACCAGCGCCGGCATCGCCGTATCGCCACGATTTATGACGTCTCAGGCGGGTGTCAAGCGAGCGACTTTGGGTCAGGCGGTGTGCGTAGACACTAGCATAAGATTCTTAAAAGCTACATGTTTATAGATTGCTTGATGCTCATGGCTTATTCGTCCTTTAAACAACTAACCGCAAAGCGTTGCAGAAAGTATGTAAATAAAGCATGAGTAAACTTTACTGTAATGGATGGAATAACATCAGGTGTGCGAGTGATTTTGTCGCGTATCGCTTCCGACGCAACCACCTTTACCTTCAGTATCGCTGAATGCGCGGCTTCAGTTCGGCTGCCAAGCACAAAGCGACAGCATGCTGGCTGCCGTTCATTAGTGTACGGTGATACTGATTTTAAATACAACAAATATGTGTAAAGTATGTGTACCTACGAGTAAAGTTCGCCCAACGGATCTATGCATTCGTGAAGTTAGCCGTTCTGGCTGCAAAACTAAGTATCACACTTTTAAAATTGTAGTAACTTTTTATGTACACAAGATATACTTTCGAAATAAAAAAGACTCGACAAAGACTTTAATTTTGTATATTAAAAAATCATAGTCGATAACATTCTTTTAGGAAATAGCTGAAAAAAACTTTTTACACAAAAATAATTCTATTCGAATTAAAATTTTACTTCTCATTTTTTTTGTTCTGATTTTGTTTTCAATTTTTTTCTTGATCGATGAGTCTTGTTACAAAAGGTAAGTTAGACAACAGCACATAAACTTTATTTATCTGGAACTAGGCAGGAGTATGCGTCGTACTGCAACAATGGTGGATGTAACGTTACGAACGATCCAGAAGGTCAAGCGAAGATACGAAGAGACAGGAAACCATCTAAGGAGACCTTGTAACGGCCGACCCAGGTGCACAAGTGCCCGAGAAGACCGTTATATTGTTTCCACTGTGTTGAGAAATCGTCACCTAAATGCAGTTGAAGTCCAGCAACAGCTTCTTCAGACCCGAAAGGACTACATTAGTGACTGTAGAGTGCGAAGAAGACTTGCTAAAACAAACCTGAAACCCCGAAGACCAGCGAGTGGCCCTAAACTCGAGAGAGAGCATTGGGTAGCGAGACTGCGATACTCCCGTGAACGCATAGAGTTCTGAAGAAGAATGGTCTAGAATTTTGTTCACAGAAGAGTCTCGATTCTCACTTTATACTTCTGATGGAAGTCGAAGTGTCAGTGTACAGGCGACCTGGTGAGCGATACTTTCAAACCTGCTTCTCAGAAAGAGTCCAGTACGGTGGAGGCATTGTACATGTATGGGCTAGCATATCTAAAATTTGCTATAAAACGTTTTTTATTTTAAATCTCTAACTTCTACAGTTTAGAAAATAATAACATAAAAGTGTAGTAGTTTTGCAGGCCACTGTAGATAAACGTACCTACTCGTATTAACCACTGAGGACTAACGTCCTGAGCACGGCACCATTCACGCGTGCCCTAAGTGCCATCAATAGCTTATGTGCTTCGGATGATATGGATGTTTTTAACACTACATTGGCGAAATTCAAAGTCGCTGCTACAAAGTATTATGTTGTTTGTTATTTTGTAATTTATCTATACTATCCATACTTCCATACTATCCATACTCAATACTAATATTATAAAGCTGAAAATTAGAAGATTAGCGAGTTTATATGTTACACAGTCCAAAACGCAACGATAGCGCGATCTAATTTTTTCTGTGTCGCCATCTATTATGTAGTAAAATGTCTCTGTGTGTCTGTCTGTTTGTTACCTTTTCACGCCTAAACCACTGAACAGATTATGCTGAAATATGACATGGATAAAGATTATGTCCCAGGGACGGACATAGTTTACTTTTTTTTTTCAAAATTAATCACGGAGGGCGTGAAATAAGGGTTGAAAGTTTGTATGGGGAGTTGGAAGTTCCAGTTAAAGGCAACTAGATGGAGTTGCTAATCTATGGCTGAGGCGGCGCGAGATGGCGCTAATATTGCATTTTTAAAAGTTTCAGAAGATTCTTGCAGTTTTCAGTTCTATTTTGAGGTTTTCAAGTAGGTAAGTACCTATGTTATTTTGCTGACGAAGTCACGGGTACCAGCTAGTAAATAAATAAATAAATAAAATGAGTAAGAACAAAACAAAACGAACTATGTAGTTTCCTCTCTCCCAACTGTATACGGCACCTATCACGATGAATCAGTAACTGTGTAATATTACCTATCCTAACGCTAAGCTAGACCCCAAAGGCCCCAAAATGTACAGGCATCCCAAAGATTACTTAACAATGCAATTTCGTACCTGTTACAACTGCGCCGACGCCTGCTCCAGCAAATCACTGCATCCCAAGGTAGCGCTTCGTTTGGAAGCTCACACAGCACATCAGAGTCCACCACAACCGTAATAAGAATCCAAAACCGAAAGACAAGTGAGAGACCGCCGTGCGTGTCTTGCCGCCGCCGAACCGAGAGATGTGACATAAAAAAGATGGCGTCCAAAGTACCCGAGCATAGATTTATTGATCGAGTCGACACGAGCCCGGAGTTGCCATGTCGATTGGGTAGATGGCATTACGGGTTCTTCAGAGCGCGTTCTAGCTATATGGTTAGGTCGTAAATTACACGATTGTTAATCAAAGGGTAAGTATGCCTGAACAGTAACCATCAAGAAAATACCCATGGATTTTGTTTCCTTGCTCCATGATCCTGAACTTATTAGAAACAAAATATTATGCTAGTCAGATAGTTACGGCGCTATGTCGACTTTAGCCACCACAAATGGAAGAAAACCGCTGAAACTTTGATAGTTATCATCAATAGCGGCACTAAATAAATCACTCCATCAATCGCTACTTCTCAGACAGGTATTCTGCCTGCCAAAAAGGCGCGGAAGGGGAAGGGGGGGGGAGTGAGAAAAATGGCGCGTTTGATCCTGAGCGATGGGCGCATCCGTCACGCGGCACGCGGCAGGCCGCAGCGCAGCGGCGCGCGCGCCCGACTCGCCTCGTCGGGAGCTCGCATCGCATGCATTTTTGAGGGTCGCAATTTTACAATACGTAATCCTTATCCTTACTTCCTTATCCTTACTATCCTTATTCTCGACCTCCGCTATTAGTAGAAATGCCACCTAGGAGAAAAGAGTAAAAAGCAGTTTTGACCTCGGCCATAAAGATGGCTTTCTAACCAAAGCCAAGGAAAAAGTATTTTAATATATCAAAAAAATCTTGATTTCGGATGTATTGATGAGTATATACATGTTAAATGTTTATCATTTATTTTAAAATCATTTATCATGCAAAATAAAAAAAAAATCTGCAGTGCAAAAACATAGAGCAATAATTACGTTTTTATACTAAAAAGAAAACCGACTTCAATGTTTGACTCAAAACGCGGTGTGACTCAGGGCGTCAAGCTGTCGATTCGATTTCTATTTGTGACATGGCTAGGAGGGAAGGTGTTTAGAGTTTTACGGGGAAACTATCAATCCCTCAGGAATAAAATTTATATGGGACCACCTCTGGAGTATACCCTTTCAAACATGAAAAGAATTTTGCAAATCGGTCAACAAATGGCGGAACAATCGCGTAACAAGATAAAAAAAAAAAAAAAAAAAAAACATACAGACGAATTGAGAACTTCCTCCTTTTTTGAAGTCGGTTGAAAAGTGGCGGTCACCCATTATAATAAATAAATAAATAAACAAATAAATAAAAAATAAATAAACTTGCAACCCTAATTTCACGCCCCTTATAATTATTTAAAGAAAAAAGTAGCCTATGTCCGTCCCTGGGGTATAATCTTTATCTATGCCAAATTTCAGCTTGATCTGTTCAGCGCAGCGTTTCGGGCGTGAAAAGGTAACAAACAGACAGACAGACAGAGTTACTTTCACATTTATAATATTAGTAATAGCGAAATTACCAACCCACCGAAACTGTCTAATGAGTAACCTGGTGAATTGATAAAATTTACTAGCGGGAAATTGACCAGATGTACGCTAATTCGTTAAGTTAAGTTATTGAAGATTTTTGCTTAGTTTTCGATTCTTTTTATAGGTTTTCAAGTACCTACCTACTTATGTTATTTTGCTGATGAAGTCGCGGGTACCAGCTAGTTATGAATAAAAATTCAGATCTCGTCAGAGTATAATTTTCTTTGATTCAGATGAGGTGAGGAATGAATGCGGTGGCTTGTCAGCAGGCAATGCCTCGCGATGAAAGGTTACACCTACTAACGAACTAACTACACTAACTAGGTGACTTACACCTAGTCGATGAATGATTTTAAAAATGTATAGTACTTATAACAGAACTCCGACATTGTGTTGTTCAAATTATTTATTGGTTGTAGATTAGTTGTTATTATGTTTATTATGTCTGTGTCTGTGCGCGTATTACTGAGGCGTGCGCGTGAGTGGACGGCTTCGAGCCTACACTCTACAGAACCAGCGCAGGCGGAAGCGCTGAAAAATAACAAAGCTATGTTAATATTGGTAAGTGCTATTTGTTTATGCCAGTTTATGTGATAGATGTTCAGCAAGGCACTTAGGGCGACGGGCAGGGGCAAAACATGGTCGGGAGGTGTTTTTGGACACGATTTCTGATAAAAATATAGCATGTGGAGCTATGATATGAATATAATCCTGGTACCTATATCCTGAACATGATGCATGATGAATTTTAATGTTTGCTGTTACTTATAGTTGGCACGCAGGAATATTTTGAAGTTTATGATCTAAAAAACGGAAAACACGTTTTTTTACTATTTATTATAAGTTTTTTTACATTAATTTTAGTACCAAACTTAGCACAACTACTTGAAGTATTCATATTTAGTGCACCATGAACCATAATTATATGTCGAAAAGTTATCAAAAACAAAGATTTTCAGCATAAACACTATCAAAATCGTACATTATGGTACTAGTGTGTAACATTGGTGATCACCGCCGAGGCGTTATTTGAGAGCCGAGCCGTAAGGCGAGGCTCTTAACAGAGCCGAGGCAGGTAATCATCAATACACACGTGTATCATACGACGTTTTTCAACACACTTGTGAATAAAATAACAATAAAAACTCATTTTCAACACTGAAAATTAGTTGTGAAAAATGTTTCGCTATTGCGGGAAAAATTAATCAGTTTTCCTATGCGCGCGCATTGCGATCGACCACAGACTATATTTCCGCGCCGCGCATAGGGTTTGCGGCCTATTCTGCCACGTACAAAATGGGGAATTGAAAGTTTTCTTTTATTATAGAGAAAACAAAAGTTATATTTGAGTGAAAGTTTTATTTATTAAACACGTACCACTTAAAATTATCTATTAAAATAAGAAGTTGCATGAAATGAGCAAGCAATAGGAACATTAATTTATTTGTTCTATTGAACACGATCTTTTTTCTGAATAAAAACTTTTTTAAGAACAAAGCAACTCAACCAATAAAATTAAAAAAAAATCTATTACTCACTAGTGAGTTATAGTCATAGATTTAGCATGGTACCTTTTTGGTACAGATATATATGGTTATAGTCATATATATAGGAGTACCATGCTAAATCTATGGTTATAGTAATGAAAAAGTCACAGTTTGATTATGGGTGTCATTATGTGCCTAATTGCGGTGACCATAGAGCCACTTTATGAGCAAGTGTGTTGAAAAATTATATTTTACTACGACTGTATTTTGCTTTTTATTATATTCTTGCACTTGCTTGTATTTTCTTTCTTTTCATTATATCAACTCTGTGTATCTACCTATTTACTCGTATTTTGCAAAAGAAAAATATTTTCTTTCATTCTTTCTTTCTTTCTTTTAGTCAACCAGACGGACGGGGGCCCTGCTGGCGGAGAGGATCAACTACTGTAAGGTAACCTACCGACTAGTCAGCCAGGCTGGCGGGGGCCCCGTCGGCGGAGAGGAACAACTACTGTAAGGTAACCTACCGACTAGTCAACCAGGCTGGCGGGGGCCCCGCCGGCGGAGAAGAACAACTACTGTAAGGTAACCTACCGACTAGTCAGCCAAGCGGGCGGGGGCCCCGCCAGCGGAGAGGAACAACTACTGTAAGGTAACCTACCGACTAGTCAGCCAAGCGGGCGGGGGCCCTGCCGGCTGAGAGGAACAACTACTGTAAGGTAACCTACCGACTAGTCAACCAGGCTGGCGGGGGCCCCGCCGGCGGAGAGGAACAACTACTGTAAGGTAACCTACCGACTAGTCAGCCAAGCGGGCGGGGGCCCCGCCAGCGGAGAGGAACAACTACTGTAAGGTAACCTACCGACTAGTCAACCAGGCTGGCGGGGGCCCCGCCGGCGGAGAGGAACAACTACTGTAAGGTAACCTACCGACTAGTCAGCCAAGCGGGCGGGGGCCCCGCCGGCGGAGAGGAACAACTACTGTAAGGTAACCTACCGACTAGTCAACCAGGCTGGCGGGGGCCCCGCCGGCGGAGAGGAACAACTACTGTAAGGTAACCTACCGACTAGTCAGCCAAGCGGGCGGGGGCCCCGCCAGCGGAGAGGAACAACTACTGTAAGGTAACCTACCGACTAGTCAACCAGGCTGGCGGGGGCCCCGCCGGCGGAGAGGAACAACTACTGTAAGGTAACCTACCGACTAGTCAGCCAAGCGGGCGGGGGCCCCGCCGGCGGAGAGGAACAACTACTGTAAGGTAACCTACCGACTAGTCAACCAGGCTGGCGGGGGCCCCGCCGGCGGAGAAGAACAACTACTGTAAGGTAACCTACCGACTAGTCAGCCAAGCGGGCGGGGGCCCCGCCGGCGGAGAGGAACAACTACTGTAAGGTAACCTACCGACTAGTCAGCCAAGCGGGCGGGGGCCCCGCCGGCTGAGAGGAACAACTACTGTAAGGTAACCTACCGACTAGTCAACCAGGCTGGCGGGGGCCCCGCCGGCGGAGAGGAACAACTACTGTAAGGTAACCTACCGACTAGTCAGCCAAGCGGGCGGGGGCCCCGCCAGCGGAGAGGAACAACTACTGTAAGGTAACCTACCGACTAGTCAACCAGGCTGGCGGGGGCCCCACCAGCGGAGAGGAGCAACTACTGTAAGGTAACCTACCGACTAGTCAGCCAGGCTGGCGGGGGCCCCGTCGGCGGAGAGGAACAACTACTGTAAGGTAACCTACCGACTAGTCAGCCAAGCTGACGGGGGCCCCGTCGGCGGAGAGGATCAACTACTGTAAGGTAACCTACCGACTAGTCAACCAGGCAGGCGGGGGCCCTGCTGGCGGAAAGGATCAACTACTGTAAGGTAACCTACCGACTAGTCAACCAGGCTGGCGGGGGCCCCGCCGGCGGAGAGGAACAACTACTGTAAGGTAACCTACCGACTAGTCAGCCAAGCGGGCGGGGGCCCCGCCGGCGGAGAGGAACAACTACTGTAAGGTAACCTACCGACTAGTCAGCCAAGCGGGCGGGGGCCCCGCCAGCGGAGAGGAACAACTACTGTAAGGTAACCTACCGACTAGTCAACCAGGCTGGCGGGGGCCCCGCCGGCGGAGAGGAACAACTACTGTAAGGTAACCTACCGACTAGTCAGCCAAGCGGGCGGGGGCCCCGCCGGCGGAGAGGAACAACTACTGTAAGGTAACCTACCGACTAGTCAACCAGGCTGGCGGGGGCCCCGCCGGCGGAGAAGAACAACTACTGTAAGGTAACCTACCGACTAGTCAGCCAAGCGGGCGGGGGCCCCGCCAGCGGAGAGGAACAACTACTGTAAGGTAACCTACCGACTAGTCAGCCAAGCGGGCGGGGGCCCTGCCGGCTGAGAGGAACAACTACTGTAAGGTAACCTACCGACTAGTCAACCAGGCTGGCGGGGGCCCCGCCGGCGGAGAGGAACAACTACTGTAAGGTAACCTACCGACTAGTCAGCCAAGCGGGCGGGGGCCCCGCCAGCGGAGAGGAACAACTACTGTAAGGTAACCTACCGACTAGTCAACCAGGCTGGCGGGGGCCCCACCGGCGGAGAGGAACAACTACTCGCACAGAATGGGTTTTGTTATTTCAATTTTAATTATTATTATGAGAGGCTTTCCATTTTATTTCAGAGTAGAAGGTTGGACCGGTTTATGAGCGTAATAAAACCCTCGCCTACAAATCCAAGCGCACTGAAATGAAGAAAATTCATTTTCAAAGGAAGTTATAAAATGTAGGTAATTGTTGAAGTATGTCTTCAAAGATAACGACCTATCGGTACCTAGTGAGCGGCGGCGACGGAAGGGATGCAGAATGCAGGTCCGATGCCACAAGTAGGTAATGTTTGTATGAACAGATAGTGTTGATCTGTTGCTGGAGTGTTTGTGGCGGAGCGCGAGCAGGCCGCCGTGGTTCTGCTTACACACATTAACGGATGAATCGAAACACTTTTGCTATCGACATTGACGATACTTTTAAGTACTCGTAGATCCCTAGGATTTTGTAATTTACCTCTAACCCTGCGTCTTATAATTATAATTATGATTGCTCAAGCAGACGCCATGTTCACGTGAGAAAACGTTCTCATGTTCCAAAATTAATTAAAATTATTTCATTCAAGGCATTCAGCACAGCATTAAAGCTTGTATTCGACAACATTCAAGTAGCAAATTAACTTAATTTTATTCCTTATACGCCCTATAATTGCAACAATTTGGGTATTTTGCGAACACTTGCACTTAAGATTATTGTATTTATGATTATTTAGGAAATCATAACTTATTAAGAAATACTAAAACCTTAATTACTTACAATAGAACCGTTTCAGTTGCAAATGCCCTTAAAGATTTACAACACAAAGGCTTTAATAAATTTGGGCTCAGAGCGGCCCAACGAGCCCGCGACCGCTCGACCGCCGCGCCGTCCGTCGGCTCGCGTCCGTCGGCCGGTGGAGGTGAACTTGCTGCTCATACATTATTGAACGCTCTGGGCCGTTATTAAAAGCTTTTCTAAAAAAAAACAGAATAATTTATTCGGCTGCCGATGGCTCATTCTCGTCAAATCGCTCGCCACACGCCGCGCCGCGCGCCGCCACCGGCACTACGAGGAGGCTCCATCTTAGTTACCTGCTAGCAAACGGCTATCGTCACAATATTATTTTATTTTATGGCAGAATTCGTAGATGTCGCAGTCAACTGGTTTTACAATTAAACGCTTAGCCATTTGATTAAACAGCGCCGTTCATCTAGCGGCCTGAATGACATTAGGGGCTTGGAGATACTACATTTAACTACTTGCCTAGCCAAGTAATTCCTTAGGTAATAAAGTAACATTATTCAATTTCTGGCGCATCGACGGCTGCTGCCGCGGCACCTTGCGCGTATTTTTTCACTAGCCTAATGTTCAAACCATTTAACATGTTTTTTATAAATTATATAATTTGTATTATCTATATAACATCCAATATTTAACGAACCAAGTCAACGGCTAAACATATAGCAGTCGAGTTACATTGTGCAGTCGCAGCAATAAGCAAAATCACTGGCCGAGATAAATATAATGACCTAAGCACTAAACTGCAGAATCAACGTTACACCGATCAGCCACCGACTCTGACCAGCCAGAGGAACCACCGCCCAGCACCACCGGCACCCAACCAGCCCGCCAGTAGGCGGTCTACAGTAGTAGACACTCTCAAAATCAGTAGGTTAGGTTACCTGGCTAGATGGCTGGTCACTGGTCAGCCAGGTAACCTAACCAACTGATTTTGATGTACAAGATAATATCTTAGATCAAAGCAAGTTGGTTCGGTTATGTTAGGATAGTGAAAAAATACGCCAGAAATCTTTTAAAACTATTTAAAACGCCCAATTAAATGAACAGCCTTAGCATCCAGCCAGCCAGTTCATTAAATGTTTTTATTTAACCAGACGGCTGAATATCATTTTGGCCGTTAGTTGAACGGCGCAGTTTAATGAAATGGCCAGGCGTTTAGTTGAATGACTGATGTAGTTGCCTGCGACACACAAACACATACACATAAAACGATATAAGGTAGAACTCTCGTCACATTGGGCTGAGCTACGACTGCATAACATAAAGCCCGATGCGATACAATTATGCGTGAAGAAAAACTCTACTGTCGTTCACTGTTACAAATATTTGAGACAAATAATTGTAATCCTCAGCTTCATGCAAATTGTCACCGTGTTCCAGTCGAGTGCAGGCAGCAGCGGGGGCGGCCGGAGGGGAGAGCTACCCAAAAAAGCAAAACTAGCTCAATTCAATAAGTAGGTAGGTAAGCCGAAAGACGAAACAGATTTCAAGAAATATGAATAAGTACCTACAACTTTGCAAGTTTTACCTCAAGGAGGCTTTTATGCTCGTATACTCGTATTATATGCCCTTTCGAAAACACAACTTAGGGAAAAAATCTTATCGGTGTTCGGAGCACGACAACGAACATCAGCACATCAGCGGCAGCGCCCGCTCCCCGCGGGGAGCCCGTCGCGTCCGAGCGGCATCGACAATACTATAGATAGGCGCTAAACATTATTGAATACAAGTGCGTTCGCAGTTTGATTCACCGCGTGCCATTAGTTACCTATGGGGGGCGCGACGGGAGGAGACATGGTGGGAATTGAATGGGAATAAGAGGACTAATAGATAAATTCGTGCTTATAATAATGGTTTTATATTATAGATACCTACTTAATAGACAGAAAAATTATTAGTTAGGTACACTACAGGTTTTTATGAGAGGTTAGGTGCCGAGTGAGACGCGTGCTTGCGATAGGTACCTACCAAATTGTCGCAGACAATTGCACAGAGTTTCATAAAATTATTTGCTTCCCGCACTGTCCTCATTATAGCGTGAAAACGTCGTCTTTTGTGTTTCTTTCTATTTATTTCTGTTTTTCCAAATGCGCTCAACAAAAGCGCATTGTGAAGTTGTGACGCGCCGGACGTAATCACCGAGGCAGCGCATTCTCCGTGTCGCGCGCACACTGCGGGCCGCGCGCCGCTCGGCACCCGTCGGGCTGCTGCTGGGACGGCGATGGCTGCCTCACGCGGAGCCGACACCAAAATGAACTAGCGTCTGGCAAAATAAACAAGGCTTAAAAAAATTATTAGTTCTTTTTATCACCAAAGACAGGTCAATCACTTAGGTTTCTCAGTCGGAATCGACTTACTGAATATCAAATCGAACCAACGCTTCCAGCTTTTACTCTTAATGAAGTGGGGAATGTGGGATCCAATTCAAAATCTATCAACGCACCACTTTTTATCATAGCGGAGGGTCCGTGGACAGCTCAAACTCGGGGCACGGACACATGTCCGGCGGCGTCCGCCGGTGGGGCTCGGAAGACGGCGCAGGCTCGTGGGGCGTGGGGGCCGAGGGGGGCGTGGGCGGTGTGTAAACTTCAGGAGGCGCCCGGGGCCCGGGCTGTGCGGGGAAAGGTGTGGGAGGCGAGGGGGGCGCGGGGGGAGCAGCGCGCACGCGCAGCAGCGCGGTGAGGCGGTCGATGTCCCGCTGCTGCGCGCGCAGCTCGCCGCGCAGCTCCTCCACCTGCAGCTGCACCGCCAGCCACGCAGACTGCTCCGCCAGCACCTGACACACATCGCCAGCACCTAACTACGTAGTGCAGAACTGAACCGACGCTCGGGTCCCCGGTCTTATCGGTAAGTATTCGAAAGTACCGAAAACCACGGTTCCGGAACATCCGGGTGCGATGGATACCCGCAGAGAATACAGAGAATACAAACATTTTGCCTAAAAGCCTACGCATCTTTAACTTCGGCCGGCTCCTCGAGGTGAATCTTCCGCTCCTCACCTTCGCCTCCTGCTTCATCGCCTGCCGGTTGAACTCGTACGTGATGATCGCGGCGCCGAGCGCGAACAGGATCATCTCCCCTGGAAGGACAGCAGCGGTGAGAACGGGGCGGGGTGCGGGCGGGGCGGGGCAGGGCGAGGCGGGACGGGACACGCACCGAGCAGGTCGGCGCCGGCGTCGAGCGCGCGCTGGTCGGAGAGCGCGGGCAGCGCGCCTCCGGTGGGCCGCACCTGCAGCGACCACAGCTTGAAGCGCAGCTCGGCCGCCGCCGCCGCGCGCCCGCCCCGCATGCACACCGTGCGACCGAACCGTGGGTGTCCCTTCGCGTACTCCTGCAACACGCGCGCGCTCAGTAGAAACCCATGCCAGCCTGCCCGAGGGAGGGGGAAGGGGGGCGCACCTTGATCCGGGTGGCGATGGGCGAGCTGAGCTGTCGCGCCAGCAACGTGGCGAGCCGGAAGATCGGGAACTGCTCGGACACCATAGCGCCGCCGCCGCCGCGCCGCGCGCCATGTCGCGCCTACCGCCGCCCTCCTGCGACCTGACGCATCCTGGGGGAGAGATCATTCGTGTGCGGAATCGATGATCTCGATACTGAAAGCTCCGCTAGCTCTGATCGATTGATAAACTTTCACTTACATGGACTATGACTGCATTATTATTATTGTTTCGTAGACAAACACCGTAAATTTTCTTGTTATGTTGTGATTGTTATTTCGTTAAATTTGAAGTGTCATTCATTGACATCCTCGCTCTAAAATGGTTATTGGGGTGATCTATTGGCGAAAAGAACTGTTGTAAAATAAAAATGTTTGATGTATTTCAATCTCCGCTAGGAGCGCTAGGAGTAATAGTGTTCTGTGATTTCAATACATCTACGAGTATAATACTATGTAACAGTATGTAACGCATTGGTACCAACTTTAATATTACTTCTAACTCTTATAAATAAATCTTTAAATCTGTTTTGTGAAAAAAACAAACGAAAATCTGGATTTTGATCTAATTGTGAAAGAATTTTTCAAATCGGTCCAGTAGTTTCGGAGCCTATTCAATTCAAACAAATAAAACATAAGGAAGGCCTCGGAGACGCTGGTGTGACGATCTCGATGCATTCCGGGCTGACTGGTGGGCGACCGCAAGTCTTGGAAAATTATGGGGAGACCTTTGCCCAGCAGTGGGACAACATAGGTTAGGAAAAAAAGGTAGGTAGATGCCTTTTTTTTTTTTTAAATTAAATAGGTCAGCATTTGAACTCACTCTGCAGGCAGAGTGAGTTCAAATGCTGACCTACATCAGGATGTTAAGCAACAGTGAGGTATAAGATGCAGCATGCTTCCTAGAAGGAACCTATTTACTCTTGATTTGCCTTATTGGAAATTGGCTACAGTAGCGTACTCTTTCATTGATATGTTACCACTCCCCCACTCCCGCGCCTTGGTTGGTTCACGCACGTTGCGTATTCCACTGTTCCCAGACACTTGTACCGTACTAAGTGATATTTATTCTGTGGTCGCGGTGTATCTTACATTTTCAAACTCATGATATCTTTTGAATAAAATGTCCGATTTCAATCATTCAAAAAGTAATCTATGTGTACTGAAACAGCCTTTACTATTGAAATAAAACGCGTATTTTCAGAGAACGACAGCAATCAAGTGTCAGAATTTTATTGTTTAAAGCATATATATAGGATGTACTAGATAGAACTTTAGAGTAATTTGAGCGTCTCCACTTTTCAATACATTCATAGACAACTATTGATATGTTTTAAACGTAGAATAGTGCTGTACATTTCTTATCGATAATCACATTAAAAAGTATTTAATGAATTTTTAGAATTGTCTATTCTATAGGTATTCTTTTATTACTGTAGAACGTAATAAAATTTTAATTGCTATAAAGTTTTATTATTTTGGTTATAAATAAATAATGCAGTACTTTTCACACAGCATCATCTAGCCCCAAAGTAGAAGGTTGCGGGTTCGATCCCCGCCGCGGGATAAATGTTTGTATGACCTACAGGTATTTGTCTCGGGTCTGGGTGTTTCTATGTATAATATGTATGTATTTACAAACGAAAAGTATATAAGTATTATATCAGTTATCTGGTTCCCATAGTACAAGCTTTGCTTAGTTTGGGGCTAGATGATGCTGTGTGAAAATGTCCAGCATTATTTATTTATTATTTATTTAGCTTGTGTTGGTAGGTATGAAAATGAAAAAAAAATTGAAAATGAAAATATTTTTTTTTTATTACAATACTCAACTTATTACAATACTACAATACTCAGTACAGTAACAGAAAAATAGGTAGGAACACAGTAGCAATAATAATCATTAGATATTACTACCTAACCTATCAAGTGTCGTACACAAATATATAAATATTCATTATTTAATTTGTAACTAATACAAAGAATGCCATTCACGTTTTATACAAGGCTGGGCCCAAAAGTCAAAAGTGAGACTTGGTGCTATATTGAAAATTACTTTGATCGACTTCCTCAATAGTCACAAACACAAACAATTGCGTTTATGGTATTAGTAGGTAAGCAAGCACTTAACTTGTAGATACTTTATCAATGAACTGCTTACTCGATCTTCATCGATATTTATGGCAGAAGATGTATTTACATCATAGTCAGCTTTAGTTTTTGAGGTAATTTCTGAAAATAAATAATTGGATATTAACTTTGTAAGGTAGGTACATAGTGTAAAATTAAAGATTTAACCGATTAACAGACTGCTTACCTGGTATTCCTCGATATCTATAGCAGTATTTGTAGACGCACCATAGCCAGAATGTCTAGCTACGAGCTTTCATTTCTGGGTAATTTCTGAAAATAAAGAATCCATTATTGAGGGTAGGATCCGTATCCAGTTATCCACCTTTAATTCATCAAACGAACCATTGAATTGAGCTTTAATAAAGAAACCAGCATGAAAAATAGTTACCTATTAAATTCAAACTTGCCTCATCTTGTGTAACTCAACTGGCTATATTTCCCCCATCTCAAAAATGCCTAACACGCTGAAAACTTCTTCAGAAGTTTTCACTTAAAAAAATTACTTGATATTTTCGTACTTACAGGTTTGCACGACAAAGGTTGGTTTGGAAATATTGTGTGAATGCAGAATTTTTCGTCCATATCCTTCACGATAACATGATTTTTCAAAGTGTTAGGAACATATTCTTGTGTATTGTGTAGGACTCCATTCTTCGCCTTTCTTGATATTTTGATCCACGATTTTTTTAAATCTAGGTCAGCTGGAAACCTATTTCCAGAAAGTAAAAATGAAAAGTTAATAGTTATGTGCCTAGTACCTACACAAAAAAAATTATTAATATCGATAAATATGTCGACACAACTACAGCACTATTGCGCAGCTATGGAGTACAAAAAATGTCAAAAAAGGAATGTAAATTTCGCTAGAATGAAAATTCTAATTGAGATTATCCAAATACACGCATGAAATCGATTTAAAACGATGTTAAATGATGCAATGATACAATGTTTGTAAAATAGCTTCCGTAATTCTAAACACAAACGTATTTTTCACTGGTATGACTTAACGATGAAAATAAATATTTGCTTCATTCTCCCTAAGCACACCCAATTTGCTTTGACATTGTGGATCAGCACAAGACATCATTGCCAAACTAACACCATATCACAAACACAGTCCAAAAAAAACATTCATTTAGGAGAAAACCCGTATTTTTTCACCGCGAACTTGGTAACCAGCTGGTTAGTAAACAAGAAAGCTCTGATGTCAAAGTGGCGCGCTGCGTAAAAAATAGCACGTAGGTATCTATCGCGACCGCTCTTTTTAACATAGGCAAAATGGGCCATAGAGTGACGAGTATGACAGAAAATGTTCATAGTTCAACTTGAAATGCGAAATCTATCTGTACCAAAAAGGTACCATGCTAAATCTATGGTTTAAAGATATGTCATACCTATCTGTCAAACCTAGTTTAGGCCGAAGCTATTTTTGATATAATACTAATACCCCAACTTATCAAAACAATCTAAAACAATAACATTAAATACACACTTTCAAACAAAAAACTTATTCTAACAAGTCTAGACCTAATCTAGTTAGTCTATAGATTCTAACTTATTTAATAACACCTAACATTTTCATAAATTTGTAATGCTTTACAGGTGGTAAACCTTTCGTTAACAAATCAGCTGGCATATCTTCAGTTGGAGTGTACAATAAACTTACAATGTTATTTTCAACAGCTTCTCTTACAAAATGAAATCTAACATCAATGTGTTTAGTTCTATTCTTTGATTGAGGTTGATTCTTTGCCAATTTTAAAGCACTTTGATTATCACAATGCAAATCTACAATACAAAGTTTTCCAGTTAATTCACATAATAAGTTTCTTAAATAAATAGCTTCTTTTGTAGCTTCTGAGAGACTTACATATTCTGCCTCTGTACTAGATAAAGAGACAGATTTTTGTTTTCTACTCTGCCAAGATATTACAGAACCAGACATGGTGAAGCAATGACCACTGAACGACTTTCTATCTAATTCACAACTAGCCCAGTCTGAGTCTGCAAATCCTGTTAATTTTACATTATCTTCTTTGCTATATCTTAAACAATAGTGTTTTGTTTTCATTAAATACTTCAATATTCGCTTAGCATAGTTATAATGAGTTTCATTGTAACAATTGTTGAACTGACTTAGATAACTTATTGAATATGCTATATCAGGCCTAGTCAATACAGCCAAGTACATTAAGCTACCTATTAATCTTTGATAGGGTAATTTACTATCACACACATCAGCCTTATCAACATTCAGTTTACTCTCTATGGGTGTATCAATCGGCTTACAATCAGACATATTGAACCTATTCAACAAATTCTCAATATAGTTTTCTTGATCAATACAAATAACACCCTTTTTTGTAGTTATTCTCATGCCAAGATACTGTTTTACATTAAATCCTAAATCTTTTATTTTAAATGTTGATCCTAATTTATTTTTCAAATATTCTGTTTCCTGTGTGTCATTTGAAAAAATCAAAAAATCATCAACATATAACGCTACAATTGTTCTTAAATTATCATTATTAATTTTTTAATACAAACATGGCTCTAATTTACTTCTAGAGTATCCTAGTTTACACAATGTTTCATCTACTCTTTGGTACCACGCCAAAGATGATTGCTTTAAGCCATAAATGGCTCTTTTTAATTTTAAGACTTTATTTCCTTCCACTGTAGGAAAACCTTCAGGCAAACTCATGAAAATATCTTCTTTTAAATGACCATACAGAAATGCAGTTGTCACATCTAAATGCGTTATACTTAAATCAAGCTGAACACTAAGTGCAAACAACATTCTTAATGTGGAATGTCTAACCACTGGGGAAAAAGTTTCCTCATAGTCTACACCGGCTACCTGCGTGAAACCCTTTGCTACCAGCCTAGCACGATACCTTATGTTATTATCAATGTCTATTTTCTTTTTTAAAACCCATCTACAATGCACTATAGACGCACCTTCAGGAACATCAATGAGCTCCCATGCATCATTGCTCTCGAAAGACTGAAGCTCAAGCTCAGTCTCGATGGCTTGCTTCCATTGAGATGCTTCTGGACCTGCTACTGCTTCCGAGAAGATGATCTGCTCATCATCAGGACTGCTGCTGTGAACACACAAGTTAGAAAAACCATACCTCTGAGGTGACCTTCTTATCCTCTTTGATCTTTTAACTTCTGGTACTTCTAGGATTGTTATGTCAGTGGATTCATTTCCAGATACAAATGTTGAGCTATCGCTTTCTTCATTTTCTGGATCAGCATATTCCGATGAGCTAGTATCTGAGATCAGAGATTCATTTACTGTAGCTTCCCCAACTGAATCTCTGGCGTTTTCAGTAGAACCTGGGATGTCCCCAACTGAATTAACGTTCTCATCAAAAATCCAGATTGAGTTGTCCGTTTTACAGCTTTCATTCTCTTTCTCCATGATGATAACATCCCTGCTCGTAGTAACTGCATTATTTCGTGGATTATATATCCTGTATCCTTTCACATTTTCTGAGAATCCAACGAGTATATATTCTTCGGCTTTTTTATCCCATTTTAGCCTTTTCTCCTTGGGAATGTGTACCATGACAGGACTTCCAAATATACGAATGTGACTAACATCTGGTTTTTTACCATACCATGCTTCATAAGGTGTCATGTTGTTCAACGCTGAAGTTGGCGATCTGTTTTTTAGATACACAGCTGTGTTTGCAGCTTCTGCCCAAAATTTCTTTTGTAATTTCGCATCAAATAGTAAGGATCTTGCTTTTTCAACTACTGTGCGATTGGCTCTTTCACAAACAGCATTTTGCTCAGGTGTGTAACTATTGGTCTTCTGATGAATAATTCCTTAATTTCTGAGGCAATTTTCAAATTCATTACTACAAAAATCACCAGCATTATCTGTTCTTAAAATCTTTATCTTTTTATTTTGCTGATTTTCAGCCATTGATTTAAATTGCTTAAACTTTTCAAAGACTTCATATTTGTTCTTCAAGAAGTATATGAATGTCATGCGGCTGTAGTCATCAATAAACAACAGAAAATATTGCGTACCTCCTAATGATTTTGTTTCCATTTTTCCACATACATCTGCATGAATGATCTGTAGTGTTTCAGCGCTTCTCTCTCCAACACGAGGAAAAGGTAATCTTGCTTGCTTTGCTTACCTTCGCAGCAAGTAACACATTTTGTCTTTGACAAGTCAAAGTTTTCTGAAAAAGACAATCCATTTACAGTACCATTTTTCATTTTATTTAAATCACTGCTGTTTATATGTGCCATTCGTCTGTGCCAAATTTCGCCACTCATCAATGCATGTGGTGCTGACATCTTGTTTCGAATCTGTATGTTCAACTTATAAACTCCATCCGTTAATACTGCTGTAGCAACTATGTCTTTGTTCTTGTTATAGATCAAGCAACAATCTTTCTGGAATACTACATTGTTTCCGTTTTTAATAAGTTCGCTCACAGACAACAGATTAGTAGTTAAGCCTGGTACATGTAGTACATTTTTAACTGTGATATCGTACTTACAGTCTGTTGAGATATCAACGTCTCCTGTACATGACACCGGTAACCTCATCTCATTGGCCACCACTATCTCAGGAAATGATTCCGAGTACTTGGGGTTTGTTACCCAGTCCTTGTTGGTAACCATGTGTGAGCTGGCACCTGAGTCTACATAGAAATCGTTCTTGTTGTACTTTCCATTTAGGAATACCGCACTAAATGCATTTGTCTGTTTGTTCTTTTCAATTAATGGGCACTGGTTTCGAAAATGTCCTGGTTGCTTACAGCGATAACAGGTTATCACTTTCTCCGCTTTCTCTCCAGCCTTCTTCGACATAAGAATCTTGGAGTTTTTAAAAGAGTTTGTCCCCTTTTTGAATTTTCTGACAGCCAATGCAGTACTAGAACTTGTTTCATCCTCTGTACACGTTGAAGTCTCCATATCCAAAAGTTTTGACTTGATAGCATCCGCCGTTATCTCTATGCCCGAGTGCTCGATTGCCATGATCATCGGCGAAAATCGTTCCGGCAGTCCTGCTAACAATAATGATCCAACCCACTCGTCTCCGATTGTAAATCCTGTACCATTAAGACGATATGCAGTGTCCACTATCTGCGTCACGTATGTAGTCATCGAATCGCATTCTTCTCTTCTAATCGAGATGAGATGGCGTAGAAGTGTGATTCTTCTGCTGTATCCAGAATCGGCAAACATGGATTTCAGCTTGTCCCACAATTCCTGTGACGTCGTAGCACTTTTAATGTGTACATACAATCCGGGGTCTATTGTTAATATAAGCTTTGCCTTGGTTTTCGCATCATCAGTGGTTTACTGCTGCTACTAGCGGCACTTGGTTTTATGAAATGAACCATGCCTTCCAACACTAGCAAGCTCTCAGCTGCAAAGCTCCACTCTTCAAAATTTTCTCTCCCTTTAAGCTTTGGGATACTTTGTAAATAATTTACAGACATATTTACGCACTTTTACTAAGGGATTACTATGATAATTTTGAATTTTTATCTGGGCCCATAACCTATTGAAATAAAACGCGTATTTTCAGAGAACGACAGCAATCAAGTGTCAGAATTTTATTGTTTAAAGATATGTCATACCTATCTGTCAAACCTAGTTTAGGCCGAAGCTATTTTTGATATAATACTAATATTTACTACGAAGGAATTTATTTGGTTAAGGATGAATGAATACCAAGATAAGACTAACGTGGTCTGATTTTGGTCGGCATTTTTATTCACTTTTTAAATTATAAAAGTTGTTATACTGGCACAACTACCTACAATACTCGTAGTTGGACATAATAATATGCTTTCGCTGACTTTTTTTGTAGATATTGTTATGTTCCTTAATATGGTATAACAATTTTGTGTTATATCATCAATAGTTTTCGCAGCGCACGCGATATAATAGTACATTATGGTACTAGTGTGTAACATTGGTGATTACCGCCGAGGTGTTTTTATGAGCCGAGCCGTTAGGCGAGGCTCATAACAGAACAGAGGACGGTAATCATCAATACACACGTGTATCATACGACGTTTTTCAACACACTTGTGAATAAAATAACAATAAAAACTCATTTTCAACAGTGAAAACGAGTTGTGAAAAATGTTTCGCTATTGCGGGAAAAATTAATCAGTTTTCCTATGCGCGCGCATTGCGATCGGCCACAGACTATATTTCCGCGCCGCGCATAGGGTTTGCGGCCTATTCTGCCACGGACAAAATGGGGAATTTAAAGTTTTCTTTTATTATAGAGAAAACAAAAGTTATATTTGAGTGAAAGTTTTATTTATTAAACACGTACGAGTTAAAATTATCTATTTAAATTAGAAGTTGCATGAAATGAGCAAGCAATAGGAACATTAATTTATTTGTTCTATTGAACACGATCTTTTTTCTGAATAAAAACTTTTTAAAGAACAAAGCAACTCAACCAATAAAATTAAAAAAAAATCTATTACTCACTAGTGAGTTATAGTAATGAAAAAGTCACAGCTTGATTATGGGTGTCATTATGTGCCTAATTGCGGTGACCATAGAGCCACTTTATGAGCAAGTGTGTTGAAAAGAACTTTTCAACACACTTGCTCATAAAGTGGCAATGCAACTTCTAATTTAAATACATAATTTTAACTCGTACGTGTTTAATAAATAAAACTTTCACTCAAATATAACTTTTGTTTTCTCTATAATAAAAGAAAACTTTAAATTCCCCATTTTGTCCGTGGCAGAATAGGCCGCAAACCCTATGCGCGGCGCGGAAATATAGTCTGTGGCCGATCGCAATGCGCGCGCATAGGAAAACTGATTAATTTTTCCCGCAATAGCGAAACATTTTTCACAACTCGTTTTCACTGTTGAAAATGAGTTTTTATTGTTATTTTATTCACAAGTGTGTTGAAAAACGTCGTATGATACACGTGTGTATTGATGATTACCGTCCTCGGTTCTGTTATGAGCCTCGCCTAACGGCTCGGCTCATAAAAACACCTCGGCGGTAATCACCAATGTTACACACTAGTACCATAATGTACTATTATGTTCAAATTTTTTTCACCTTGGGTTACATTATTGCTATTTTCATAAGGATTTCTAATTATTTGAAAATAAATTATAGCCTATATCCATTCAAAATACTGTAAAATTGTAATGGTGAAAGATTTTTTCAAATCAGTCCAGTAGTTTCGTTTTGGAGCTTATTTAATACAAACAAACAAACAAACAAACCAACAATCTATCCTCTTGATAATATTCTCTTTTTATATATTCTCTCCTTATAATCTTTTTGCCTTACTAATAAACGTGGTGTAAAGTTATTCCTTGGAATAAACTAAAAATAACCATACATTTTGACAGTTTACACTCAGGAATAACTTTATACCACGTTTATTAGTAAGGGCCTTTATATATTATTATAATTATTATTATTATATAGTGTAGGTAAAAACTTAGGCCTTTTATATCTATATTAGATGATTTTTACAGCCGGGACGCTGTAGTGCCTGGGACATTGTTTGAGATGGAATAGGCTTGCCCAGCACCTAAGCCATCCTCTCAGCTTAATCGGCCTGGCCCACAGGAAAGACGACGTCAATACGGTGTGGAGCTGACTAAGCTGCGGGTTTCCTCACGATGTTTTCCTGCACCGTTAAGAGCTCGTGTTAAAGCGCATACAAATTTTACGAAACGAAAAATCCATTGATGCACGGCCGGGATTTGAACCCACGACCTTCGGATTGAAAGTCGAGGCACAACCCCATTCGACCAACACGACTCATAGTGTAGGTAGATTTCTAAGATAAATGGTCTATCTAGTTTTTTTTTATTTTTTATTAAATAGGTCAGCATTTATCATAGTTCTACATCATTAAAATGCTAAATTTTAGTCATGAAGTAATCTTTTAATTTAATATTTTATTAGGTGCCTAATTTTGTAAAAAACGTTAACGTAAACAGGTTCACGACTGTATCCCCAAGGTGCGGTAGACATTCTCTCAGATCTTTTTATGTTACTTATTCCAGATCCTTTTAAGATGCCTAAGGGGGGTAGTCAGAGGCATGTCCAAACACATAGTAATTATTTGATAAAAGTAAATTTAAAATTTGTAAAAGGCGTCGGTAAATACCTCCATTGAAAAAAATTGCTGCTGAGCAAAAAATCATTATGCTGAAGAATATCAATGTAAAATTTTCCCATTGGGTTGCCATTGGGCATCAATTATCATGGAAACCACAGTAAAAGAAATTAGGCTCTATTCCACTTTGACCTCTGACCTTCCTCTAACCCACTAATCAAACCCACTCTAGCGATCGAGAGCGACTCTTTGGTTATTCAAGGCTGAGTTGACCAAAGAATCGAAGTTCCCTTCATTATCCTCATAAAACTACAAAAACTATTCCAACTTGCTAAAATTGAAAGCAACTTAGAAATTAAACTTTTTTTTTATCTATTAAAACTATGTACTTTTTTTTTATTTACAAAAAAAAGAAAAGGGCTTTGTCGCAGAGCGACTATACCGCCCAATCAGTAACATCTTAGCTTAGTCTTCTTCTTCTTCTCTCTCACTTCACTTCTTGGTTTCTTCTTCTTCTTCTTTTTATTCCTTCTTCTTCTTTCACTCTGACTTCACTTCAAATCTTTCTTCAAATAATTATTATATGTCACGTCAATTTGAGTCAATTGAAAAAACATGGCGGCTTGTCCTTTCAAAACTCCAATGGATGGAAATCTTTCGTCAAATGAGAAATCTTCTTGAATACTCCCCCATTCCATTTGCCAATTCTCCTGTTACGTATCCAAAGCTTCATTAGTAAAATGCCACCGAAATTACAAAAATGGCGAAAGAAGTCTTCTTCTTCTTGGTTTCACTCATAGAGATATGTTCACTTCACTTCTTGGTTTCTTCTTCTTCTTCTTTTTATTCCTTCATCTTCTTCTTTTTATTAATGGCAACTAACTGTATTCTGCCAATGTCAAGTATCTTCACTTCAAATCTTTCTTTGCTTCAAATATGTACTATGTCACGTCAATTTAATTTTGAAAAAACATGGCGGCTTGTCATTTCAAACGGAAATCTTTCGTCAAATGAGAAATCTTCTTGAATACTCCCCCGTTCCATTTGGCAAATCTCCTGTTACGTATCCAAAGCTTCATTATTAAAATGCCACCGAAATTACATAATAAAACCTAGTAAAACACGAGAAAACTAAATAAAAAAGCAGAGCCACTAGCTCCTTCAAAAATGGCGAAAGAAGTCCATCTATGTACTTACTAAGTAAGTCTAAGTAGGTCCACTGGACCTATGTTTTTTTTTTTACTTTGTTTGACATTCACAGTCATTCTCATAGAGAAAAAAATACTATATACTAGTCATTCTTCTTTTACTTCTTTGACTTTTCTACATTAATTTTTAACAAAGTTTTAGAATAATCAGTTTTTTTTAATTTGTGTCAATTTATCATAACCATCTATAAATGGATATAACGTACCAGTACACGAAGAAGCGCGGCGAGTTCGGCCGGCAGCCGCTGTTCTGCGAGCAGGGTCCCGAGCTGTGCGACTCTTTCCCCCCCGCGCCTGCCGAGCACAAGCAGTACATCCTGCGCAATCCAGTGCACCAGCCCACGCAGCACACGCCGCGCTACTCCGAGCACCAGCTCAACACCATCCGGTGAGTCACTCCCCTACATCGTTCTCTCATCTCGCCCACCCCCTAGAACGTGCTGCCTCTTGCAGGGCCGAGTACTCGACATCGGGCGCCAACCACGCGGAGGGAGGATGGCCGAAGGACATCATCTTAACCGACCCGGAGGCAACGCAGCGCTACCGTCGCAAGGTCGAGAAGGAAGACAACTACATCCACTGTGTGATGTCGACCGCTCCGGTGATTATCCCGACCTACCGATAGACATGATCGGATCGAGCTCGTCTCGGGACCGGCTCCGGCTCTCGACAGACTTCTTCATCTCTCGTATTGACTTACATAGTTTCGATCGGCAGGGCATGGACCACTTCGCTCATCAGAACAACGCCATCGACATGTACAGGATCTACTACGCGGAGATGGCGACGACGCCGGCGCTCGAGCGCGTCAGCTGCCGCACGGTGAACGTGTACCGCGCGCCGCCGCCCGTGCGCCCTGTCAGCTCCATCTGCTGGCAGCCGGACGCTGGCGGTGCCCGGTTCGCGGTCACCTACAATGACGTCGACTTCGGGCGCAACTCGCGCGTGCCGCTGGATGCCTACATCTGGGACGCAGAGAACGCGAACTTCCCGGAGACGAGCCTCGCTCCGCCGTGCGCGCTGCTCGACCTGCAGTACAACCCTCGCGAGCCCAGCGTGCTGGCGGGTGCGCTGCTGAGCGGTCAGGTGGGCGTGTGGGATCGGCGCCTCGGAGGCGCGCCGCAGCTGCTATGTCCGCCGCACGTAGCGCACCGGGACCTCGTGCGGAACGTGCTGTTCATCAACGCGAAGTCAGGCCAGGAGTTCTTCTCGAGCGGACCGGACGGCGTCTGTAAGTGGTGGGACATCCGCAACATGGACGAGCCGACCGAAGAAATGATCCTGGACGTCGCGAAGTCATCGTTCGACGTGCCGTCGGTCGCTAAATCGAACGGCGTCAGCACGCTCGAGTTCGAGCCGACTATCCCGACGCGCTTCATGGCGGGCACTGAGAACGGCCTGGTCCTCGGAGGTAACCGAAAAGGAAAGACGCCCATGGAGAAGATCCCGGCCAGGGTGAGATTTCTTGATTCAAGTTGATGAATCATATTACAATTGAACATTAACACTAGTATTATAATTACTTTTACTGTCAGTTCGAGGCGCACGTGGGGCCGGTGTGGTCATTGGAGCGCAACCCCGGCTTCCTGAAGAACTTCCTGACGGTGGGCGACTGGACGGCGCGCGTTTGGAGCGAGGACTGCCGCGAGTCTGCCGTCATCTGGTCGCCGCCGCACCGACACAAGATCACCGCTGGCACCTGGAGCCCCACGAGGTCCGCTCATGCAAAATCAGAACTTGAGAGTAACCGTCTACAGATGTATACATATATATTGTATGTGTATAACATGGGACATGGGATGAGAAAACCAGCGCTGCAGCACCCTCAATTGCTGCAGCACACGCCGAGTTGTATCCAATTTTGTGTCTAATTAGTACTTTGTTCTTAATTTAATGTTTTGTAGCACAAACTAAAAGTTTTTCTATTCTATTAAGTATTTATAATTCTGTCACAGATTGTCGCTGATGGCGCTGGCGCAGTGGAACGGGCTGCTGGCGCTGTGGGACCTGCTCCGGCGGCAGCACGAGCCAGCGCTCACCATGCAGGTGTGCGAGGAGCCGCTGCTACGTCTGCGCATGCACGAGGGGGTGAGCGAGGAGCACCATTGCACATCCACTATTTCACTATCTCATATCTAGTCTATCTACCTACAACTCTTAGCGTTGGTACCTACTCCCACTTTAAAGATATTTTTCTCCATAATAAATTTTTAGGGTGCCGTACCTCAAAAGGAAAAAACGGAACCCTTATAGGATCACTTTGTTGTCCGTCTGTCTGTCTGTCTGTCAAGACCATTTATCTTGGGAATGCGTGGAGGTATCGAGTTGAAATTAAAACCGTATACTCAGGTCTATGATCCCTTTAAGCTGTGAAAAAATAAAAAATAAAGTTTACGCAAAAAAAATACGGCCGTTTATGACGCAAAAAAAACGTGTATTAATATACGACACTCATGGAAATCAAAATTCATAGGGTATTTCCCGTTGACCTAGAACTATGAAAGGTAAGTAGTATTATCTTAGACTACAAGTACAGGGAAAAATCTGAAAACCGTATTATTTTTAGTTAAATCCCAAAAAAACAGGGCCTAATGCAAGGAATGGGGGTCGAAATTTTGAAGTAAGTTAACCATGTCATGTCGGGTATCGTATGAAAGGGCTTTATTAGCACAAGCTTAAACAGATTTTTAATAAAAATTTTTTTTTTTTTTTTTGTGTATGTAGGTAAGTTAGTACCTAACATTTTGCACTGTTATGTATACTGATATGTCTTTTGTACGGAACCCTCGGTAGGCGAGTCCGACTCGCACTTGTCCGGTTTTTTTAATGAATCGTTACACTTGCAGGGTTCCCTCATCGCCTGTGGCAGTCAAAAGGGAAACATCTACATGGTCGAGCTGTCGCAGAGTCTATCTCAGTCCGACAAATTTGATAAAGGACTTCTGACTATGGTAAGATTAGTTTCCAGAACGTTCGATCTATCTCTCTGCGGCTGCTGGTCGATAGATCGCACCGATGTTCGATGTTCCGGTGGTTTTGGTTTGTCCTGGCATTTTGTTGTGGGGAACTGCTGCAGACATTAACACCGTGTTTGTGTTGCAGAAGAGGGCTGTCCGAGCAATTTATAATATGGGTCCCAGAGATTCGCAAAAATAAATTTAAAGAAATATTCATAATGACAGTACCCTGTCAGTACATATATGAAAATCTGATGTATGTTCGTAAAAATATTAAATCATTTAAGAAAAAAAGCGATACTCATGATGTAAACACTAGAAATAGGGATAAACTCGCTGTTACCACTACTAGATTAGATAAAGTAATGAAATCATTTAAAGGGCAATGTGTACGCTTCTATAACAAAGTCCCAAGTGAATTGCAAAACTTATCAATCACTAAATTTAAAAATACAATTAAACGTCATCTCTGCAAAAAAGCCTACTATAAAATATCAGATTATTTGGATGACAAAAAAGCTTGGGACTGAATATGCTCCAACTCGTTTTAACATAATTAAGATAAAAATGTATTATAATTAATTAGGTATATACAAATTGAAAAGTGACGATTCTAAACAATCCAAAGTGATTTCAATGAATAAACTAATTTTGAGTTTGAGTTTCCTGGCAGATGTTCGAGCGCGAGGCGAAGCGCGAGCGCATCCTGGAGGCGCGCCTGCGCGAGATCCGGCTGAAGCTGCGCCAGGCGGAGGAGGGCAGCCCGGCCGCGTCGCTGAGCGAGCTGGAGCCGGCGCTCGGGGACCGCGACCTGGGCGAGGCGGCGCTCGACTACTTCGCCGCCGTCAAGAAGGAGCAGGCGAACCTCTGACTTGATCCATCCTTATTTATATTGTTTTTATTTTTAGACTTTCTCTATTTGTACCTACTTTTAGATTTTGTAAGATTCTACCTGTGATTTTAAGATTTTTAGCTCTACTTACTTTACTACTCTACTTAATATGTTTGTACCTACTTACTTAAAATTATAATTATTTTTTATGTTAAATATTATATTTAATAAAATGCGTTTATAAAATTTGAAGTATTTCTATTTAAACCTATTAAACGATATCATTGCAGGTATAGGTACTTACCTACCTCTGGCTATCAGAACTAATCTCGATCTGAACTATGAAAAATGTTGTTACTTTGAACTAGGTTTTTCATACAAATATCCACGCAACATGTTAGCAAACAAGTAAAAATAAAAAACCGGACTGCAAGAAAGTAAACTTGACATTTAGCAATGCGTAGGTACTCGTAGTAGGGTACGTATGTACACCATCAATAAAACCATTTGCATGCATCGCAGAATTATATGTTACTACATAGTAGTTTATCATTTCTCTGGCATGCATTCATTTACAATTGGTTATTCAAAACTGAGTTTAGACAGTAGACACATTACTTATATTTTTAACCGACTTCAAAAAAAGAAGGAGGTTCTATGTTCGGCTGTATGTATGTTTTTTTTTTTTTTTTTTTTTTTAATGTATGTACAGCGATATTTCCGTCAATTGTGGACCGATTTCCAAAATTTTTTTTTGTTTGAAAGGGTATACTCTCGAGGTGGTCCCATATAAATTTTATTCCTGAGGGATTGATAGTTTTCCCGTAAAACTAAAAAAATCACTGATCTTTAAGAAAATTGTGGACCGATTTCCAAAATTTTTTTTTTGTTAGAAATAGGTATACTCTCGAGGTGGCGCCATATATTTTTTTTTTCTGAGGGATTGATAGTTTTCCCGTAACATTAAAAAAACCTCATTCTCACTACACAACACACCCTGACTCACAATCTGAGTCAAACATTAAATAGTTTGAAAGGGTATATTACACCTGAGGTGGTCCAAAATATTTTTTTTCCTTCGGGATTGATAGTTTTCCCCCTTGCTGAACTCCGGTGTCTCCTTTAGTTGGCCTGACCATGACTTCTCTTATCCTTTCCTTCTTAAGCTACGATAAGCAGGGTCTTAATGTAGCTTACTATATTATTTACACTTACACTTTTATTTACACAGTATTTATTTACTTACACTAAAAAGTGAAAAATAAAAATTTTTGAAAAAAAAAATTGAACCGACTTCACAAAACACAAACAGACGAACCTTCTACACACTAAAAAGAAAAAAATAAGAATATAATTTGAAGTCGGTGCCAAGTGAATACGATTAGGTACGTATAAGAAATGGAGCGATAGCGTACCCGGATACAATTTTGCACCCAAGTTCTTTTGAATTTCTTAGATGTAAATGAATAGTTGGCACCGACTTCAAATTATATTCTTATTTTCTCTTTTTAGTGTGTAGAAGGTTCGTCTGTTTGTGTTCTGTGAAGTCGGTTCAATTTTTTTTTTCAAAAATTTTTTGTACTTAATCTCCTTTTAATTTCCTTTAAATTTTGATACCTACCCCACTCAATACGATTGGTAATTTTTTTTACTTAATGTACGCGCACGCATATGATCCGCCCTGTGGATCCGCCATTTTGTTTCTATTTTCAAAAACCTATCTAAGGACATTTGGGTTAATAAGATAAAAATAATGGTTCAAAAGAAGTAGGCTGACCGTGTCGGAGGCAAACTTGCATGTCGCTTGCTGTGTTACTTCTGCAAAATGTGTAGGTATGTGGCAGTTAACGATACCCTAAATGTCGAAATTCATCCAGTCGTTTGTAAGATACGAGGGAACAAATAAATTTAACTCATTGCATACATACACACAAGATAGTACGTTGGGTAAAAAAAATATAACTATGTTGTATTTTTAAATAGGTAAAAGGTAAATATATAACTGTGTTGGTAAAATGTGTTCTTACCCACCGGCCACCTCCTGAGACCGCCTGGGTGAACCGTCGAAAGTTGTTTTTTTTATTTTTTTTATTTACAAATAAAAGAAAAGGGCTTTGTCGCTGAGCGACTATATCGCCTAATTTTAACAACGGCTCACCTCTCTGCTACAACACACTTTTGAATTTTTAAGCTGGTTAGGTTAAAGTGGAATCTGACGGATGTGTTCTAAATCGATAGTGCTTTAGGACACATCCGCCAGATTCCACATTCGTCAGATCATTGTTTTATTCCACATTCGTCAGATTTTTTTTACCTCTGACGAAACGATGATTCCTCGTTCGTCAGATTCCATTATTCTACATTTCTGGCTAACCTAACCAAATGGGTTGTTGGTTAGGTTATGTTAGGATAGTGAAAAAACCATGCGCAAGGCGAGCGAGCGAAGCGAGTGTGCCGCGGCAGCGGCCGCCGAAGCGCCAGAAATAAATAAATCTGACGAAAGGGTCATTAGAAGTTATCCACATCCGTCATTCATGACGAAACTGAACTGAAATTATACAAAAAACTACTTCTGACGAAAGTGGAATCTGACGGATGTGTTCTAAATCATGATAGTGATAGTTTAGTATAAACCATGCGCAAGGCAAGCGAGCGAAGCGAGCGTGACGCGATTTTCACAAAATATGACGCGCAGACACAGAACTATGCGCAGACGTGGAAGACCTAGGATGAGATGGCCTGTTGCTGTGTTAAATCGCGAAGAGTGGATGAAGGGAAAATATCCTAAAAGAGGTTTTAGTTCACTGAAATTCTTCTGCAATGATCATCGATAGACAGGGTGACAGCTATAGAAAAAAGTACTATGGTGACAGCGTTGTGATGAGTAAATGTTCTGTGGTTGTGATTATACTCTCTTTGGTACCTACCATAGATTAAGCATGGTACCTTTTTGGTACAGACTACTGTCCTAGTAGGAGTAATAGTGTTCTGTGCTACTGTCAGCGCAAATCACCAATATAAATAATTGCAAAGGCAGAGAACTAATTTCGCCAGAGGAGTCTCTCAAGGGATAATTTTTTTCTCTGATCAAACGTTTTACATAAAAAATACAATATCTTAGTACATCATGGATATCTCATATCAGTACACAAAACTTCGCTGTAATTTCGGGCGGCAGCCGCTGTTCTGTGAGCAGGGCCCGCTGCTGTGCGACTCCATCCCCACCGCCGTCTCGGAGCATAAGCAGTACATCCTGCGCAACCCCGTGCACCAGCCCACGCAGCACACGCCACGCTACTCCGAGCACGTCATCAACACCATCCGGTGAGCGCGCCTCCTGCACCCCGTCCCCTCCCCCACACACGCTACCCGCTCACCCCCAGCTCCCGCTCCGCGCAGGGCTGAGTACTCGACGACGGGAGCCAACCACGCGGAGGGCGGCTGGCCGAAGGACGTGATGGTGACCGACCCGGAGGCGACGCAGCGCTACCGTCGCAAGGTCGAGAAGGACGACAACTACGTGCATTGCGTGATGTCGATCGCGCCGGTGAGTCCCCCTCCACCCTCTACCACCCGCCGCCATTACTCCGACTCCAAACTTCGCTTCCGGTCCGCAGGGGGTCGACCACTACGTGATGCAGAACAACGCGATCGACATGTACCGCACGTACTATGCGGAGATGCCGTCCGTGCCGGCGCCGGAACGCATCAGCTGCCGCACCGTGAACGTGTATCGCGACCCGCCGCCGGTGCGCCCGATCAGCTCGATCTGCTGGCAGCCGGACGGCGGCACGCGGTTCGCGGTCACGTATCTCGACATCGACTTCAACCGCAACCCGCGCCAGCCGATCATGTCTTACATCTGGGACGCGGAGAACGCGAACAACCCGGAGACGAGCATCGTGCCGCCGTGCGCGCTGCTCGACCTGCAGTACAACCCGCGCGAGCAGGCGCTGCTGGCGGGCGGGCTGGTGAACGGTCAGGTGGCGGTGTGGGACCGGCGGGCGCCGCGGCGCGCCGCGCTCGCCTGTCCGCCGCACGTGGCGCACCGCGAGTACGTGCGGAACGTGCTCTTCATCAACGCCAAGTCCGGCATGGAGTTCTTCTCGAGCGGGCCGGACGGCGCCTGCAAGTGGTGGGACATCCGGAACATGAGCGAGCCGACCGACGAGATGATCATCGACGTGGTCAAGTCCTCGTTCGACGTGCAGAGCATGGCGCACGCGACCGGCGTGAGCGCGCTCGAGTTCGAGCCGACGATCCCGACGCGCTTCATGTGCGGCACCGAGAACGGCTGCGTCGTCTGCGGCAACCGCAAGGGCAAGACGCCGATGGAGAAGCTGCCGGCGAAGGTGACCGTCCGCATCTCGTGCGTCGCTTTTCTTTCGAAAATTTTAGCGCTAAGCTTCGTTACCGCCTCCGTCAGTTCGATGCGCATCTGGGGCCGATCTGGTCGTTGGAGCGCAACCCCGGCTTCCTGAAGAACTTCCTGACGGTGGGCGACTGGACGGCGCGCGTGTGGAGCGAGGACTGCCGCGAGTCTGCCGTCATCTGGTCGCCGCCGCACCGACACAAGATCACCGCCGGAACCTGGAGCCCCACCAGGTACATGAGCTTGCTTTTACTAAACATAACAAATGTTATCTTACGAACTAACAGAGGACATACTACAAGTCAAAGCATAATAATCTTCTGTTTACATATTTTTATAACTATATTTTTGTACAGTATAAGCACCTACATCATATTATATACATATATTAACTGATCCCCTATATTCCTAATCTTTTTTAAGTTTAACCAATTTTAAATTACTTTTGCTAGATTTATTTATTTTTGCTAATTCAACCTGTCACAGGATTTGTAATTACCTACCTGATTGATTCGTACTTTAGTTTCCTCGATACAGGCGTCGCCTAGTGAGTAAACTATCAGATACCCCCACTTCTGTATCAGCTCTCAGCAAACTACAACAATTTATATCTTCAAATGAAACCACTCATATTACATCGATCGAACTTCACTTAGAAGTTCGTTTGATCATATATTGTCTTTTTATGTTATCCATCTTTGAGTTTTAGTTAAGAATTGTTTGCATGTTTTGCTGCAATAAACACTTTTGTATTTGTATAATTGTATTTGTGCAACGATAGATAAGTAACAGTTATTAACTAGTGGTTCTATGAGAACAGTAGATCTCCGAAAATTAAGGAAGAAAGTACAATTTTGAAAAAAAAGTGAGCAAACGTGTATGACTCTGACAACTCTCTTAGATATCTTCAAAAGAACTAGAATACGAAAAGAGATCTGAGAGAATATCTACCGTGCCGTGGAAAAACTGTTTGTCAGAAATTAAATTTATCCTAGGAAAACTGACACCATACTATCAATATGCCTTGTTCGCTTTATGACAGATTGACCCAAAACCAGTTCTGGAAAGCAACAGCCGCAAAATGTAATTCGATAGTGCTATACTCGCGGGTACAGACCTGACATAACTATAATTGATA
The DNA here is from genome assembly GCA_951394285.1 of Epirrhoe tristata. Taxonomy (NCBI): domain Eukaryota; kingdom Metazoa; phylum Arthropoda; class Insecta; order Lepidoptera; family Geometridae; genus Epirrhoe; species Epirrhoe tristata. The sequence continues at coordinate 59,625 of OX596138.1, read as the reverse complement.
AAGTTAACAAAATAGTCCACCTAATAGATATAGCAATACCAAATACACATAACATACGAAAAACTAAAGACGAAATAACTAGAATTTGGAAAATGAATAATAGTACATTATGGTACTAGTGTGTAACATTGGTGATTATCGCCGAGGCGCTAGGCGAGGGTCTTAAGAGAGCCGAGGACGGTAATCATCAATACACACGTGTATCATACGACGTTTTTCAACACACTTGTGAATAAAATAACAATAAAAACTCATTTTTCAACAGTGAAAACGAGTTGTGAAAAATGTTTCGCTATGGCTGGAAAAATTAATCAGTTTTCGTATGCGCGCGCATTGCGATCGGCCACAGACTAAAGGGATGAGGTTTTTTTTTTTTTCCGCGCATAAAATTAAAGTTTTCTTTTATTACAGAGAAAACAAAAGTTATTATTTGAGCGAAAGTTTTATTTATTAAACACGTACGAGTTAAAATTATCTATTTAAATAAGAAGTTGCATGAAATGAGCAAGCAATAATTTATTTTGAATAAAAACTTTAAGACAACGCAACTCAACCAGTAAATTTCAAAAAAAATCTATAACTCACTCACTAGTGAGTTATAATTTTTTTTATAAATGGTCACCGCAATTAGGCACAGAATGACACTCATAATCAAACTGTGACTTTTTCATTACTAATAACCAGTGGGTTATAGAGCCATTTTATGAAAAAGTGTGTTGAAAAGTATTATATTGTACCACTTGTGCTCTCCAGCACAAGGGTCATCCCGAAACATCTGATAAATGCCCTCAAACGAAAAAAAATACACAAAAAATAATAAAAATAAGTTTTTTACCCGACTGTCAAAGGAAGGGTTATGTTTTTCGCGCGTATCTTGTATTGTATGTATGTATGCAATGCGTTAAATTTCTTTGTACCCACGTATCTATCTTCTAAACTACTGGATGGATTTCAACAATTAAGGTATCGTTAGATCGAGAAAGTGGGGTATCAAAATGAAGGAAATTAAAAGGAGATTACAAAAATATATACAAGTCATACTTATGTTCCAACTTAGTTTTGGATAACAAATTGGCAACTAATGCATGCAAATGGTTTTACGCATTGCAAAATCTCAAAAGTTAACATCGCGCTCACAATCGCGATCGACAAAAAAAAATCAAGGAACCTGTGTGCCAATTTTTGACAAAATCTGACTACTTAGTTGGAAAGTGCGACCTGTAGGCGAGAACAGCCGGACAGACGGGCAAAAGCATTTTTTGCCAATCTCGAAATGAAGACGCTTCGCTCGCTTTGCTTGCTCGGTCAATTAAATACTTAAACATTTTGAAAACAAATAAGCAAAAGGTGGCTCTAACGTCCGCAGACTGTCGCTCATGGCGCTGGCGCAGTGGAACGGGCTGCTGGCGCTGTGGGACCTGATGCGGCGCCAGCACGCGCCCGTGCTCACCATGCAGGTGTGCGCCGAGCCGCTGGTGCGCCTGCGCATCCACGACCAGGTATCCCGTCCCGCTCGACGCGAACCCTCTTCGACTGCGATGCCGGGCTGATTTATCATCTCCATTTGCTGATTTATCGTCTAACGAAATCCGATCCCGCAGGGGACCATGGTCGCGTGCGGCAGCAAAAAGGGGAACATCTACATGGTGGAGCTGTCGCAGAGCCTCGCCCAGTCGGACAAGAACGACAAGGTCCTGCTGACGCTGGTGAGTGAGCCCGCTGCGACGGCCGCATTACAATTAATCAATTTCAATTTCAAAAGACTGCAGAAAAACTCTATTGTGATAAAAATCTTACAAACTAGTACATTTCCAGTGTGGATTTTATCGTAGAGTGTACAAATATGACTGCTAAAACAGTTTATTAAGCTTAGGCCCCCTTAGGTTAGGTGCTTCTCAAAACTTTAAAAAATAATAATTTGATTAACAATAAATACAAAATGTCAGGAATAACTCTCATGCATTAAAGTACCTATAACAAATATGCGAGCATTACATTTAAAAACAATACGTACATTATTATAGACAGATGGCTATGAGCCGTAACGTAGTTATGTTGGCATTAAAAAAAAAACATTTGACTTTTGACATTTTTGCTGACTGTACACTTTTTTCAAAATCTGTGGATGCAGTTCAAAATATTTCCAAAAGTTAGGGAAGGTCTCCTAAGAGCGTTTTCCTGTAGCTACAACGGTCAAGGTACCTGCCGTCCGTGGCCCATCTCAAAAATCCACCCTGTACGAGTATATGAGGCACGCTCGGTTGTAGATGTTCGAGCGCGAGGCGAAGCGCGAGCGCATCTTGGAGGCGCGCATGCGCGAGATCCGGCTGAAGCTGCGCCAGGCGGAGGAGGGCAGCCCGGGCGGCGGCTCCACCACAGAGTTCGACTACGCGGCGGGCGACAAGGACCTCGCCGAGGCCACCGCCGCCTACACGCAGCAGGTCAAGCGCGAGCTCACGCTCATGTAGCCCGCGCCGCGCCGGACACTCCGCGATCCGCTCGGCTGGGGGATGATCGACGGGGATTTTTATTATTTTCTTTTCTGCTCGGATGCTCAACCTGGAAGAATCACGTAATGTTAATTTATCACTTACAACTTATTTTATCGTTAAGCTTATACTTACCTATATTTAAAAATAAATTATTGTCTTAAGACTTGAGCTGGAGTTTCTTTCGTGTCTTAAGAGAAAACATACATCCAGCCGAACATATAACCTCCTCCTTTTTTTGAAGTCGGTTTAAAAGTTGGAAATCGCCGTCGGCGATCCGCTTCGGGGGCGACCGACACGTGGCGTCCGGCTAAATATAGCGCGCGCGTCGAGCGCGCAAGCGGAGCGCGGGACATTCCGGCATGACGCGCCTCGCGGAGAGCGCCGGCGCCGGCCGCTGGCAGGCCGAGGACGGGCTGTGCGCCGCCGTGCTGCACGAGGTGAGCTACCCTACGCCCCGCGGCGCCGGCGTGGCTCGGGGGGTGACGCGCGAGTGTTGCAGGTGTTCTCGTGGCTGGAGGCGCGCGCGCTGGCGGCGGCGGGCGGCGCGTGCGTCGCGTGGCGGCGCGCGGCGGCCGCGCCCGCGCTGTGGCGCCGCCTGCTGGCGAGGGACGCGAACCTCTCCTCGAGGCGCATGCGCGCACTCGCCGCGCTGCACGGTGCGTACGTTTTAACAAAAAAAAAAAGCTTTCAAGTCGAGAGTACACATGGTCGGCAAGCATGTATTTGCTATTCAAGCAGCAAGCGATTTGATTTACTAGTATACAATTTGAGGGATAGACGCACAAACATAATACAAATAATAAGAAGTTAAATTTATTTAACTACTAGCTGTCCGCCCCGGCTTCGCACGGGTTTATTATAGGTATTTAACAAAAATTTAATAACAACATGGCGATCCCGGAGCGGGATGTATGATCCTTTAAAGTTTAGAGGTTAATATGTAGGTAAGGTCTAAGGTAGGTAATGGAGTATTGGGCAGTAAGGCAGGTTTGGACACCACCGGCAAATCCCCGTGTTATGCCGGCCATACACCATCATGCCAATCCACCCCCAGACATGGTCAATTCTACCTGATCAAATTCCGATTTGACGATAGGCATGATGGTTTATGGCCGACATGACACGGGGGTGTCCAAACCTCTCTACTGCCCAATGCTCCCCTACCTCCCATATATATTTCATTGATATATTACCACTCCCTTCCATTCATTCCATAGTTCCCAGACACTTTTTAAACTATCATGGTTTTCAACATTTTTAACACAGTTAACGGGATATTTACCATGATTTAATGTTTTTTGAGTTTACCGATATTTCGGCGCAGTTGCATACGCCATGATCAATAGTATCTATGGTATTAATCATGGTTAATATCCCGTTACCTGTGTTAAAAATCCCAGACACTTGTCCTACCGTACTAACTGATATTTATTCTGTGGTCGCGATGTATCTTACATTTTTAAACTCATGATAACTTTTGAATAAAATGTCCAATTTCAATCATTCAAAAAGTAATCGACGGGTACTGAAACAGCCTTTACTACGAAGGAATTTATTTGGATAAGAATAAATACCAAAATAAGAATAACGTGGTCTGCTTTTGGTCGTCATTTTTTTTCATTCATTTTTAAATTATAAAAGTTGTTATTCTGACACAACCACAATAGTTGGACATATGCTATCGCTGATTTTTATGTAGATATTGATACGTTCTTTAATATTGTATAACATTTTTTTGTTCTATCATCAATAGTTTTCGCAGCGCACGCGATATGAAGAATTTTATGTTCAAAATTTTTACACCTTTGGTTACATTATTGCAATTTTCATAAGGATCTCTAATTTTTTTGAAAATAATTTATAGCCTATGTTCATCACAGATAATGTAGGATTCTAATGGTGAAAGAATTTTTCAAATCGGTCCAGTTGTTTCGGAGCCTATTAAATTCAAACAAACAAACAAATGTTTCCTCTTTATAATATTTATTTAACTATTTTTATTCTGGTATGAAACCAACCGCAGTGTCGTGGCGCGACGAGTACGTGCGCTCGTTCGCTGGCTGGGAGCGCGACGAGACCGGGGCGGGGCCGGCCGGCGGCGCGGGCACGGACACGCCGGCGCTGGGCGGCGCGCAGCACGCCGCGCTGGCGGGCGACGGCCGCATCGCCATCGTCTCGGAGGACGCCGAGCTGGCGGTACGGATCACATTTTTAATTCGACCAGTTCTGCCACTTTTTACGTTTCAGCCATCCGGCACGGTCTCCTCCGGCAGATATGGGAGCCGCTGTCCTCGGACGGCTGGACGCAGAGCTGGGGCTGCAGCCTGCGCTCGCAGGGCTGGAGCGGCGCCGTGCGCGCGCAGTGGGCCGAGCGCGCGCCGAGCCCGCGCCTGCTGCTCGCCGGGCGGCTCGCGCTGGTCGACAGCTGGGAGCTGCTGGTGCTGGAGCTGGACGGTAGGCTCCCTCCGCTCCCTCCGCCCCGGCCGGCCCCGGCCGCTCTCCAGCCGCCGTCTGTTGCAGAGCGCGGCGCGGGGCGCGTGCGGGCGCGCACACGATGCGGCGCCGGCGCGGCGGGCTGCTGGGCGGACGCGGCGGGCGAGGCCTTCCTGTCGCTGGAGCTGCGGCTGCTGGCGCCGCGCTGCGCCGCCACCACGGTGTGGCTGAACTCCAGCACGCAGGTGAGCCGCCCCCGCCCCGCCCCGCCCCACCCTCGCCCTCGCCCTCGCCCCGCTCCGCTCAGCTCGGTCTCGGTCCGCAGGAGACGGAGTCGGAGTACGCCGGAGTGAGAAGCCCGCTGCTGCGCTGCTACAACGAGGGCGGCGCGCACTTCACGTGAGCGGACGCTCCTCCGCCTGCCGTGTCTCCCTCGTATCCGCCTGCTGATGTGGTCGCGTGTCGCAGGCTCGCCGCGGCCGTGGAGGCGCCGGCGGCCGCCCGGGAGCCGCACGACGCGGACGACGACGATGACGATGAAGAGTACTTCCGGGCAACTCTACGCCCGCATGATCCACAGGAGGTGCGTGATGAAGAGCGGAGCCAGAAATGTTGACACCAGAATGTCGAATATAGGTATCTTTGACGACCCCTGTAGCGCAGTGGGCGAAAGTCCGGCTGCGACGCAGAAGGTTGCGGGTTCGATCCCCGCCGCGGGACAAATGTTTGTATGATCTGCACATATTTGTCCCGGGTCTGGGTGTTTCGATGTATGATATGTATGTATTTACAAACAAAAAGTATACTTATAAATAGTTTATCAGCCATTCTAGTACCCATAAGAAAGAACAACTCGTTGTAAGGTTGTTAACTTTCTGTTGTCTGTTTGTTATCTACTTTGTCACTATAAGTGGAGACCTTTAAATGGCTTCGTAGTGACCTACAATAGTTTCTATTGTATTTTATGTGCTGATGGTCTCCCTAAAAGAAAGAAATAAATATATAAATAACACAAGCTCTGCTTACTTTGGGGCTAGATGATGCTGTGTGAAAAAGTCCAGCATTATTTATTTATTTATTTACTTGCGCCTTCGGCATCAGGCTCTTTTAGTATCCCCGTTGAGTTCACTTCGGGGCTGGTCGATGCTGGATGAGGAGTTCATCATCGTTTTATCTATCAAGTTCCCATCTCGATCATCTCTATCTCGGCTGGGCTTCATCGTGATGTTGTCCGTGAAACAATATGTTTTCGGAAGCATCAACGGTCATCCCGGTGATCGATCACGGTTCGAGCCCTGCAGAGGCGGGCGTCGCTGCTGGTGTGCGGCGCCGGCGTGCGCGGCGCGGGCGCGCTCGCGGCGTGGTGGCTGCGCGCGCGCCGGCCCGCGCCGCTGCAGGCCGCCGAGGGGGGCGACCTGGCCGCGCGCCGCGCCCGCGCCCGCGCGCCCCCCGCGCCCCTCACGCCCGACCCGCCGCCCCCCTCCGAAGCAGAGGTGCGCGCCATGTGCTCCGCTCCGGCCGCCGCCCTGCGCCTGCCCGTGCCGCCCGCCGCGCTGGCGCCGCACCCGAGGTGAGCCTGAGCACCCGCGCGACCTCGACGGGGCCCGAGCCCGGGACGGAGGATCGCTGACCGCGAGGCGTGTTGCAGCGGGCGCTGCGCGTGGGTGTCGCTGAGCGGCGGCGGCGCGTGGTGCGCGTCGCTGCCGGCGCTGCGGCCGCTGCGGCGCGTCGGCGGCGCGGGCGGGCCGGCCGACCGGGTGCTGCTCCACACCGTGCAGGCCTCCGTGTCCGCGCGGTACCTCGCCAGGTGAGCGCGGGGCGAGGAGGGGCAGGCGAGGGGAGAGCGCCCTGTGCTGAGGTGCGCGGGTGTGTGTGTTGCAGCCCCGAGGGCGCGCTGAGCGGGCGCGTGCAGGTGTGGAGCGCGACGAGCGGCGCGGCGCGGGGGCTGCGGGGGCGGGGGGCGGCGGTCGCGGCGCTGCAGGCGGAGCGTGGGGGGCGCCCGCTGATGCTCGTGCTGGCAGAGGACCACATACATGTACGATACGATACGCACAATCGTTCTTTATCTCTCAAGTAGCTGCGCAGAACCCATTTTTTATGACGCCTAAAATCGTGCTTACTCTACCAAACCTGCGCAATCGCTTATTGCACCTAAAGGTAGTATACATTGAGTCAGTAGCTGACGTCAGTGCTGGTGCCGAAAACTGACTCATACTATTTGCACGCAGTCAGTATTTCGTCAGTAGCAAGTCAGTAGTCAATATACGTAGTAAATCAATTTACACGATGGCAGTGCCGTCAGCACTGACTCGGCAGTGGACTGACGTCAGTTAATGACTCAATGTTAATCTACCTTAACTTCAGAGAGCTAAAGATCCGTTGTTCTTATTTATATACTAGCTGACCCGCGCAACTTCGTCTGCGCATTATTAGGATTCAAGTGCTCCTGCACCTAAAGTTTATTTACACTGTGTTTGAAGTGAAAAAAAATTTCATACTAACTTTAACATCCTGTAAAACATCCATTTTTGATTTTTTTTTTTTTATTAGATAAGCCTATATTCAAGTACTTAAAGCATCTACGTGCCAAATTTCATCACAATCGGTTAAGTCGTCACGGAGCAACAAAACAAACATTCACTAACACAGACTTTCTTTTCGAATCTTACGACTTTGAAACTGCCTTGCACCACCCATAGAAGTTGTTTTGAAAAAATAAAAAACTATTTATATTCTCTTTGACAAAAATACGGTCTTTATTTAATAAACTTTAATTAATAATCTTCGATCAATTAATAATTTTAGTAGGATAGGATTATTTTAGGAATAAGATCAGAGAAATAAGTATAAACTAAAGCACAGGCTAAAGTAAACCTGACAAAACGCAACGATAGCGCGATCTAGAAAACGGTCAAAATTAGCAGCGCCATCTAGTTGTGTTAATAATTTTAATATTATAAATTGAAACTTCGGATGTATTGATGAGTAGATTTATAAATGATTACCTACATGCTCATCATTAATTTTAAAATCATTAAGTAGGTAGGTACTTCAAATTTTAATTTCCAAAACGCTAAATGATCTGCATTCTTGACCTCGCAACGCTACCTGGTTGTGAAAATGTAAAACATAGATGTGGTTGCTAAGCAACGCCAAGGAAAAATATTTTATTTTCCAGCTGGTTGGTACCCGCGACTTTGTCAGTAAAATAACATAAGTAGGTAGGGTACTTGAAAACCTATAAAAATTCTCGAAATGTCTAAGCAAAAATCTCCAATAGCTTTCAAAACTCAAAATGATCGTATCTCGACCTCCGACTATACTTAGTAGAAACGCGACCTAGGAGAAAAAAGTAAAAAGCAGTTTTGACCTCGGGTGTTACAGGTGGCGTTCTAACCAAAGCCAAGGAAAAAGTATTTTAATATCAAAAAAATCTTAATTTCGGTTGTATTGATGAGTGGAAATATACATGTTACATGTTTATCATTAATTTAAAAATCATTTACCATGCAAAATGAGAAAAAAAAACAAAAAAATCTGCAATGCAAGAACATAGCAAAAAGTGGCGGTCACCCATCATCTTTATGACCTCGCCCAGGGTCGCTGAACTTTTTTCCCCATACAAACTTGCAACCCTTATTTTCACGCCCCCTTATAAATATTTAAAGAAAAAAGTAGCCTATGTACAGACATATGGATAAAGATTATACCCCAGGGACGGCCCTGGGGTATAATCTTTATCCATGCCAAATTTCAGCTCAATCTGTTCAGCGGTTTGGGCGTGAAAGCGTAACAAACAGACAGACAGACAGACAGTTACTTTCAGATTTATAATATTAGTATGGAGTATGGATAAGTTCTACTACTATTCCATTTAAAAAATGTAGGTAATATGCACGAGTTTATTGAGCTGAAGTAACGGTGTATTTCTTTTTCGACCCACAGGTTCATAGTAACTATCTAACAACTCGTTTACACAAAAATGTGTATTTTTTGAATATTTTTTTAAGTTTTGTACTAAAAATCGATATTGATGATCGATCTTGGCTGTCTCTCTGAATCTGAAAATATGTTGAAATTTCATTGGAATTAGATCGACTTTTAATGTAGAACCAGAATTGCTTGGACTTTGACAAACTCGGTGATACCCATAGGTACAGCACACGACGCGCTGGGCAACTATCAGCCGTGCATTGCTCATTGGCAAAGTCCGCCAAATTAACTCATGTCATGGGTCCGATTGTTTATAACCGGATTCCGAAGACGGTTACGCAGGCCACTAGCCTGAACATGTTTAAATCCCGCCTAAAGCGCTGGCTGATCGAGCAGACGTTCTACTCGTTCGATGAGTTTGCCAGACTAAATGTAAGCGAGTAGACGTTATTATTATTCTTGATGTATTTGTGTTTTTATTTATTTATTTTTTTAATGATGACTTAATGTATTAATGCTATATTGTAATTTATTACTATCTTTAACTGACATGTACCAATAGTATGCAATAAATGAATCTGAATCTGAATCTGAATCTTGCTTGGTTTGCTCAGAAATATAGATGCTTTTAGTACATACTTAAATAGAATAAAGGCTTAACTCATTTTCGAAAATAAACCCCAAGATACAGGCTGTTAAAGTTTATAAGTATGGAACATTTTATTCCTTGGTCTGATTTACTCCATACTCGGTACAAATTGAATTAGTCGATAGCAGGTTATCAGAATACCTAGCAGAAACGATGGAGAGGTATTTCACTGTATATTCACCGAGTAAGGTACACGGCTCATAAAACCTCCTCAAGGAAGACCTCATGGTTTATGTGTTCCTAGTAAGTACTCGGACCTATACATTTCGAAATGTATCACCTTTCTTCCTTCGAACCGACATCCTCCGCCCGCTCAGGTGTGGCGCAGTCGCGCGACGCCGCAGCACGCGGCCTAGCGGCACCGGCGCGTGGCCTAGCGGCACCGGCGCGTGGCCTAGCGGCACCGGCGCGTGGCCTAGCGGCACCGGCGCGTGGCCTAGCGGCACCGGCGCGTGGCCTAGCGGCACCGGCGCGTGGCCTAGCGGCACCGGCGCGTGGCCTAGCGGCACCGGCGCGTGGCCTAGCGGCACCGGCGCGTGGCCTAGCGGCACCGGCGCGTGGCCTAGCGGCACCGGCGCGTGGCCTAGCGGCACCGGCGCGTGGCCTAGCGGCACCGGCGCGTGGCCCTCGCGATGCAATCGCGTCGGCCGCGCTCTCCGCCGCCGCCACTCGCCCGCACTCTTCCGCCGCGCCATGTCCTCCCGAGCGCCGCTTCGCCGCCTGCTGGCCGTGCGCCGCGCCAGCCGCTCCTGCGCCGGCGAGGTGCCGCCCGCCGCCGCGCCGCCGTGCCGCCCGGCGCCGCGCCCCGCCTGCCGCGCGCCCCCGCCGAGCTCCGGCCCGGACCGCGTGTGCGTCGTGTGCTGCGCCCCGCCTCGCGCTCGCCGCCCGCCCTGCCCGCCGGCCGCGCCCGCGCGATCGCTCGTCTGCGCCGACCGACGGGTGAGTCCGGGTCCGGATCCGTCGTTCGGGAGAGGAGAAAATCTTCGCGAGCTCCGACCGCGGACCCTGCAGCCTGCGCATAACCAGAGAGCGTCATCGTCGATAAGTACTTATTTTATTCTATCGGAACTCCGCAGGTCGCGTCCGCTCAGCGCCGCCTCGGATGCTCGCCGCCCCGGGCCGCCGGCTGCGACGTGCCCTGCGGCGCCGGACAGGACGGGGTCGCGGTCCGGCTCGCCGTCGCGGAGGAGTCGCGCCGGCTGCGGTACGAGGAGGCGGCCGCCGCGCTCGCGGCCTCCTGCCGGAACGCGCCCGCGCCGCTGCCGTACGCCCCGCTCGTCGAGCGCGCCTGCGGGCCTGCGCCGTCGCCGTGCGTGCGGCCGCGCGCGCCGAGCTGCCGGCGCGAGCGCGGGCCGCCGCCGGAGCCGATCCCTCAGGCGCGCGACCCGCCGTGCCCCGCGGCCGCCGAGCCGAACCCGTGCGCGCACCGCCCGCGGATCTCGCTCGAGGTGGAGCGGCCGCCGCCCTCGCCTTCCGCCCCCGCGCCGCCGCCGGCCGCGCCGCCCGCCGCGCCGCCGAGCGCGTGCGGGTTGGCCTCGCGGATAGTCGCCGGGCTGCGCGGGCAGCCGCCGTGTCGCCGCCTGCACTCGGCGAGCGCGGGCCGTGAAGCGCTGCGCGAGGCGGGGCGCGGCCGCGAGTCGGTGCGCTGCGGGCGCGCCCCCGCGCCGCCGTCCAGCGAGGCGCCCGCGGGCCGCCTCGAGCTGGCGGTGCCGGCGGGTGCGACGCGGCTCTGCGTGCAGGTGTCGCTCGGCGCTGGGACCGTCCGGAGCGCTGAGGGGGCGGAGGACGCGGGGGCGGGGTGCGCGGGGGGAGCGCGCGGTGCGGCGGCCGGGCGCGACTCGTGGCTGTCGCTGCGGTCGCTGCGGAGGAAGTTGTCGTCGAGCTGCGGGCGGCCCGGCGGCGGCGGAGAGGGAAGCGAGCGGCCGCAGGTGAGGCCGGCGTGTCCCCCGGTACGGCCGAACGCGTGCCCTCCCGCCGCGCCCCCCGCGTGCCCCGCCTCCCCCCCGGCGCCCCCCACCCCCTCGGCCCCGCGCGACTGCCCTCAGCCGGCGGCCCCGGCGCGCTCCCCGTGCGGGGCGGGTCCGGCGCCGGTGAAGAAGTGCGCTGTGGCGCTGCGTCTGCCGCTCGTCGCGTAGTCGCCGCTCAGGAGAATGTCGGTTGCGTGCGTGTGAAAATTATGTTTTTGAAAATTCTTTAAAATTATAAAGTGATCGATTCACCTTTATTTGATCCGCTTTTCTTTTCGTCGCTTGCAGACCACAACAGTTAATTGGTTAAAGTATGAAGGTTTGCTGCTGCTGCTGACGTACCTATAAGTACTGTGTAGCATTTTTGAAGTGAAAACTTCTTTAGGCGCGTTAGCGACATAGAGGAATTAGTTTTGAAATGGATAAAAATCTTTGGATTCAACTAAGACGCTGTCACTTGACCTAAGATGCTTTAATGTCAAAACGCTAAGACGCTTTAATGTCAAAACGGTAAGACGCTTTACTGTCAAAACGGTAAGACGCTTTACTGTCAAAACGGTAAGACGCTTTACTGTCAAGACCATAGATTTAGCATGGTACCTTTTTATGGTCAAGAAGCGCGATCTAGAAAACGACCAATTTTAGTCGCGCCATCTAGTTATAAATTTCAGAACTACTTTCAGTAACTGTTCTACACTGCATAAAGTTTAGGAATAGAGCTTTTGTTTACATTTAGATTAGATAGGTATAATAATTTAATAAATAATTACATTAGAATAAGCTAAATTAATTGGAGAAACTATAAAAAGGTCCCAGATCGAGCATTTTTATGTATTCTGGAATATTGTCAGTGCTGTGCATAGAGAAAAGTACCTACTATCTAATTGTGTTACATTACATACAAACTTACCGAGTGATGTGTGATTATTTCGGATTTTTTAGTACAGTGCATTGGTACATGACTCACACACAGCTGATTTCTCACTTTTTGATTAAAACTTATCCTATGACAAATATGTATGATAATTTTTCCTAGCAGCATTTTTTCAGAAGTAAGTATTTTTACTTGTGGCTTGAAGAAAACCAGAGAGGAGCCGGAACATTCCCAAAGCTATGTCTATCCAACTAGATATGTAGGTACAAAACCTTCCTAATCCAAAAATCCGTTTGATCTAGCTTTTGTCTTACTTTCAGTTTGCCCAACGGATCTAGGCATTCGTGAAGTTAGCAGATTGTCTGCGCAGTGACCACTTTTTCATACAAAATTGTGTTCTGCGCAGACAAATGGCTAACTTTACAAATGCCTAGATCCGTTGGGCGAACTGTACTCTTGAGTTGCATGAAGCTACTAATAACTATCAGTAATAACTACCATCATAGGGGTTGCGCAGCCACTTTTCAAATCATTGATTTGTCAAATTGTATATGTTGCGTTTACTATAAATTTAACTTTTAAATAATTACAATTGTTCAACAATAACACTTTATTTTATCTAAAACCTCTGCCTCTGTAGGTACATCTATACTAGATGATTTATACAGAATCAGGAGATTCAGGAGCGAACCTATGCCTACACTCAAGGGGATGCTGTAGTGCCTGGGACATTGTATTTATTTACCTAGCTGCTGTAGTATTAATTTAGCTGCTGTACCTACTTTAGTAGTACAAGAATAGATACTGTAGTAGCGCTACCTGTTAGGTACAGTCGCCTGCAATGAGATGTATACGTACAGACATTCTACAATTTTTGAATCACACTCACTCAATGAAAGTATCACACTATTTATATGCAATAACTTCAGAATACTATTGTTGCTACTAAGTACATAGTTAAAATTAAATGTATGTTAGTACAATCACTTTTTAGTTTTGATACAAACCAAATATCTATTTTTGTAAGTTTGTACTTGTTATTTCAGGCAAATGTACACTGTGAAGGCACAAGCCTCAGCTTTTCAAGTACCAATAAAAGTAAGTTCATATGAGTCTGTACGCAACTCAGGTGTTAATTTCTAGGCCGCGGTGTAAAGCCTTTGTCATTTCTTGTTGTCTGTCTGACAACCGCTGTCTTCATCTTTGTGGGTCATCATAAATGGGTTCTGCGCAGTAACTTTGGAGGGATAAAATTCATTGTGCGTAATGTACGTAATTGTTCAAGTTTTCACTTCTGTCGGCACTCCCGGAGTGCCACAATTTTTTTTATTTTTATTTTTTAGTTCTCAAAACTGGCTGTTACACTTTGGGACGTTTTCGTTACAATTTTAGAGATAACTTAGGCTAGTGTACGACCTCCTCGATGAGAACACAGCATGCATTTAGATGATTATTACTAGTTGACGAAATAGAGATAAGCTTATGTGAACAAATAACATAAAAAGAAAAAATACAAAAAATACAAAAGTTGTCAAGGCCTGACTACATTTTGAACTAACTATTAGTTTCTTCCAAACAGGTTTACAGTATGACGACCTCTGTGGCGCGGAGGGAGAAGGTCCGCCTGCGACGCAGAAGGTTGCGGGTTCGATCCCCGCCGCGGGACAAACGTTTGTTAGACCTTTATTATGTATAATACCACCCACCCTTATCGCTTAGGGGATTCTCAGATCTACTGAATATTCACACGAGTTTTTTTTTTTTAGATACAAAAACCATGACGGAAAAAAAAATTTATGCAAAATGCTAGGAACAAACAGCATTATCCTAAATCGCGCAAGTAAAGTTTTTATGACGAAGAGACTAATAAGCGATTATAAAGGTTGTCTAAAATAATAGAAGAAGAAGAAGAAGAAGAAGAAGAAGAAGAAGAAGAAGAAGAAGAAGAAGAAGGTTAGGTTAGGTTAGGTTAGGTTAGGTTTTTTTTTTTTTTTTTTTTTTTTTTTTTCTCGTTCTCCTTTGACAAGTTTTTTGTCAAAGCCATTTTTTCTTTTATTTCTTTATTTCATAGGTTTACTGTACAATTTATTATAAATTGCACATTTTGCATCTTTGCATGCGATGCATTTTTATATTAACCTAAGCTAAAGCAATCAGTACGCGTTCGACCGCCGTCGCGTGTATTCAATAATCAGTATCAATAAATCAATTATCATTTTATCTCTCTCTATCAATTATCATCTTTTATCATATCATCTAAAGTTGTAGGTTAATCTTACATCTTTATGGTCCTTCGAGATTTTGTCCCAGCGCGCGGTAAAGACTAAAATCAGGACCACGCGGTGCAGTGACCTAGTTACGAAATCACGCGTTTCCTGTAAATTTGCCGTGTGGCTTTTCACTAGCAATAAAGTGACTATCAAGGATATAATAATTATATCAAAATCATTCGCGTAAAAGTGCTTTGTGCCATTGTGTGAGTGATACTATCAGGATTATCCAGTAAGGTAGTATTGAAGCCTTCGGGAAGCAGCAAGATCAAGGTAACTTTCCTGGGAGTCTTGAATGCGATAGCGAATCGGTTTAATTGGCCTCCCACCAGCGGGTCTCACCAGCTAAATTGAGAAGGTGCATATATCGCATAAAGGATAACTAGGAGAGTATTATTACTAGCATATATCAACAGCAAATAGGTACCTACCCAGTCACTACAGAGTTTACAGCGCAGCATATCACTGTAAGTAGTAGAATATGGAAGACCTATTATCAAATCAGCAGCAAATCATCAACGAGGTAGAGAGGTTGTCAACCAACTTTGGGAAGGATGGACCCGAAAGAAAAACTCCTCATTACGCCAAGAAGAAGCTTGAAACTCTTACAGCTCTTTACGGAGAGTTTGAAAGCAACCATAAGCGGTTGTGTAAGTATGAGTCAGATCATGCCTACTTCAAGGACAACTACTACGAGGGATTTAAGAAAATGGCTATGGAATTTCAAGGTAAACTCCAACCTTACCTTGTAGGAGAAGATAAACCATTCTTGAAACCGGCCAGTCCAGGATTAGCTCGCTCCTTTGAGTGGTCGTCGGTAGCTGGAACGTCGGGGACGCCTCAGCCACCGCAACGCACAGCAAACATCGAGCAAAATCAAGCAGGTACTTCTGGACAGTCGTCAGCAGGAAAGGTTGACAGTGGTAACACTACCAAACTAGACGAAATGCTCAGGAAACAGAAGAGCAATTTTAAAGCATTAGCAAGAGCAATAGAAAGCATCAACGTGTCTTCCCTGTCAGAGAAATGGGAATTTGAAGACGCTCTTAATACTTTAAAGGGTCGTTGGTCCGTTGTTGACACTTTACATTGGGAGATAGACAGCGAACTTATCAATGACAACCCTGAATATGAAAACAAGTATTACGAGTATGAAGAGAAATATAACGATATTAAGAAAACTATCAACAGCAGCATGTGGTCAGCTCGGCATCGTGAGAAATCTACCCCATCACTGGATGTCCCTGTCTTCCATGGGAACTATCATCAATGGATGTCTTTCAAAGATTTATTCACAGAAACCATCCACGCAAACAAATCATTATCAAACGCACAAAAAATGCAATACCTTAAGAGTAAGGTCAAAGGAGCAGCTGAAAAGCTCATCCAGCATCTTAACATCAGCCAAGATAATTATGACACATGCTGGGAAATTTTAAATCAGAGATATGACAATAAAAAGCTTATTCTCAACTCTCATTTAAATATTCTTTTATCTATACCGAACATGCAGCAACAATCATCATCAGCAATCAAAAAGCTCCATGATACAACAAACGAGTGTTTAAATGCCATCAAAAATCTCAAAGTCGACATTTCAAACTGGGATCCTCTAATCATCTATCTTTTGTCTCAAAAATTGGACGCGGATACCCATAACGATTACGTCGAGTATATTCAGGACCCCAAGAAAATTCCACTTCTGTCAGATTTCCTGAAGTTCCTAGACTCAAAATTCACAGCATTAGAAGCATCTCGTCGTAGTCGTGGAGATATATCAAAATCATCTCAACAACTAGAATCAAACAAAACACCTAATAACAAAAAATCTGAGTACAAGCCATTCAGTAAAACTTATAACTTTCAATCAAATAAGAAATCATTTTATGTTTCTACACAAAAGTGCCCACAATGCAATAGTCAGCACGGTTTATTCCATTGCAAATTATTTACCGAATTGAAACCCGCTGACAAACTGAAAACTATTTCGAAACATAATTTATGTAAAAATTGTTTATACGATCATAAGGGCAAAGCATGTTTCTCAGAAAAAAGGTGTCAACATTGCAAAAGTAACCACAATACGCTTTTGCACGAAGCATATGTAGATGAACCCGAACCAGGTCAATCGAGCAAAAAGAATGTAACGCATGTTTCTCTAGAAAATATAACAGAGATAATTTTAGCAACAGCACAGATCCAGGTAGAGACTGAAGACGGATCAACCATCAAGATGCGTGCACTCATCGATCAAGGCTCACAGACGTCTCTTATAACAGAAAACGCCGCACAACGCTTAGGGTTGGCACGTCAGCGTTGTAAGGGGGTTGTTTTCGGAATTGGGACTAAGGAAAATAACTGCAAAGGTATCATCAAGATCACAGCCAAATCAATGTGCAGTGATTACAAATTTAGCACTGACGTCCTAATCATGAAAACATTGATCAATAACTTACCAAATAGAACATTCCCAAAACCGACTTGGTCAAACCTAGAAGGTATTCAATTAGCCGACCCAGACTTCAACGTCAGTCGTCCAGTGGATATTTTACTAGGGGCTGAAATTTACTCGAACATCATTCTCGGCGGTCTTATCAGAGAAGATGACTCCATGCCTATCATACAGCAAAGCCGCCTTGGATGGATTGTTTGCGGAAATATGAAATCATATCAATGCAATGTTATCATTAATAACATCGACGCAATTAGTAAATTTTGGGAAATAGAAGATATAGCTGAAAGTTCAGCCATTAATATGTCTACGGAAGATCATCTCTGTCTTCAGCAATATAAAACAGAAACTAAACGCCAGGGAGACGGACGCTACGTAGTCCGACTGCCCCTGAAACCCGAAATCAAAGAAAAACTGGGCGAATCAAAACAGAAAGCTGTAGCACAGTTTTACCAATTGGAGAAAAAATTGTATAAGCAAGAAAATATAGCAAAAGATTACAAACAATTTATCAATGAATATAAACAGTTAGGTCACATGAGGTCAAGCGGAAGTAAATCGACACCGAATTACTACCTACCGCATCATTGTGTGCTGCGCGCGGATTCCACTACTACGAAACTTCGTGTAGTATTTAATGCGTCATGCAAAACGTCATCAGGCTATAGTCTAAACGACCTTATGTACAGTGGACCTAATCTACAAGCAGATCTATTATCACTGATTTTAAGATGGAGGCAATACAAAATAGCATTTACGGCCGACATCGAGAAAATGTTCAGGCAAATTCTTTGCCATGAAGAAGATCAAAAATATCAAAAAATAATATGGAGAGATGAACAAGAACAATTATTGAGAGAGTGGGAACTGACTACTGTGACCTACGGAACAAAGGCAGCTCCTTTCCTCGCCATGATGACTCTCAAACAACTAGCAATGGACGAAGGTCAAAAATATCCAGAAGCAGCAAAAATTCTGGATAGAGACTTCTACATGGATGACTTAATCAGTGGAGCACACAGTATCCAATCAGCAAAACAGATCATATCAAATCTGATTGACCTCTTAAAGTCGGGAGGTTTTAATCTTAGAAAATGGTCATCTAATGAGAGTACATTATTGACCCAACAAAAAAGCAACGATCAAGTATCATCATCATCATCATCATCATTTGACTTTAAAAATCAAGAATCAACAAAAGCGCTTGGACTTCAGTGGGATCCAAGAAAAGATGTCTTCACCTACAAACTGAAGATAAATCCAGCATCATCAAGGCCAACCACCAAGCGATCTCTTCTGTCAGAAATATCAACCATCTTTGATCCACTCGGCTGGCTGTGCCCTGTAACAACTAAGTTGAAACTATTATTTCAGTTAGTATGGCAACAAAACCTTCAATGGGATGAGCAAATTCCAAAATCATTGAACGATGAATGGGTCAAGGTTAAGCAAGACCTAGGAGAAATCAATACTCTTCAGATCCAAAGATGGCTAGAAGGAAGCAAAGATGAGAACATAGAGCTGCATGGATTCTGCGATGCGTCAGAGAGTGCGTACGCCTGTGTTATCTATAGCAAGATCAAAGATACCCAAAAAACTGTGATTGTAGCAGCCAAATCAAGATTAGTGCCGAAGAAGAAAAGTGTATCTCTTCCGAGACTCGAACTTTGCGCGGCACTTCTACTATCAAATCTCATGAAAGTAGTTCAACAAAACCTATCAGGATATATCATCAAAACATACGGATGGTCAGACTCCACCGCGGTTTTGGGTTGGATTAACGGCGATCCTAACCGTTGGAAGCCATTTGTATCAAATCGGGTACAAAAGATCATCGACATCATCCCAGCAAAATGTTGGCAGTACGTAAAATCAGCGGAGAATCCAGCAGATTGCGCGAGCCGTGGTATCACTGCAACACAACTAAAAGAGCATAACCTTTGGTGGAACGGACCGGCGTTTATATGCCATCCACTAAAAAATGATCAAGCCGTGGTCTACGATACTAATCAAGAAGTAAAGAAACACTATCAAACAAATGTCTCTACACAGAGTCAAGGCGGTGACGTCATCAGAGAGCTTATCAATAAACACAGCTGTCTAACTCGAGTGACGCGCATTGTCGCGTGGATGACTCGTGCATCAGGTTTCAAACGCCACCGCCGCCAGCCAGCGTACTTAACGACGGCAGAAATCAATTCAGCAAAAATCAAATTAATTCGTTTTGTACAACAAGAATCATATGACGATGAAATAAACTCACTTCAACAGAAAAAGAAATTAAAATCCTCTAGCAAGCTTCTCTCGTTGAACCCGTTTCTAGACCAAAATGGACTATTAAGAGTTGGTGGCAGAATAACGAATGCGAACATCAGTGAAAGCATGAAACACCCTTACATAATTCCAAACAACCATCACTTCACAGACATTTTAATCGATCAAGCCCACAAGATAATGTTACATGGAGGAGCACGATTAACTCTTACTTATCTCAGGCAAGAAGTTTGGATTATAGGGGGAATAAGAGCAGTCAAGAAACGTGTTCATAACTGTGTCATGTGCAGGAAGCATGAACCTATCAAGCTGAAACAAATCATGGGTGACTTACCACCAGCAAGGTGTAATCCAACGCGCCCTTTTTATCACACTGGTGTCGATCTAACAGGATTCATCAGTGTAAAGGCCAACATAGGCCGAGGTATAAAAACCATGAAAGGCTATGTAGTGGTCTTCGTGTGTATGGCCACGAAAGCCATACACTTGGAACTTGTTTCCGATTTAAGCTCTGCAGCATTTTTATCAGCTCTCCGACGTATGGCAGCTCGGCGGGGTACCCCACGTCATATCTATAGTGACAACGGGACCAACTTCGTCGGAGCCAACAAACGTCTGAATGAAGAAATCATCAATCTGAAAAACACGCTAGATAACGAGTTTTTCTCAACAGTGGCTGAAATGCAGATCGAATGGCATTTCAACGCTCCTTCTTGGCCCAGTGCTGGGGGACTATGGGAAGGAGCCGTCAAGAGCCTAAAATATCATTTTCGTCGAGTGATCGGAGAGCAAAAACTTACATTCGAAGAGCTATCAACACTTTTAGCACAGATTGAAGGATGCCTAAACACCAGGCCTCTATGCGCATTGCGAGAAGATCCAGACGACATCAATTGCCTAACACCATCTCATTTTTTGTCTAGCGGCCCGGTTCTTACTATTGTGGAAACCGAAACAGATCAACGAACAAGATGGCAATTAGTACAAAAAATTTTCAAAGACATTTGGAAAAGATGGCAGGCAGAGTATTTGTGCCAAATATCAAACCGGAGCAAATGGCAGCAGGCAGAAGCAAACATCGCCGTAAATGATATCGTAATCATTCACGACGCGAACGTACCCGCCGGGAAATGGGCTATGGGAAGAGTGATAGAACTTCATCCCGGCAAAGATGGATATGTTCGAGTAGTCACACTCAAGACCAAAAACGGAACTATGAAAAGACCAATAGTAAAAGTGTCGAAACTACCAGTTGATAAGCCTACAGCAAGAGAAGAACTGCAAAAAGAAAAGGAAAAACTCGGCAACAAATCTCAATCAAAAATACCTAAATCAATCAGTTTCGTCGGGCTTTTGATGATGACAATGATGTTATTAATATTACCCCCCGTACAATGTGACTACAAACTATCAAATATCAATAACAATCAAAGCATTTATTTTGATAAATTATCAGCCATGCACCTTGTCCGAGATGAGTGGAAGCTTGTTGTTTATTATGACATGGATCCCTACTGGCAAGGATTGCAATTATTCAGCAAATACATCAAACACCTTGAACACATGTGTTCAAGTTCAATGGCATCAAAACAAACACACTGTGACGTGGTCTTACTACAATTAAATCACGGGCTCCAAGAATTGAACTACTACAATAGCTTGATGCTTGGTAAGCAAAAGGCGCGCGCCGTAACAAGACGCCGCCGCGGCCTTATCAATGGAGTTGGATACCTAGCACATAGCCTGTTTGGAGTACTTGACGAACAATTCGCACAACAATATGAGCAAGATATAAATCTAATTAGAAATAATCAAAAACATTTGGCATTGTTGTGGAAGAATCAAACATCAGTAGTAGAATCCGAATACAACTTACTCAAAAGAGTAGAGCAATCTATGAATAATCAGCATAAATTATTTAATCAACATCTTATCACTCTTGAGAAAAGTACAAATAACTTGTCAAAAAAGGTCGAAGCCATTGCAAGTGATAACGACTTCGCCTTATCATCCATTGTTGCTAATAGCATCCTTATGAACTTAAAAAGCATACAAGAAACATTAGTCGATACGATCACTGATATACACTATGGGAAATTCAATATCCATCTGTTGACCCCAGAACAACTACGGAATGAGCTTAATATCATATCAGGCCAACTTTCCAGGGATGTGACTATACCCATAAGCAACATGCAAACGGAATTATCAAGCATTTATCATTTGTTAAAGGTGAAAGCAAGAATGACGAACTTATACTTTATTTTTGAAATCAAGATTCCGCTGGTTACCAGAGATACCTATGAGATATACAAGCTTATACCGATTCCTCGCCAGCATGGGACAGAAATGGTTGTCATCACACCGATAGCAAAATATGTAGCAATGAATTTACAAAAAGATTTGTACATACCTTTATCTGAAGATGAAATTCGAAACTGTCTTCCCTATGACTCCTCAACCAATCTGTGTCCATTACAAAGGCCTATTCATCATATGACGTCAGACGACGATCTTTGTGTCATAGATCAGTCATCAAATCAATGCAAAACGGTCACGCAAAGATGTGCAGCCACCTGGTCGGAACTAAATCACTTGAATACATACCTGTATTTTATCTGCGACCTATATACTATAAGAATCATATGTGAGCATCAAGTTACAACTGTGCAAGTCAGCAACTATTTGTTAATATGATTTTTAAGTTAATTTTATATTTTTCTCCCTCGGGAGCATGTACAATTTATTATAAATTGCACATTTTGCATCTTTGCATGCGATGCATTTTTATATTAACCTAAGCTAAAGCAATCAGTACGCGTTCGACCGCCGTCGCGTGTATTCAATAATCAGTATCAATAAATCAATTATCATTTTATCTCTCTCTATCAATTATCATCTTTTATCATATCATCTAAAGTTGTAGGTTAATCTTACATTTACATTCTTACGTACCCTGAAGGGGTTGAATTTTCTCGTTCATTCTCATCCTCATTTATAATGCTCTTAAATTCTGTTCTCTTTGTCATTCTTCATTCTTTCTTTCTCATTTGTAAATGTTACTTAATTTACTAGTGTCTTTATACTAGGATAGGGATTAAAGGTTTAGGGATACAATCTGCCACTTAGGCTCTTATTATTACATCTTAGGTTTCTAAGTTCTATTCTATCTTATTTTTACTTATTATCTTCTATTTTATCTCTTTTACATCTTAATTTCTATTTTATCTTATTTCTTCCATCTTAATGTTTACATCTTGTTTTTATGTCTTATATTCTATTACACAGTATTTCAAGCTTTCATTATTGTTTATTTTACTTATACAATCTTTTTATTTTATTTTTTTTTTTTTATTAAAAAAAGTAGCTTATTTCCTATTGTACTATTTTACTATTTGTTCTTAATTATAATCTATTACAGTTTATGCTGAAATTATATATACTCAGATATATAGTCACCATAATTTTATACCTATTTATTTCTATTTATTACAATTTTTGCTATTTCGGTACAGTATTTAACAAATTTACTTCTCAATCTTTTGTCTGTCATAAAAACTTTTGCATTTTCGGCTTTTAATTCAAGTTCTAGGTATTGTTCAGCTTCGTGTCTCCTTTGGCAAAAGATTGGACACTCAAATAGAATATGGACTACCGTCTCGCTTATGTCGGGGTCGCAGAGGCATGATGGGCTCTCCTTGCACTTGAATCGGTTCAAGTACGAGGAGAACCCGCCATGCCCTGTGAATACTTGCGTCATTATGTTAGTGGTCTCGAATTTGCGAACTATTTTGTACGCTTGGACAGCATCCGGGAAGAACAATTTAGTTACACCTGCCGTGTCGCCAGACTGGTATCTGCGGTTCCATTTGTCAAGCGACTCCAATCGGATTTGTCGCTTGACAAATGAGACCGGGCAAAAGTCGTAGTCGGGGCGTCTTTTTATGTTCCTAGCCGCTTCTTTGGCTAGTTGGTCTGCTCTCTCATTTCCCTCCAGTCCTGCGTGGGCTTTAATCCAGAATAAAGAAACTTCTTTATTCTGGATTTTGCTCGTTGTGATGTTTTCTCGAGCCTCCACGGCCAGAGGATGGAGGGAGCTAAGATTTGTGACCGTTTCTAGTGCTGACCTCGAGTCACTGTATATGCCAAAGGATCCCTCTGATAGCCTGTGGACTTCTTTTGTGGCTCTATGTAGAGCTAAGAGCTCCGCCTGATAGACCGTGCAGTAAGATGGCAGTTTAAGTTTAAGGGCTTTGGTCTCGGCGTCACCGTTCCATATGGATAGTGCTGCTCCGACCTCACCCTCAATCTTACTGCCATCTGTGTATATTCGTACTGCCTGGGTGTTGTGCAGGTCAACCTGGTTTTGGTCTATCAGGCTAATGAAGTCCAGTTCAGTGCGTTCCGCCGGGTGTTTGGTCTGGGCGTAGGGCACCAGCTTCTCGACCTCCCTGTCCCTTAGCGACGGCAGGGACACCCCCCTCTTAACCTTATACAGGGCAGCAGCCTCCTGTATCCTGAGGTCTAATGGGAGTATTCCGGCCAGAGCCAAGCTTGAGTTCAGGGAGACGGTGCGGTATGCTTTGGTCAGCTTTTGAGCGAATCCTCTCTGAACAGCATTCAACTGCTTCTGGATGCATATTTTCTCCGTCTCCGAGGCCCAGACGCCGGCCGCATACATAATGACCGGCTCTACCGTCGCTCTGTAGATCGTTCTAATGATCTCCGGATGAAGACCCCAGCTGGTCCTGGCGGCTCTGGACAGTTGCTTGTAAATGTTTAAAGCCTTTCTGCATATATATGCAGCATGGCTATTAAACGTCAGCTTGCTGTCAATAATGAGCCCCAGGATCTTAAACTCTTTCGTCATGCCGATGTCGATCCCGCCCATGTTTAGGAGAGGAATGTCGTATTTAAGCTTCCGTGTTAGTACCATTGCGTTGGTTTTTTGTGGCGCGAATTTGAGCTTATTTACGACACCCCACTCCCTCACATAGGCGAGTGCGGCATTCGCCTGACGCGCGACGTCCAGTGCATTGTCTCCATCGAAGACCAAGACCACGTCATCCGCGAACGCTTGGCAGTAGTCCCCACGTGCTTCCAGTCCTCTCAGGAGTGGATCTATGAGGAGGTTCCAGAGGATCGGGCCTCCTATGGACCCTTGGACGCATCCCTTATTGGTGTCCTTTTCATGCTCGTGTCCCGCATACCTAACTCTGACCTTTCTGTTTTCCAGGTAGCTGTCTATGAGTCTTCTTAGATTGACGGGGCAGCCTTGCTCAGCCAGTCTGACCTTTATCGCTGGCCACCAAGCGCTATCGAAGGCTCCCTCTATGTCCAGGGATACAACGGTAATAAGCTTCTTTTGAACAAGTTTTCCGCGGATGTAGTTGACCAGGTCATAGAGGGAGTCTTCGGTGCTTCTTTTAGGCATGAATCCGTACTGGCGAGCGCTGAGTTTGGGGATTAGGTGCCACTTTAAGCGTCCGATCACCATTTTTTCGAGGATTTTCCCCAGTACTGGTAACAATCCAATTGGTCGGTATGATTTTGGGTTGGTATAATCATCCTTTCCTGGCTTCCTCAAGATCACTACCGTGGCTACTTTCCAAATGTTGGGAAAGTAAGAAAGGGCCAGGCATTTGTTTACCAGTCTGAGGAATACCTCGGGGTTGCTGGCTATCGCCTGCCTACAAATATCCGCCGTTAGGCCATCTTCTCCGGGAGCTTTCTTGGGGTTAAAACTTTCCACCACGCTGAGGAGTTCTTGCTCTGTAAATGGTGGGTCATGCAATTCATCATGAGCCCGCTCGTTTACTCGGTCTGCCATTTCTCTTATGTTTTGGTGGTCAGCATTTTCCCCCTCTTTCGTGTCCATCGGATAAAATGTGTCTGCTAGTACCTTGGCAGATTCATCGGGGTCCACTAGTTTACCATCCTTCCTCAGTTGTATCTCCTCTTGCCTTTTTACCGTTCTACCTATCACCCTATAAATTCCCTCCCATACCCCTTCCCTATCCTGCTTTTCACAGAAATCCTTCCAGCTTTGTATCTGGGCTTTCTCTACCTCACACTGATATTTTTCTTTTGCTTTCAGGTAGTCCTCCACCACTTTGGCTCTTCGGACCGGCGCTGCGTTCCTGACTCGACGTTTCATCGTGATGGACTTCCTCTTCAGCTCCTCGAGTGCATCGGACCACCACGACGGGGTAAGTTTCTCTTTTCTTTTCTTTTGTGGTATTGTGTGTGTGCATGTTTGTGTTATTATGTCTGTGTATGTTGTAATTGCTT
The DNA here is from genome assembly GCA_951394285.1 of Epirrhoe tristata. Classification (NCBI taxonomy): domain Eukaryota; kingdom Metazoa; phylum Arthropoda; class Insecta; order Lepidoptera; family Geometridae; genus Epirrhoe; species Epirrhoe tristata. Next base: position 33,990 of record OX596138.1, on the reverse strand, counting down.
GCTCTAATTTGTGTGTGTCCTTTATTTTGTCTATTTCTGTAGTGTTAATTTCTCTTTCTATTTCCAATTGAGCCAGTTTCTCATGAAACTGGTCCCAATTTGCCTTTTTTGTGTTATAGAGTCGTGTTGTCCTGTTAATATGTGTCCCTCTTGATTTTTGAAGCGCTATGTTGAAACTTATCCCGTTGTGGTCCGAGCACGTGAGGTCATCCACCACTCTCCAGTCATCTACGAGATCCAGCATGTCGGTAGAGCAGGCCGTCACGTCCGGGTGGCTGGTATAAGACACACCTCCCCTGATGGTGTCAAAAGTAGGGGTGTTGCCTTGATTTAGTACCTGTAGGTTTAGTTCTTCGAGAGTGCCAGACATGTCTTCTCCCCTACTATCTATAATTGTGCTTCCCCACCAAGTGCTCTTCGCGTTTGCGTCTCCGCCTATGATGATCCTTCCGGTTCCTATAGCATTCACTGTTTTCTTGAGCTGCTCGAGATAGGGTTCTAGTGGTTTTGGGTCTGGCTCGAAGTAGAACGAGAGCGCAGTTATCCTCCAGGCACTGGTTTGGATCCTCACTACAACGATGTTGTTTGTAGTGAGTTCCGGGCACAGTATGACGTCGAGGTCTGGGTCAAAAACGACTATGGCCGCTTTTACTGTCCCCTCTCCTGGATCAGTGCACTGAAAGACCCTTGCTCCCCCATAGTCTTTCATCTTTTTTATACTCCCCACGTAAGGCTCTTGGGTCATTGCGAACGCAACCTTTCTCTTTTCCGCTTCCACCATCAGTTCGTTTGTAGCGGTTTTCATTTTTGGAGGTTCGCTTGGAGGACTCGGTAGGGTTTTGCTCTAGTTTGGGAAATTTCTGCGGTCGGGTTTCTGCTTGCGAGGCCTTTAACAATACGCCACGGAGGCTCGTGCCAGTGCATCCCACCGTCGCCTGATTGCACACTCCTGGCTGAACGCGTTATGTTCTGTCGCTTCTAGGTTAGCGTGCCGACAGTTGCAGCATGAAGGCACTGTCCCTGAGAGCCAAAGTGTGCATTCCGTCCTCATATGCTGACCTCCGCAGTGGCTGCACTTTTCAGTACTCTCCTTGCAGTGGCGCCTGCCGTGGCCGTAGCCTAGGCATAAGGAGCACTGCACTAGGGGAGACTGATCTGCTACCTTCACTCTTTGGAGGTCGATATGGACCTCTCCTACGTTCGTCATATCGTTCCATAGCTTTGGCGACACTTTGATGACAATATGTGTCATGTGGGGGTTTCTGGCTCTCCTCCTATAACGAATTTCGATGCGGTCGTCGTCTTTGCTTAGATTTTGGAAGATGTTTCGGTTCTGGTTTCTCAGGGCGCTTATAACGTCTTCGTCGCTGTTGATTTTGAGGACGTCTTTCAGTATCAGTAGAGGGTCTTTGTTTTTGATCTCCTCTACAGTTAGGTGTGTGTCCGCTGCCCTGAGCCTTTCCTTAACCTTATTTCTTTCATCTTCTGTCCTGCACCCCACTATAACCTTCCTGTCTTTGGCTTTTCTTACCCTATCCACCTTTATGCCTCCTTCCTTGGCTTTGACTGCCTCTCTTATCCTGTTGAGGACTTCTTCCCCTGTTTCGTTTTCATCCTTTGAGGAGATCACTACGGAATGCAGTGCGGTCTGTTCCGAGGTTTGTCTTCGGGATGGACCCGCCGCGATACTTGCGTACGTGGTCTTCTCTAGGGTCTCTCTCTGTCTTTCCATTTCCTCGCTGAGGCTTTTCATCCTGTCATTGTTCTCCTTTAGTAGCTTGCAATGTTCTTCCATTTTGTCCCTGAGTTCAGCTTCCTCAACCTTTCTTGTATTTTGCAGGGTCTCCTTTGCTGTCTCTTGGTGTGTCGTCTCTTTTGCCGTTTGGGTTTTGGCTCGGGAATTTGTAGCTTCTGACTCCTTTACTAGTTCGTAGAGACGTTCGACAGCCTGGGTGACATTCTGCTTAATGTCGGTCTTGAGGTTCCGAGAGTTCTCAAGGTTGATCTTAGCCTTGGTCAAGCAGGCTTTTGCTTCTGCTGTCTTACTCTGGAACTTCTCCAGCTTTTGTGGGCTTCCCCCTGTCTCCGCCAACGGCTTCCGCGTTGTTGTCTTACCTTCCTGAGAAGGTGCGGTCGTCGGCCTTGGTCTGGCTAGAGCCGAAGGGGCGGCGGCCTTTTTCGGCGGCGTTGGAGTTTTAGGCTGAAGAGACGTTGACTTCTTCTTTTTGGATTTGGGTTCCTCCCATTCATTTATACTCCGCCTCACGTTAGAAATTTGCCTAAGCTCGTCACTCTGCTGCGAGGACTCTGCTTGATCGTTTTTAGGCGAAGGCGGATGGGGATGGATTTCAGCCACAGCTACATCTACCTTCTTGACAGGTGTTCTTATTCCGAACATCTTGTCAAAGGATCCGTCAATTGTAAATAATAATAGTCAATTTGTATAAGTTGTAAATAAGTGTATAATATATAGCGTATTCTATAATCTACCTATTCTAATCCTAAGTTTTTTGTTACAGGTGCAGCCCCCGTCAACTGAACCACTCGTGCCGTCGTGTAAATGGTAAGTTTAATGTGCCGACTCTTCTTATGTTTTTACCGTACTGTTTTAATCTTTATCTTTTGTTTCAGGTGGTGTCCCGTGCAATTTCCTGTCGTCGGTCTCTTGGAATAGCACTGAACGCGATAACAAGGTAAGTTCTTAGGTTGAGTAAAATGTAGAGTATAGCTCTACCTAACAAAAGCAAAATACACAGGCTAGAAGTATATCTCTATCAGTAGCACTAGACAATTTGTAGCGGTTAGTGACTTGTGGATGGTAAGGAATAGGTGATTTTGCACAATTTGTTGTGGAGTAACTCTATTCTAATGTTTGTTTTCTGTTTCAGGTGGTGTTCCCAGTTTGGAGTCAGCGGGTGGAAGCTGAACACCTTCGGGGGGATGAAAACTGTGGTAAGTGATGTTTTCTTTACAAAGAGTAGGGCTCTACCTAGTGTGTTTATGCGCTAAGACGGCTCACTTAGTCAGTTAGGGCTTTAGTGGATAACCACGTCAAATTCCAATATAAATATAAAAAATAATATTTGTGCTCTACGTAGAGTCAGTCCCTATATGCGAAACGATAGTCCAAAACGATCTCTATATATTAGAAAAAACCGCGTCAAAATCGGAGTTATAGTTTAGGAGATACGAAGCTTACAAGTTTTCCAAGATGGCGTCCAAAATGGCCGACCAATCTTTAAAAGTCCGCTACAGCCTCAAAAATACACTTAAAAATACAGTGTTTTGGGTTTCTGTGATGGCCCCGCCAAGACCTATCTCCTCCTGGGGTCAAAATGTGTGTAAAAATTTGGACCCTAAATCGAGGATATCACTACAGAAATGGAGAGTGTTCAGTTAGGCAAAGCCAGTACAGAAAACCCCACTAAAATCGGTCAAGAAACAAAAAAGTTACAGAGGTTCAAAGTTTTTCAAAATGGCGGCCAAGATGGCCGACAAAACTTTAAAGCTCCGCTCCAGGCTCAAATATAGGGTTAGATATTAAGTGTTTGGGATTTTCGTGATGGCCTCGTCAAGATCTATCCGTTCCCAAGGTCAAAATGAGATTTCAAATTTAAATCCAAAAAGGGATGTGTCTTGTGAAAATTGGGGAGAGATCGATCCAACAATGCCGGCACTGAAAACCCCAATCCAATCGGTCAACAATTAGCAAAGTTACAAGTATTCAAAAAATTTCAAGATGGCGGCTAAAATGGCCGTCCAATGTCTAACTCCGGCTATCTTTGCTCCAAATGATCAGAGATTGGGCTCGTTTGAAAGGTCTTTATTAACCCTAGCCAGTCGGCTGGTCGGAATTGTCAAATTATGCCCCCCTGATTTTTAAAGTGCAAAAATAGCCAAAATTTACACAAAAAATTCGATAAAAAATCCAAAAATGAGAAAATTAAAAATTTTAAAAAGCCAGATAGTTTGCAATATTTTTCTTCTTAATTCCTTATATTTACAATTTTGCTATTTTTATTATTTAAGGCACCTCGTGCACACCCCAAAATTTCAAAAAATCGTAACTAAAAAACTACTCGATAAAAATTTAACAAATTTAGCACAGAGGTAGAAGACCAACAGGCGCTTAGAAAGACGGATTAAAATATATATGTCAAAGATTTACTTTCTGAGATAAAAAATTTTGAAAAATGAAAAATTTTCAAAAGTCTATAACTTAGGCTAAACTTAACTTTAAGGGACGTGCGAAGTGCCTCCGTGCTCCCCGCGATGGCGCCCAAGTGATCCTTTCTTCAGTTCCTGTCCAGGTGGTCGGGATCAAGTACCTCGTGACCACGTGGTACTTGTTTTTTTGCCTTTTATTCCGCCTGGGTAGGCGGAAAAAATCCAATGAAACTGCAGGTGTGTAGAGGACCACAAGGCCTTCCTCTACGTCAAATAAAATCAATATGTCGTCGCTGTAGATCTTGAGTAAATCACGTTTGAAGATGAAAAATTTTCGAAAAATCACTTTTCCACTCGTAATTTTCACAAAAATGCACTTAGACGAGCGCGGTTTTTTCGAGCGTGTGCGCCTCGTCGATACACAACTTTTGATATATAACACTTGATATTTGGTGCACTTTTTCCTATTTTCTGGATTTTTCGAACGTGGAGCGACTCAAAATCGTGGCGCTTTCGACGGCGGGTAAAGCGCGACCGGTTAGGTTAGGTTAGGTTAGGTTAGGTTAGGTTAGGTTCCCCCCCGATGGATTCCAATCTTGACGCGATGGGGGGGCTTAGTAACCGTGGTTTGGAGGCCCACGGTGAAGCGAAAAGGAATCCCAGGCGGGGACGCCCTGGTGGCGTCTGGCGGGTAGGGTCGCGGGTGAAGAGGCGTGTCGGTGTTTCGTTGCCGCTCGCCCTATCTCCCGCGACCCAACGGTGGCGCACCGTAAGATGCGTCGGCGGCGGGGCCGCAGTGGAAGAGGAGTGTCGGTGTTACGTTGCCGCTCTCCCTGTCCTCTGCGGCCGTTTTTGGAGGCTTCTCCACGCGCACCTCTTTAATTAGAGTGCGCAGTGGACGAAGGGAGCGGAGAGCTCTGGTGGTGAGTAGCGGACGCAAGGTGTGGGGGCACCTTCGTCCGCCTTGCACTACTCACCACTATGCGGGGCCGCCTTAAGGGCGGGGATCGCCAGAGGGGGACTGGACGTAAAGGCTGTGCCGGTTTCCCAGACCCCCTCCATTCCAGGCGACGCCGGAATGACGCTGGGTCGTTTAGTGGGTATACCGGGAGTCCCCGGGGAGTCCCACATACCCCTCTCGCCCCCCCGGCAGAGGGGATGCGTAATGCATTTTTCCCAGCGAAAAAAAAAAAAAAAAAAAAAAAAAAAAAAAAAAAAAAAAAAAGGTTAGGTTAGGTTAGGTTAGGTTAGGTTTTTTTTTTTTTTTTTTTTTTTTTTTTTTTTTTACCTTAACTACCTGTTGCTATGAATGCAACAACCTTCCGTACTTTCTCTTCCATTCCTTACAAGTTTTCCTCTAATTTTTACCAAATAATAATAACACTACCTTTACATCATTTCCTAATTCTGAATATTCCTTTCAATTATTTACAAACTCACCTCTTATTTAATCTACATATTGAGCTTTACTAAAAATTTAACTAACATTATTTTCCAAAACTATCTAATTTTGCTTTCTCTTCTACTCCTATCTCCAAAATCAATTTTATCAGTACCTAATATCCATTCATTTCTCTCAGTCTATTATAATAGACCTTATCAACTTCACTGTATCATCTTCAAAACCTCTTGCAACCTCTATTATTTAATAGAACGCATCATAAGTAATTATTCTTTTACAGCAAAAATGATAAAGCCTAACAATTATTTAAAGGTTACAATAAGTACTACAAACACAAGACCTCTTCTTGATTGATTAATTAGTTTAATCAATCAGAAGGGTCAACTCATATTTTTATTTATTATTTCCTTATTCTATAATCATTTCTAATTTTGCTATTAATATTAACCAACTTATTATAATAATATACTATCCTCAAATTAGCTTTACACTAGTTAAAGCACCCGAGGACAAACAAAATAAAATACATAATACTTGTTAGCAAATAAAATAAAATAAAATAAAATAAAATACAATAAAATACAATACTTAAACTTGATTGTTTGCATTCTAACTATTCTTTTCGTTTCTAATGATAATATCCCTCAATTTTTAAATTTAAAATAGCCAAATCAACAATATTAATTGAATCTTGACATGAATAATTGTAAGATTAACTATAAACTTAATCAATCATAGTATCTTTAGAATAGCTAAAGTACCTGATAATTATTACATAATAAGTATCTTTAATTCCAAACAATATATAAATAGCTTAATAACATTATCATAATCTCAATACTACATGATCCTCAAGTTACTTTGAATGTATCAAAGTGTCTGAGAACCAATAACCTTAATAAATTAACATTTGCTACTAATTGCTAATAATAAGTAAACCTTCCTATCCAGTTAAATTACCATAAAAACCCTTAAATAAACCAAATAGTACATAGGTACTGTTTGGTTTATTTAAGTTTACAATATCCCACTCAAATTACCTACTAAACCCAAGATTACTTATATTTTTTATAAATTATTAGATACTATTATTATTAGATACCACACATCCCTTCACACCCAATTAAATAACATAACTTCATTAACTATAACTATATAGGTATTACCTACAGCCACTAAATAGAGATTCAAAAATCCTAATCAACTTCAATTTACTCATACAAAATTTAATTGCAATCATAAACCAACTATCCTTATCACTAGTTTAATTTCTCATTTTTAAAACTGAATTAAACTTAATTAACAATACTATCTCAATTCATTTTCATAATTTACATTACAAATTACAATAAACAAAATAAACAGAACTACCTACACTTACATAATCAAACACTTCGCCTCCCTGTAATCTAACCTAGACAGATGCACCCCAGTGACAATGACATTCACAGTGAACAATGACAATAACAAAATATAATACTCACTCTATTTTCTATAATTTCCTGAACCATGCATATATTTCGCCCATCTGTCACTGTCACAAAAGTCAGTTCATCTATCTTTGACAGTATAATTAAAATTTTGACATACCTACTAATTGCGCATTGAATTAACCACAACAAGTCATATTCTCAAAATGTAATAAAACGAATTTCAATGAATTATTGCAAAGTGAAGTAAAATGAAGTGAAGCACAAACAAAGAGACAAAGAGACAAAGAAACAGCGCACAAATGCCAACCAAGAAAAACGAAATCCATCCACAACCGTCACTATTTACAAGGCAATCTACAAACTAGTTACATGTTTTTATGTTTATTTTTTATGTTTTTATGTTTGTTTATTTATCACTTAACCAGTAAACATTTACCGACATTATTATTATAGGCACAGCTGTTTCTTTCTGATACGTTCTGATACGGCTGCAGCAACCTCGCAGAAAAGTTCCTCAGACGCCTCCGGTGAGCCAGAAAGATACAAAGGAATGGGTGACAGTTCCTCATCACTACAGCTCTGGATTGGTTAAAAGCAAAGGACAAGGGGAACCAGCTATCATAGGTGGTTAGGTTTTTTTTTTTTTTTTTTTTTTTTTTTTTTTTTTTATAATAAAACAATTTTCTACAGACTATTTCGTCCGTACCCTTTTTTTGCTTATTTTCTTATTACAGATGCTTATTTTTTCTAAAACGTCTAATGCTCCTTTATGGAGTACTCATATTTGTTACAATTTGCTTTTATATTATTTGCTACATTTTGAAAACTTATTTAAGATTCTTGTTACATAATTAACTTATTAAAACTAGTGATTTATCTAACTAATTACTACTAATTTCTATTATTATTGCTTTTTCTTTTTATTTATTTTAATATTATTTTTTTATTTTATTTTATCATTTTTATATTATTTATTATCCTTTTATTTTCATTTTTTTTTTTTTTTTTTTTTTTTTTATATTTTATAGTGTTTTCCCTTTTTTTTTATTATATTATTATTATTATTATTTTTTTCCTTAATACAATACTAATAAAACTTATTCTATTATTTTACTATTTCTTATTTACTTAGAACTATGTTTTGCATGCTATTGAGTTATGATTATTACTACTATTATTATTTTAAATTATTAGATTGTCTCAATGTTGATCGCAAGAGTCAGTGGGCGCTGGTGACTGCACTATCCCCGGTCTATTTAGCCAGGTAATTCGCTATCTCCAACACCCAGCAGGACGTCCACGACCTCCATGTTCCGGCTCCGGATCGCCATATTTATGTTGTAATCCAGAATCGCACTTGTCGATGCAGCCAAGGCCTTTGTGATGAAACGAGCTGTTGCGTCATCTTCTCGAGATGTTGTGTAGTAGACGCAAGTGCCCGTGTGCCTTGTTATTGCTACGACGGCGTGGGAGACGCTATTGTGCAAGAGTGTTTTCGTCTGGGTGGTTTTGACGATGATGACACTCTTGAACGTGAGTCCCTGAGCCTCGTGGATGGTATGGACCATCGAGCCTTCCGCTTTCCCATAACCCTGGTCGATCAACAGATTCTTCTCGACCTGGGTGTGGACTAGGTATAACGTGTCCGGTAGGTTTGGGACTTTCGACTCGACATATGTCTCCATGCTCAGGGATCGTACCCGAGGAACTGACGCGAAGATGCCACTGTAGATCTCGTTCAGGGCGTACGCTACGTCCAGTGGGTTCCTTCGGGTGCATAGCAGCTCCTGTGTGATCCTGGTTGCGAGGTTTGGCCTGGTATATTTCATCTCGAAGAGGTTGTCCCGGTCGATGTATGGGAGTTGGTTGTAGTCTCCGAGGAGCAGTACTTCTGTGGCTCCAGTTAGTCCGGCTGCCATTACCACTGCTCCAAAGTGACTCATGAGGGCTTCATCGATGATGACGCGCCTGCACACTCCATCTCCTGTTTGACCGTTTACCAAGAGTGAGGCCATGGTACGCACTCTAGAGGTGACGGCGGCGCCCATCTTGGGCGTCAGCTTTTCCCTCATGTCGCGTAGCGCCTCTCTTGTTGCCGTTGTTACGACATCCTCTTCGGGTTTGATGTTGTTAATCACCCACGTTGTCTTTCCACAGCCTGGAACACCGTTTATCCAGGTTATTTTTGGTGTCGCGTTTTTGGAGGTTTTGCTGGTACCAATTCTCCCGGACAGGCTTTCGGCCATGTCTAGGATCCTTTCTTCCAGCATCACCTTCGTACACTTTGCGACTACGACGATGGGGTCATTGGGGGGGGTGTCAAAGACTGGCCTTTCGGCAGTACGGGTCTTCTCTTCGTTGACTGGCACAAAGCCGCTCGTGCGACTGTACGCTGCCATGTACTCTCCCGCTATGATCCCTCGTATAACCTGGCCAGTGTCGTTGTTGTACACTGCGGCGTCCGACTCCTCGAGATCCATCACCAGCTGTCTTTCCTTGCCCTTGCTGTAGCTCTGCATGATGTTTTTGCAGGTTTCTTCCTTTACAGCAAGTGTGGCCCTCAGGACTGCGATGTATTCGAGGAATGCGTTCGACAAGTGGTCGGCCAACGTTTCCGGTTCCGTTAGTTTTGGCGGCTCTACCAATCCCTTCTCCGCCATGGTTTTTACTTTGTGGCTCTCACGTGGGGCAGGTGGTTTTTTCGCCATTGTTGTGTTCCGAGGTCCGGTTTTGCCTTTCTGTGGTCTAGACACTATGCTTTGCAGCATACCAGATATTGCATTGGCTACTGCCTTGACCACATCTCTCGGTTCTTTCTGCTTTTTCTCTTTCCTCAGCTCCTCAACCTTCTCCGCAGTTTTCCTTTGGTACCGCTCGGATCCGCTTAATTCCTGGTTTGCTACGGGGTGGCCCCAGCTATCGATTGGTTGTGTTGTAGCCTCGAGGTCCGGTCGGTATGGTCTCAGGTGACTGAGATTTTGACCTCTGTCCTCGTAGACTACCACCTCGTGGTTTTGTGAGGCTTTCACAACTCCAACGTAATCTTTAGCTTCGGCCTTTTCGTAGGCCACCACCATAGCGTCCACACTTATTCTCCTACTTTTACCTGCGTCATCTCCTCCAAAAGTTGAAAGCAACGAGCATGCTTGAGCGAATTCAGTTGCGTCGTCGCTCGTTACGAATAGTGCTATGACTTTGTTCTTGATTCGCACTATTCGGCAGCGATGGTCTGCCACTGTAACTTCGGCTAATTCCGCAAAAACTTTTTGCCGCATGGTAGCTCTGAAGTTGCTTCCCTTGAGGAGGAGGGCGAGGCCCGGAGAGATGGTGACGGTGTTGCGGCGTCTGGCGTTGCAGAAGCAGATGCCAAGCCTCTCTGAGGGATCGTCCATGAAGGTTGCAACGCCCTTGATCCGCAAACCGGGTGTTCCTGTTTCCCCATTACCGAGCAGGTGGAACTGCATCGGTGTGGTTGTGGGGGCTCCGAGTGTACCAGTTTGGGTTTGTGTTGCAGGTGCGGGTGCTAGAGTTGGTTCAGGTTGCTGAAGTGTTGAGTTCCTTTTGGCAGCTATGCGGATACAGTTGTCCACGAATTCGAGAAAATGAGGTCTCTCATTTTCGTCCGCGATGACCCTACTTAGGTTGGAATGTTCTAGCTTGATGTTCAGCTGAAACTCCAGTTCCATTCGGGCCGCCGCGAATCGGGGACAATCTAGTATTATGTGCCATGTTGACTCGCTGGTATCGGGGTCGCATTCGCATCCGGGACTGGTTTTTAACCTAAACCGGTGCAAGTACTCTGCCATGCCACCATGCCCTGTGAAAGCTTGCACGTGACGAGCCGTCAGTTTGGTCTTCCTCACAATGCGGTACGCATTCGCCGCGTCTGGGAAGAAGATTTTTGTGACTGACCCTGTGCTGGAGGAAATGTACCGGCATTGCCACTTCTGGACTGTTTCCTCTCTGATCTTCCTCTTTACATAGGACACGGGGACTTCTCCGTAGTCTGGTTGGGGTTTTTCTTGCTCTGCTGCTTGCTTCGCCAGCTCGTCTGCTCTCTCGTTGCCTGCAGTGCCCACGTGCGCTCTGAGCCAGAACAGCCTGACTTCTCTCCCCTCCGCTCTGATCTTCTTTATGCTTTCTTTGATCTTTCCTGTCAAAGGATGGTCGGTTCTGGGGTTTCCCAGCAGCTCGAGCGATGATCGTGAATCACTGAGGATATTGATCAGCTCTTTGCCGCTGTTCTTCGCCAGGTCGACCGCCCTGTGCAGAGCATAAAGTTCCGACTGGAATACCGTGCAGGTTGGGTCGAGACTGAAAGTGGAGTGACTTAGTTCCTGTCCCTCTTCCCACCACGTAAGAGCCGCTCCTACCTTGCCCTCCATCTTGCTGCCATCGGTGTAGACTTGTGGTCCAGCAATCTTGTGGGTGTTTAGAGTTTCAGGGTCCATGTTCTCCAGGAGCTCGTACTCTGTTGTTATGAGTTGGGAGGGGTGTGGCTGGTTCGCTGCGCTCAGCTTCTGCTCCAATCGCCTTCCAGGTGGTATGTAGTCTGCCGTGATACCTTTCTTCGCAGAGTACAGACTGGCTGCTTCTTTTATTCTGAGATCCAGTGGCAGAAGGCCCGACAGGATCAACGCTGACGTGAGTGAGACGGTGCGGTACGCCTTGCAGATCTTTTGCGCGAAGCCTCGTTGGAGTGAGTCCAGTCGATCTCTGATCATTTGGAACTCGGTCGCCGGAGACCACACGCTGGCAGCGTACATCACGATTGGCTCAATGACTGCGACGTATATGGTGCGAGTTATTTCACTGTTTAGACCCCAAGTCACTTTCGCCGCGCATGCTAGCTGTTTGTAGATGTCCGCAGCTTTCTTGCAGTTTGCGGTCACATGCGTTTTGAAATTGAGATTCCGGTCTATGATCAGGCCTAAGAGTTTGATCTCTGTGACGAGACTTAGCCTACTTCCCGACATGAGGAGTTGTGGAGTTTCGTACTTAAGCTTCTTGGTCAACAACATAGCACTGGTCTTGTGTGCCGCGAAGTTGAGCTTATTTTGTACTCCCCATTCCACCACTGACTCCAGGGTTGAGTTGGCCACTTCCTCTATCCAGCTGATCGTGTGTCCAGTGAACACCAGAACCACATCGTCTGCGAACGCTTGACAGTATGCTCCCTCGTCTTCCAGTCTGTGCAACAGCGGGTCTAGTGGTGTTCCAGAAGGTCGGTCCTCCGATTGAACCTTGAACGCAACCCTTGGTTGTTTCCCTTTGACTTGTTGCCCTGGCGTAGTTGACCATGATCTTGCGGTCTTGGAGGTATGAGCATACCATCGCGTACAGGTTTTTGGGACACTTCCTTTCCGCGAGTTGGTGCTTGAGCGCGGGCCACCATGCGTTGTCGAAGGCTCCCTCTATGTCCAGTGAGATCATCAACACTATCTTTTTGTCTTCCAGATTTGATCTCACGTACTTGACAAGGTCATAGAGGGCGTCCTCGGTGCTGCGCTGTGCTGTGAAGCCGTATTGCCTTTTGCTGAGAGTGGGTTGGATGTGCCATTGAAGTCTGCACACCATAAGTTTTTCGACAATCTTCCCGAGAACAGACAAGAGTCCTATAGGTCTGTAGGATTTGGGTTGGGTGTAGTCGTCTTTACCCGGTTTCCTGAGGATAATGACATGAGCTATCTTCCACACCTTCGGAAAGTACGACAGCTGCAAACATTTGTTTGCAATTGCCATAATAACCTTGGTTTCGCTTCTGATAGCCACAGTGCATATATCGGCCGTAAGTCCGTCCGGTCCCGGAGCTTTCTTGGGGTTAAGTGCTTTCAGCACCATCTCCAGTTCGGCTTCCGTGAACGGCGGGTCATTCTCCGATAGGTTTTCTATTTCCTCAGGTCCCTTGCTCGTCTGTTCCCGTAGTTGAGAGTGGTAGGTGGTATCGGTGAGTATAGAGTCGTCAGGATAGAATGTGCTGGCCAGGAGTTCGGCTGAGCTTTCTGGGCTCAGCGTTTCTCCTTGCGCATTCCGAAGAAGCTGGTCTTCTTGCCTCTTTGCTGTTTTCCTTATTACTCTATATATTCCGTCCCACATACTCTCTCTTTCTTGTTTGGAGCAAAACTCTTTCCAGCTCTCTGTTTGGGCTTCGCTTGCTTTGTTTTTATACGTTTCTTTTGCCGCCACGTAGTCCTCGATGACCGCCTGCCTTCTGTGCGGGGCTGCGTTCCTAATTCTACGTTTTTTGCGTAAGACTTCTTTTTTGAGTTCTTCCAAGGTTTGTGACCACCATGGCGGTTTAGCGTCTACTTTACGAATGCCTATCTTCGGAATGGCTTTGTCGCCTGCTTCCTGGATGGCACTTGTGTAGGCTTCCACCACGGTGTCGAGTCCGTTGGGTGTGTTGATTTGTTCGATGGCCTCGAGTGTGACATTTTTCTCTGCCAGGCAGTGGACGAACTGTGTACCGAATTCTTCCCATTTGGCCTTTTTGGTGTTGTACTTCCGGGTGGTGATGGGTTCCAACGACTCTAGCTTTCTGTCGAGTCGTAAGGCGAATGTAATGGCATTGTGGTCTGATGTTATTAGACCTCGGTCCACTTTCCAGTTCTCCATTCTTCCCAGCAGATTTGAACTGCACGCAGTGACGTCGACTATGCTCGTGCAGAGCCTTCCTTGCCTATGGACTTCGAATGTGGGGGTGTCTCCGACATTAAGTACGTGGAATCCCAGTTGGTCCAGAAAGGCGTTGTACGCGGCTCCCCGATCATCCTCCGAGCTGCTACCCCACCAGTGACTCCACGCATTTACGTCCCCGCCTACAATGATGTTGTTGGTAGGCATTTTTTGACATGCTGATTGGGTTCTCCCGAGATATGGCTCAATATCTTCTTCCCCGTCAAAGTATACCGATACCACTCCAAGTTTTAAACTACCCGCTACCAGGACTACGGCTACCTCCGTCTCGGTTACCAGCTGCGGGTCGTGAATGACCTGCAGCTGGTCACCGAGCACGATGATTGCCGCTTTGACTGGGTTCACACGGTTGAGGGTGCACTGGATGATCTGCGTGCCAGGGTAATGACCCATACATCCGCTACGTCCTACGTAGGGTTCCTGTACGAGTGCGATTGCGATACCCTTAGTCTTTGCAACTTGGATGAGTTCGATAGTTGCTAACTTGGAGCGTTGCAGGTTTGCCTGGATGATCTGCAACCTGCTTCCGGCGCTTCTTTGAGGGGGTGCGTTTTGAGTGCTTGGGGTGCCCTTAGCAGTAGCTTATGCGGGATCGCGCTATAGCGTCCCACTTTTGGCGCTCTGGGCAGTCTGCACTGTAGGCGGCGTGTGCCTGGGAGGTTGTTGTTTGGGCTCTGGTGCAGTTTTTGCAGCTCGGGGCTTTGCCCTCTTGCCTGCTGTTGCACTTCTCCCAGGAGTGCGACCCTCCACAGTAGCTGCAGAGGTCCGCTGGCTCCCGGCAGACCGTTTTTAAAGCTAGGTTAGGTTAGGTTAGGTTAGGTTCCCCCCCGATGGATTCCAATCTTGTCGCGATGGGGGGGCTCAGTAGCCGTGAGGGAGACACGGTGAAGCTAAAAGGAATCCCAGGCGGGGACGCCCTGCATGCGTCCGAGGAGGGTGGGGTCGCGGGAGAAGAGGCGTGTCGGTGTGTCGTTGCCGCTCGCCCTATCTTCCGCGACCAAACGGTGGCGCACCGTCTGATGCGTTGGCGGCGGGGCCGCAGTGGAAGAGGAGTGTCGGTGTTTCGTTGCCGCTCTCCCTGTCCTCTGCGGCCGTTTTGACGAAGGGGGTAGCTTCTCCGCGCGTCCCTCTGACTCGCAGAGGGCGCAGTGGATGAAACTAGGACGAGCTGGTAGGCTCGTAGGCGGCGGAACACCGAAGATGTGGAAGGCGGTGATACCTCCTCTGGAGAGTGCGTGGTACGCAATATCGCCGCCTTCGCTACTCTTGCCCGGCATCATGGGATGTGGGTGCCTTGGCGACTCGGTCGGATAGGCACTGACTGACTTGCCTTGGCACCAGTCACTTGTATGGTCTGGATGACGAGGCCGCGGAGTGAGTTCGGAGCGAGGCCGAACCCGCTCGGGATGGAAGGCGGGAACGGGTTGTTGGCAACATCAGCCCCGCACCGCCTGCCCCGCGAGGGGGCGAGTGGTATCCCCTGCCCAACAGGGGACTTTTCGGGTCTGCGGGCGGTCGGAGTGAGGGCTCTGGCTGCTCATCATGCAGATCCCGGGAGGGCGGCGACACTGTGTGGCAAGTGTCGTCGTGAGCTCCACGCACGTGGCTTAACAACCGCGTGTGTGGGTGCCGGGCGTGGCTGTGGGTGCCATTACCGGGATTGTGCTCAAGGCAAAATGCGAGAGGGGCACCGCGTGCGTTCCGTAGGAGATCCCGGAGCCCCTCGTTATGCATAGAGGCCGGCCATCGGGTAGTTTTTAGTGGGTCGTCGGGTGTTCGACAACCCCACACACCCCAATTACGTTCCCTCGACGTAATTGGATGTCTGTGAGCAGATTTTCTATCCGCAAAAAAAAAAAAAAAAAAAAAAAAAAAGGTTAGGTTAGGTTAGTTTAGGTTAGGTTAGGTTAGGTTAGGTTAGGTTAGGTTAGGTTGGGCGGGTTCTGCGCTTAACCATGCGTGGATAAGCGCAGGACCTCCTTACCCCGCGGGGGTTCGCGGGTAGGGAAGCGTCGGTCTTAGGGAGGAGCGCAAGTCGTTGAGATCCCCTAAGGCAAGTCTGTGGTTCTTCCTGCTCGAGGTTGCCGCCTTCTATTGGTCTATTTCCTTCAGAAATAGACATAACAAAAACCACAGGCGCCGGTGCCGTTCCATTTTGGGACGGTATCGGTGGGGTAGGCTTGGGAGGGTTCGGGGTTGGGTAGGGGTTATACTTCTCCACGTGTTCCTCTTTCAGAGGAGCGCGGTCTGGACGAAGGTAGGGTGGGTATAGGGGTTTAAGGAATGGGGGGGAGTTGGTTGATGGGTCGGGCGTGTAGCCAAAGGGGGGGGTTTGTTGTACGGGAGGCTTCTCCGAGTCCGGAAGGAGGAAGAGAAAGCGTGTTGGTGCTTCTCCGCGCGTCCCTCTGGTCTAGCAGAGGGCGCAGTGGACGGAGCTTTGAGAGGGCGTGCTTCTCACGAAGCGTTTGGAGTCGGGCCCGGCGTGTACTTACACTACCGTCGGGCAGGCGGCGGGTGATTTATCTCTCGTCGCCACTGCTCAAAAATCGTAGCCCCACAACGACGAGCCTTCGGGCTCCAATGGGAACGAGGGCCTTGGCTTGACCGCCCGGGCCGCGAGGAAGAAAACCTCTATAAAAAATTACCCGAAACTAGTTCGGCGGACGCAGCGACAAGGTTTAGGTCGGGAGACTCACTTTCTCCGGTCTTGGTGAGAGTGAGTCCTCCGGTCTGGGCGGACGGAATTCCGCCTGCTACTGCGTCCTAGCCCGGGTACCGGCTGACCCCCGTGGCGAAATATAGGCTTCCCCGGACACAAGGGCTCTGTTCGGGGTGACGAGTTTTTCCCTATTACTCGTGGGATTTAACATGGAAAAATCTTTAAAAAATAAAAATGAGGATGGTGGCCGTCAAGGCGATAGTGAGGAAGGCAGAGGCTGCCTGGTGGTCTTAGGGCCACGTGTCGACGAAGGGAGGACTCGCAGTTGCAGGTCTACCTTCCGGAGGCCGGCGAAGCCGGCGATGTTGATGAGTGGGGGAGAGGAGTCGGACTGCTCCATCGTGTCCGTCTCCTCCCAGGCTTCTACGGTGTCGGGAGTCTCTCGAGCCGGTGAGAAGCGGGGGCGCAAGCCCGAGGAAGAGAGCGTCGCGGCAACGACGAAGCGCGCCATGTTCCTCAAGGACAAGGTGGTAGAGGACGATGTCTTCGACCCCCAAGTCCTTCCGGAGAAAAGGAAGACGAAGGCGAAGTTGCCGAAGTCGGATGAGCTGGCATCCGAAATGAGGGCGCTCTCCACACCCGAGTTGGTCGCCGGTGTGGAAACGGAGCTGATGACCGTTGAGAAAATCGCCGACAAGTCGAAGAACTTGCGCGGCGATTTTGTCAAGGGTCTGCGGACATCGGCGCGTCGAGCTGAGGCCATGTCTGCGGAGCTGGCGCAACGCACGGCCGTCGACGCTAACGTGGAGCGTCTGGAGCGGGAGAATGCGGAGTTGCGAAGCCAACTGGCTGAGCTCTCCGCAAAAATTGATCAGCTGACGGAGGCCGTCCGCCAGCAGGCCGGCCCGGGCGCTAAGAGGGCGGAAACCCCGGCGGCGCCATCATCTGCTGCCAGAGGTTCAGACTGGGAGGGCCAGTTCATGGCGCGCATCAGCGCGCTCATGGATAAAAAGCTGGCGGCCATAACGCGACCCTCCCAGGTCACCGTGGCCTCAGCTAGCCCAGCTGGGCCCTCCCCAGGGCCTTCGAAGGCGAAGGCAAAGGGCACCCGCCCTCCGCCTGCTTCCGACCTTCCACCCGTCTCGTCGCGCTCCACTGAGGCGCAGGGGCCCTCGGCTCCGGATGCCTCATGGTCGACAGTGGTAGGGAGGAAGAAGAGAGGGGCAAAGAAGCCCCAGGAGAAGGCTCAAGCGCCGGCCCAAAAAGCTGGCCCAAGCGGCGGCCAGAAGAGCAGTCATAAGGCTGCTCCGAAAGCCAAAGCGATGGCTGGCAAAAAGGCCGGCGGTAGTAGGAAGGGGGGCTCCGCGCCGAAACCTGCGCGGCCGCCGACGTCCGCGGCGATTACGGTGACTGTTCCGGAGGGTTCGGACATCACCCTCGCCGCGGTCATGGCGGCTGCAAAGGCGCGCATAAAACTGGCCGAATATGGAGTGGATCAACTCCGCTCCAAAAAGGCCATCACGGGAGGGCTGATATTGGAGGTGTCTGGGCCTGACTGCGCCTCCAAAGCCGACCGATTGGCCGAGCGCATGGGCGTAGCCCTCGCTGATCTGGGCGTGCGTGTTGCGCGCCCGGTGAAAACGGGTGAGCTGCGTCTCAAAGACCTCGACGACAGCGTCACACCCCAAGAGGTGCAGACTGCTGTCGCCGAGGCCGGAGGCTGCTCGGTTACCGACGTACGGGTGGGCGACATTCGCCGCTCACCCACTGCCCTGGGCACGGTATGGGTCCGTTGTCCACTGGCTTCCGTGCGGAAGCTAGCAGCGGCAAAGTACGTCGTCGTCGGCTGGGTCAGGTCTCGGGTCGATTATTTGACCTCGAGACCCCTCCAGTGCTTCCGGTGCTTGGAGTACGGGCATGTACGCAGCACGTGTCAGAGCACAGTGGACCGCACAAACCTGTGCTATGCGTGTGGCGAGTCCGACCATCGGGCGAGCCAATGCACGCGGCCGCACAGGTGTCCACTGTGCGCTGACAAGGGTTGTAAGGCCGACCACAGGATGGGAAGCAAGAGCTGCTCCCGTCCTAGTGGCAAGAGGAGAGCCCCTCCTCCCTCGGCCCCAGCACCGGAAGGCAGGGCGGCCCCAACAAATGGGACCGCTCAGTCGGGCCAAAAAGCCCCGCCCCAGGAAGGTATGGATGCCTCTTAATGGATCACACCATAAGAGTCATCCAGGCCAACCTCATGAACTGCCGGGCGGCTCAGGACCTGGTCCTGCAGACGTTCGCGCAGTTCTCGGTTGGCCTTGCCGTCGTGAGCGAGCCCTATCGTATCCCGGACCATCCTCGCTGGTTCGGGGACGCATCGGGGCTCGTCACTATTTACTGGGGCGGTGGCCAGGGTGACCCCCCCTGTACCCTTCTGGAGAAGGGACAGGGTTTCGTGGCTACGGAATGGGGTCACCTAGCCGTTGTGGGCTGCTATATCTCTCCCAATTGTACCCTCGCTGCCTATGAGGCGTACTTGGACGCGGTAGGAAACTGCATTCGCAGGTGCCTTCCGCGTCCTGTCCTTGTCCTCGGCGACTTCAACGCTCATTCTAGTGAGTGGGGGAGTCGCCGGGACAATGCAAGGGGAGAGGCCATAGTGGAATGGGCGGCGGGTATGGACCTCCGGTTACTCAACCAGGGGTCCGTAAGCACATGCGTGCGGTGGCAGGGGGAGTCGATCGTGGACCTTTCATGGGCGACTCCCTCTGCCACCCACCTGGTGTCGGGATGGAGAGTGGCGGAGGAGGTGGTCACGTTATCTGACCACCGCCACATCTTCCTAGATGTGGCCCTCCGCCCCCCCGACCGTGCGTCCCGCCGCGACAGCAGCCCGCCGCGACGATGGTCCCTTAAACGGCTCGACAGAGATCTGCTCGAAGCCGCCGCCATCGTCGCGGCCTGGCCGGAAGGCCAAGAGATCCTGCCCGATCCTGTTACTGAAGCGGCCTGGTTCCGGGCAATGATGACGTCGATCTGCGACGCATCTATGCCCCGAACCACGCCCACCCAGTTCCGGGCGGTGTACTGGTGGTCGGTCGAGCTCACGCGGCTACGCGAGGCGTGCCTGCGCTCCCGACGCGAGTACACCAGGACCCGGAGAAGAAGGCGAGCCCTTGCCGAAGAGGTGGATGGAGCATACGAGGCCTACAGAGACGCTACCAAGGCGCTCCAAGCCGCAATAGCGGACGCCAGGTCTCGGTCTTGGAGCGAACTCCTCGAGGGACTGGAGAGGGACCCCTGGGGCCGCCCGTACAAGGTTGTACTGGGCAAGCTCCGACCATGGGTCCCTCCGTTGACGGAAACCCTGGACCCTGTGTTTGTAGGGGGAGTGGTTGACACGCTCTTCCCTAGGGTCCAGGACAGTCCCCATACCCCCGTGTCTTCGTCGGACCCGACCATCTGGGCCGACGAATTGGGGGTATCTGACGAGGAGTTGGACCGAGCCGTTAAGCGTCTCAAGGCTCGTAATACAGCGCCCGGCCCTGACGGGATTCCAGGTCGGGCCTTGGCGCTGGCTCTATCCGCCGGACTGGGGGACAGGCTGAGGCGGCTGTTTGACGGCTGCCTCCGCACCGGTGTTTTCCCCCAGGAGTGGAAGGAGGCAAGGTTGGTCCTCTTGAAGAAGGACGGCAGGGCCGCAGACTCTCCCTCTGCGTACCGTCCCATCTGCCTGCTGGACGAGGTCGGCAAATTGTTCGAGAGAATAATTGCCGACCGTCTATGCTCGCATCTGTCGCGGGAAGGTCCCGACTTGTCGGATTACCAGTTTGGTTTCCGACGCGCGCGTTCGACAGTGGACGCGATTCTCCGCGTCCGTACACTGTCGGACCAGGTAGTGTCCCGGGGCGGGAGCGTGTTGGCGGTGTCCTTAGACATCGTGAACGCCTTCAACTCCTTGCCCTGGAGGGCGATCAGGGAGGCGCTCGTGTATCACGGAGCGCCCCTCTACCTGCAGCGCATAGTCGGCGCCTACCTGCGCGACAGATGTGTGCAGTATGTGGGCAGGGACGGTACCCGTGTACGGAGGGAGGTGTCGTGTGGGGTTCCGCAGGGGTCCGTGCTAGGTCCCCTCCTATGGAACCTCGCGTACGATGCGGTCTTGCGCGTCGATCTCCCACCCAGCGTACGAGTGGTCTGCTACGCGGACGATACACTCGTACTTGCTGGCGGAGACTCCTTCGACAGGACCAAAGAGCTCGCCGATATAGGGGTGGCATGTGTCGTGGACAAGATCCACGAGCTGGGTCTGCGGATAGCGCCTCACAAAACCGAGGCGCTATGGTTCCACAAGCTCCCGAGGGGGAGGGAACCACCCAGCTTGTCGGTTCGCGTAGGTGACGTTGACGTCCAGGTGGGGCCGTACCTCAAGTACCTTGGCCTCACTCTGGACAGTCGCTGGGACTTCGGGGAGCACTTCAGCCGCTCCGTCCCCCGGATCCAGAGGGTAGTGGGTGCTCTGCACAGACTGCTGCCCAATCTCGGGGGACCCAGGGAGGGTGTTCGCCGCCTGTATGGCGGGGTCGTGCGATCGATGGCCCTCTACGGAGCGCCCGTCTGGTCGGGGAGACTGACGGGTGTTAGGCGCTATAGGCAGCTCTACAGCAGCCTACAGCGTCCTATGGCCATTCGTATCGCGCGAGGATACCGAACCATCTCGTTCGAGGCGGCGACCATCTTGGCGCGGTTCCCGCCCCTTGATATCTTGGCGGCGATGGACGCACGTGTGTACGTTCGTCTCCGTCAGGACGATGGGAGCGGAGCCGCGCCTGCTGAAGTGCGGGCGCAGGAGCGCCGGCGTGCGCTCGGGATGTGGCGCGAGCGGCTCGACGAGCCGCGGAGCTCGCGCCAACGCGTCGTCGGCGCTGTGGTGCCAAACTTCGAAGCCTGGCTGGGGAGGGAATATGGGAACGTCACCTATAGACTTACTCAGGTACTCACCGGACACGGTTGTTTCGGTGAGTTCCTGAGTAGGATCGGACGCGAACCGACACCACAATGTCACCACTGTGGGTCAGACCTCGACTCCGCTCAGCACACGTTGGAGCACTGCTCGGCGTGGTGCGCGGAGCGTAGAGTCTTGGTCAACAGGATCGGGCAGGATCTCAGTCTGCCAAGCGTAGTGGCAGCTATGCTGGCAGACGACACGGCCTGGAGGGCCGTGGCCTCTTTCTGTGAAGCCGTTCTGGTCCAGAAAGAGGCAGCTGAGCGGGATCGTGAGAGGGCCGATCCCGCTCGGAGAAGGAGGCGGAGGCGGGGCGCTAACGGCCGCCCCGCACCGCCTGCCCCCCCATGAGGGGGGCGGAGTGGTATCCCCTGCCAAACAGGGGACTTTCCGGGTTCGCGGGTGGCCGTAGTGGGGACTTCGGCTGTCCACGATGCGAACCCCGGGAGGGCGGCGGCGCTCCTGTGGCGAGCGCCGCCGTAAGCACCGCGAGGGTGCCGGGCGTGGCTATGGGTGTCATTCCCGGGACAGTGCTTAGGCAAAATGCGAGAGGGGCACCGGCGTGTTCCGTAGGAGATCCCGGAGCCCCTTGACATGCATGGAGGCCGGCCACACGTCAGTTTTTAGTCGGTGAGAGTCCGACATAACCCTTCCGCCGTCCCCACGGCGGTTGGGTATCCATAATGGATTTTCTGACGAAAAAAAAAAAAAAAAAAAAAAGGTTAGGTTAGGTTAGGTTAGGTTAGGTTAGGTTAGGTTAGGTTTTTTTTTTTTTTTTTTTTTTATGTGTTTCTGACGTTCCTCTAATCGATTTATCTTTTAGAGTCCTTTTTTGCTTATTATTATTATTATTTACTTGTTTTTAATTATGTTTTGGGATTTAGTGAAGGAGATTTATTATTTAGCTTTATTTATTTTGCATGATTATATTTAACTATTTTATCTAATTTTATTTACTATGTATTTACTTATCTTATTTAATTTTTTATCAATATATTTGAATTTCAATT
This sequence comes from Epirrhoe tristata, assembly GCA_951394285.1. NCBI lineage: Eukaryota > Metazoa > Arthropoda > Insecta > Lepidoptera > Geometridae > Epirrhoe > Epirrhoe tristata. The sequence goes on along the minus strand of OX596138.1, from coordinate 11,630 downwards.
ATTATATATCTCTTTAAAATTTACTTATTAATTTCTACTATATTATTTGTTTGTAGTTTTCAATAATAGGTATTTTTGTGCCTGGTTTTTTATAATCTTTTGTATGTTTAAATTTTTTTTCTGTGGGTTTACTCGTCATTTATTCACTATTTACTATATTATTATTTTGCTGGTTTGAATATATATTTCAATATATATTTTCGACAAGACTTATGTATCTATGTTTCTGTTATGATATCAATTTTGTATTCACTGATTGTTAGAGGCCTATATTTGCGGTTTTTGTAGCTCTTTTTATAAACAGTGGTTCAAAGTGTCAACTTGTTCCGGCCTGTTTATCTGGCGTCTTGCTCGCTTAACTGATGCCTTAACAATAGGCTACGGTGGCTCTCGCCAATGCGTCCCACTTCCTCCTGATCGTGCAGTCTTGGCTGAAGGCGTTGTGATCCGCCTTCCCTACCTTTGCCTGCACGCAGTTGCAGCAGGAAGGGGTCGCATTGGCGAGGAATGCGGCGCACTCCGTCCTCACGTGGGGGCCCCCGCAGTGGCTGCACTTTTCCAGTGCCTCCTGGCAGAAGCGACGGCCGTGGCCGTAGCCAAGGCACAGGGAGCACTGGACGAGTGGAGACTGGTCGGCCACCCTGACTCGCTGGAGGTCCATGCGAATAAAACCTGCATCGACCATCCTTTGCCAGACCTTCGGGGGCACCCTCATGACCACGTGTTGTGTGTGGGGGTTGCGGGTTTGTTTTTTATAAGCTATTTCAACTTTTTGAGACTGTATGTCAACATCGGCGAGGATATCCTTGTTTTGATTCTTCAAAGCTTTATGGATATCCTCGTCGGTATTGTACTTGAAAACGTCTTTAATGACGACAAGTGGATCCTTATTTTTCATCTCCTCCACTTTGAGGTTTTTTCCAGCTTCTTTCAATTTTTCCTTGATCTTCTGCCTTTCTTCCTCAGTCCTACAGCTGACGATCACTTTTCTATCCTTAGCCTTCCTTATCCTCTCCACTTCTACACTTCCATCTCTCGCATTTACTACCTTCCTGATTCTATCCAGCACTTCCTCTCCTGTATCCTCTTCGTTCTTGGAGGTGATGACGACCGAATGTAGCGCGGTCTGTCCCACCAGAGCTTGTCGTCTAGGGGACGCCGCAGCCACACTCGCGTACGTCCTCGCCTCCATGATCTCATGGTTAGGTTAGGTTAGGTTAGGTTAGGTTAGGTTAGGTTAGGTTAGGTTTTTTTTTTTTTTTTTTTTTTTTTTTTTTAATTCTGACGTTCCTCTAATCGATTTATCTTTTAGAGTCCTTTTTTGCTTGTTATTATTATTTACTTGTTTTTAATTATGTTTTGGGATTAAGTGAAGGAGTTTTATTATTTAACTTTATTTATTTTGCATGATTTAAATTTAACTATTTTATCTAATTATATTTACTATGTATTTTCTTATCTTATTTAATTTTTTTATCAATATATTTGAATTTCAATTATTATATATCTCTTTAAAATTTACTTATTAATTTCTACTATATTATTTCTGTTTGTAGTTTTGTATAATAGGTATTTTTGTGCCTGGTTTTTTATAATCTTTTGTACGTTTAAATTTTATCTTAGGGTTTACTATTAATTATTTATTTACTATTTACTATATTATTATTTTGCTGGTTTGAATATATATTTCAATATATATTTTCGACAAGACTTATGTATCTATGTTTCTGTTATGATATCAATTTTGTATTCTCTGATTGTTAGAGGCATATATCTGCGGTTTTTGTAGCTCTTTTTATAAACAGTGATTCAAAGTGTCAACTTGTTCCGGCCTGTTTACTTGGCGTCTTGCTCGCTTAACTGATGCCTTAACAATAGGCTATGGTGGCTCTCGCCAATGCGTCCCATTTCCTCCTGATCGTGCAGTCCTGGCTGAAGGCGTTGTGATCCGTCTTCTCCACCTTTGCCTGCACGCAGTTGCAGCAGGAAGGGGTCGCATTGGCGAGGAATGCGGCGCACTCCGTCCTCACGTGGGGGCCCCCGCAGTGGCTGCACTTTTCCAGTGCTTCCTGGCAGAAGCGACGGCCGTGGCCGTAGCCAAGGCACAGGGAGCACTGGACGAGTGGAGACTGATCGGCCACTCGTACGCGCTGGAGGTCGATGCGAATGAAACCTGCATCGACCATCCTCTGCCAGACCTGCGGGGGCACCCTCATGACGACGTGTTGCGTGTGAGGATTGCGGGTCTTTTTCCTGTATGCAATTTCTAATTTTTGTGACTGTGTATCAATATCGGCGAGGATATCCTTGTTTTGATTCCTCAAAGCATTGTGGATATCCTCGTCGGTATTGTACTTAAATACATCCTTTATGACGACCAGTGGATCTTTATTTTTCATCTCCTCCACTTTTAACTGACTTTTAGCTCCCTTCAATCTTTCCTTTATCTTCTGCCTCTCTTCCTCAGTTCTACAGCTTACAATCACTTTCCTATCCTTAGCTTTTCTTATCCTCTCCACCTCTACACTTCCATCTCTCGCATTTACTATCTTCCTGATCTTATCTAGCACTTCCTCTCCTGTGTCCTCTTCGTTCTTGGAGGTGACGACGACGGAATGTAGCGCGGTCTGTCCCACCAGAGTTTGTCGCCTGGGGGACGCCGCAGCCACACTCGCGTACGATCTCACCTCCATTATTTCCTGGTGTTTTTCTATTGTATCCTTTAGCTCGTCCATCCTCTCTGTATTTTCAATCACCAGTTTTGCATGGTCTTCCAATTTCCTTATGAGAACGCTGTCGTCCCTCTTCCTTTCTTCCGTCTTCTGTATAGGGGGAGGCGGTGGCTGGACAGACAAAGGAGGCACTTCTTCCCTCTCCTGTCCAGGCATCACCTTCTTCCCTCGTCCCTTTTCATTTTCCGCCTCTTTCACCAACTGGTACAACCTCTCAATGGCTTTCAAGACCTGTGCTTTTATCTCAGTCTTCAGATTTCTGGAGTTGTTGAGATTAAGTTTGGCCATAGCCAAACAGGCTCTGGCCTCCGAAAGTCGGTCCACATACTTCGGCTTCTCCGGAATTGGTGGACTCCCCGCGGCCTCTACCGATATTCTCCTTGGGAGTGGTCTGGTGGTAGGACCGCTCTCTTGCGAGAGCGCCGTTTTCGGTTTCGGCTTTGGGGGATCCACCGTGATGGTTTTCTTTGGGGTGATGGAAGTCTTGGGGAGGGTTTCTGGTTTCCCAGACTCCCACTCCCCAATACTTCGCCTCACGCTGGTTTGCTGTCTCCTCTCTTTTTCCCCCAGCGTGGGTTCCACCCCCTCATGTCCTGGAGATTGCCCGCGTGGACCTTCTCTCGGAGCTTTGGCTACAGGTGTTCGAATGCCAAACATCCTTGAGGAACAACCTAACCCAACCTTTAATTTAGTTTATGTTTGTATAAGTTGTAAAAATAAAGTAAGTTTGTATAAGTTGTAAAAAGTAATTTGTCTTAAAACTAGGTTAAAACTTATGTATATAATAGTACTAATCCTACTTTTTTGTTTCAGGTCCCAAGTGATCAACAGTCTTCGCAAGCCTCGTCGAGTGTGTGAGTATAATTCTAATTTAAAATTTTGAGGTAAGTTTTTTGGTTAAAAACTTGTCAAAAATTGGTGTTAATAAATGATATGTCAAGACTCGAAAACAAACTTATAAATAAGTGTCAGAAAGACTGTAAATAATAGATTGTAACGGGGTTTTAACCTTGGGATTGTCAAGCTTAGAAAAGAATGTGAATTTTGTACTTTGAGACCTTGAACAGGCCTCTAAAAGCACTAGTTTTCGCACATAAAGGTGCCCTTAAATTAAGACAACAGTCCCCTATACTAAAACAAACGTAAAACCTAGCAGATTCCGAGATAATAAATATTTCCCTACAAATAAGTGACTAGACTTTTACCACGGTAACGCGGTATATCCCGTTTTTGAATTTTTCTTCGATTAATCCTTCTGTTTTGTTACAGGGTTGCGCGGGGGTGTTAAACTAAGAAGTTTCAGCTGCGCCACGAGGGATGCACGTCAGGAATCGAAGGAAAATCGCCAAAAGTGGACCAAAATGCACTGAAATTAGAGAAAATACGAGTTTTGGACACAACTAAGTCAATAAACTTGCTATTTCGCGTCCAAAATTCGCTTTTTTGGTTTCAGCGCACGCGGATTATACAGAACTACACGAAACGATCGAATAAAAAATTATTCGACCAACCAAAAAGTCAAAAATATACGAAAATCACTTAAAAAATTAAGGATTTTTCAAAGTTTTAGAAAATACACAAAAATGAACGAAATTAATTTGGAAAAGGGGGCAGGACTATATATTTAGCTATTCCTTGTCTAATTAGATGTAAATAAAATTTTGGAATGCTATTTTCAAAGAGTTGATGCGAAAATAAAAATTTTAATTCACGAATGTATGGGATTCTTGTACCGGGTATGAAGACTTTTGGGAAGGCGGCCGAGCACGTTTTTGAATTTTTCTTCGATTAATCCTTCTGTTTTGTTACAGGGTTGCGCGGGGGTGTTAAACTAAGAAGTTGCAGCTGCGCCACGAGGGATGCACGTCAGGAATCGAAGGAAAATCGCCAAAAGTGGACCAAAATGCACTGAAATTAGAGAAAATACGAGTTTTGGACACAACTAAGTCAATAAACTTGCTATTTCGCGTCCAAAATTCGCTTTTTTGGTTTCAGCGCACGCGGATTATACAGAACTACACGAAACGATCGAATAAAAAATTATTCGACCAACCAAAAAGTCAAAAATATACGAAAATCACTTAAAAAATTAAGGATTTTTCAAAGTTTTAGAAAATACACAAAAATGAACGAAATTAATTTGGAAAAGGGGGCAGGACTATATATTTAGCTATTCCTTGTCTAATTAGATGTAAATAAAATTTTGGAATGCTATTTTCAAAGAGTTGATGCGAAAATAAAAATTTTAATTCACGAATGTATGGGATTCTTGTACCGGGTATGAAGACTTTTGGGAAGGCGGCCGAGCACGTTTTTGAATTTTTCTTCGATTAATCCTTCTGTTTTGTTACAGGGTTGCGCGGGGGTGTTAAACTAAGAAGTTTCAGCTGCGCCACGAGGGATGCACGTCAGGAATCGAAGGAAAATCGCCAAAAGTGGACCAAAATGCACTGAAATTAGAGAAAATACGAGTTTTGGACACAACTAAGTCAATAAACTTGCTATTTCGCGTCCAAAATTCGCTTTTTTGGTTTCAGCGCACGCGGATTATACAGAACTACACGAAACGATCGAATAAAAAATTATTCGACCAACCAAAAAGTCAAAAATATACGAAAATCACTTAAAAAATTAAGGATTTTTCAAAGTTTTAGAAAATACACAAAAATGAACGAAATTAATTTGGAAAAGGGGGCAGGACTATATATTTAGCTATTCCTTGTCTAATTAGATGTAAATAAAATTTTGGAATGCTATTTTCAAAGAGTTGATGCGAAAATAAAAATTTTAATTCACGAATGTATGGGATTCTTGTACCGGGTATGAAGACTTTTGGGAAGGCGGCCGAGCACGTTTTTGAATTTTTCTTCGATTAATCCTTCTGTTTTGTTACAGGGTTGCGCGGGGGTGTTAAACTAAGAAGTTTCAGCTGCGCCACGAGGGATGCACGTCAGGAATCGAAGGAAAATCGCCAAAAGTGGACCAAAATGCACTGAAATTAGAGAAAATACGAGTTTTGGACACAACTAAGTCAATAAACTTGCTATTTCGCGTCCAAAATTCGCTTTTTTGGTTTCAGCGCACGCGGATTATACAGAACTACACGAAACGATCGAATAAAAAATTATTCGACCAACCAAAAAGTCAAAAATATACGAAAATCACTTAAAAAATTAAGGATTTTTCAAAGTTTTAGAAAATACACAAAAATGAACGAAATTAATTTGGAAAAGGGGGCAGGACTATATATTTAGCTATTCCTTGTCTAATTAGATGTAAATAAAATTTTGGAATGCTATTTTCAAAGAGTTGATGCGAAAATAAAAATTTTAATTCACGAATGTATGGGATTCTTGTACCGGGTATGAAGACTTTTGGGAAGGCGGCCGAGCACGTTTTTGAATTTTTCTTCGATTAATCCTTCTGTTTTGTTACAGGGTTGCGCGGGGGTGTTAAACTAAGAAGTTTCAGCTGCGCCACGAGGGATGCACGTCAGGAATCGAAGGAAAATCGCCAAAAGTGGACCAAAATGCACTGAAATTAGAGAAAATACGAGTTTTGGACACAACTAAGTCAATAAACTTGCTATTTCGCGTCCAAAATTCGCTTTTTTGGTTTCAGCGCACGCGGATTATACAGAACTACACGAAACGATCGAATAAAAAATTATTCGACCAACCAAAAAGTCAAAAATATACGAAAATCACTTAAAAAATTAAGGATTTTTCAAAGTTTTAGAAAATACACAAAAATGAACGAAATTAATTTGGAAAAGGGGGCAGGACTATATATTTAGCTATTCCTTGTCTAATTAGATGTAAATAAAATTTTGGAATGCTATTTTCAAAGAGTTGATGCGAAAATAAAAATTTTAATTCACGAATGTATGGGATTCTTGTACCGGGTATGAAGACTTTTGGGAAGGCGGCCGAGCACGTTTTTGAATTTTTCTTCGATTAATCCTTCTGTTTTGTTACAGGGTTGCGCGGGGGTGTTAAACTAAGAAGTTTCAGCTGCGCCACGAGGGATGCACGTCAGGAATCGAAGGAAAATCGCCAAAAGTGGACCAAAATGCACTGAAATTAGAGAAAATACGAGTTTTGGACACAACTAAGTCAATAAACTTGCTATTTCGCGTCCAAAATTCGCTTTTTTGGTTTCAGCGCACGCGGATTATACAGAACTACACGAAACGATCGAATAAAAAATTATTCGACCAACCAAAAAGTCAAAAATATACGAAAATCACTTAAAAAATTAAGGATTTTTCAAAGTTTTAGAAAATACACAAAAATGAACGAAATTAATTTGGAAAAGGGGGCAGGACTATATATTTAGCTATTCCTTGTCTAATTAGATGTAAATAAAATTTTGGAATGCTATTTTCAAAGAGTTGATGCGAAAATAAAAATTTTAATTCACGAATGTATGGGATTCTTGTACCGGGTATGAAGACTTTTGGGAAGGCGGCCGAGCACGTTTTTGAATTTTTCTTCGATTAATCCTTCTGTTTTGTTACAGGGTTGCGCGGGGGTGTTAAACTAAGAAGTTTCAGCTGCGCCACGAGGGATGCACGTCAGGAATCGAAGGAAAATCGCCAAAAGTGGACCAAAATGCACTGAAATTAGAGAAAATACGAGTTTTGGACACAACTAAGTCAATAAACTTGCTATTTCGCGTCCAAAATTCGCTTTTTTGGTTTCAGCGCACGCGGATTATACAGAACTACACGAAACGATCGAATAAAAAATTATTCGACCAACCAAAAAGTCAAAAATATACGAAAATCACTTAAAAAATTAAGGATTTTTCAAAGTTTTAGAAAATACACAAAAATGAACGAAATTAATTTGGAAAAGGGGGCAGGACTATATATTTAGCTATTCCTTGTCTAATTAGATGTAAATAAAATTTTGGAATGCTATTTTCAAAGAGTTGATGCGAAAATAAAAATTTTAATTCACGAATGTATGGGATTCTTGTACCGGGTATGAAGACTTTTGGGAAGGCGGCCGAGCACGTTTTTGAATTTTTCTTCGATTAATCCTTCTGTTTTGTTACAGGGTTGCGCGGGGGTGTTAAACTAAGAAGTTTCAGCTGCGCCACGAGGGATGCACGTCAGGAATCGAAGGAAAATCGCCAAAAGTGGACCAAAATGCACTGAAATTAGAGAAAATACGAGTTTTGGACACAACTAAGTCAATAAACTTGCTATTTCGCGTCCAAAATTCGCTTTTTTTTTTTTTTTTTTTTTTTTTTTTTTTTTTGGTTTCAGCGCACGCGGATTATACAGAACTACACGAAACGATCGAATAAAAAATTATTCGACCAACCAAAAAGTCAAAAATATACGAAAATCACTTAAAAAATTAAGGATTTTTCAAAGTTTTAGAAAATACACAAAAATGAACGAAATTAATTTGGAAAAGGGGGCAGGACTATATATTTAGCTATTCCTTGTCTAATTAGATGTAAATAAAATTTTGGAATGCTATTTTCAAAGAGTTGATGCGAAAATAAAAATTTTAATTCACGAATGTATGGGATTCTTGTACCGGGTATGAAGACTTTTGGGAAGGCGGCCGAGCACGTTTTTGAATTTTTCTTCGATTAATCCTTCTGTTTTGTTACAGGGTTGCGCGGGGGTGTTAAACTAAGAAGTTTCAGCTGCGCCACGAGGGATGCACGTCAGGAATCGAAGGAAAATCGCCAAAAGTGGACCAAAATGCACTGAAATTAGAGAAAATACGAGTTTTGGACACAACTAAGTCAATAAACTTGCTATTTCGCGTCCAAAATTCGCTTTTTTGGTTTCAGCGCACGCGGATTATACAGAACTACACGAAACGATCGAATAAAAAATTATTCGACCAACCAAAAAGTCAAAAATATACGAAAATCACTTAAAAAATTAAGGATTTTTCAAAGTTTTAGAAAATACACAAAAATGAACGAAATTAATTTGGAAAAGGGGGCAGGACTATATATTTAGCTATTCCTTGTCTAATTAGATGTAAATAAAATTTTGGAATGCTATTTTCAAAGAGTTGATGCGAAAATAAAAATTTTAATTCACGGTTAGGTTAGGTTAGGTTAGGTTAGGTTAGGTTCCCCCCCGATGGATTCCAATCTTGACGCGATGGGGGGGCTTAGTAACCGTGGTTTGGTTGGCCCACGGTGAAGCCAAAAGGAATCCCAGGCGGGGACGCCCTGGTGGCGTCTGGCGGGTAGGGTCGCGGGTGAAGAGGCGTGTCGGTGTTTCGTTGCCGCTCGCCCTATCTCCCGCGACCCAACGGTGGCGCACCGTAAGATGCGTCGGCGGCGGGGCCGCAGTGGAAGAGGAGTGTCGGTGTTACGTTGCCGCTCTCCCTGTCCTCTGCGGCCGTTTTTTGGAGGCTTCTCCACGCGCATCTCTTTAATTAGAGTGCGCAGTGGACGAAGGGAGCGGAGAGCTCTGGTGGTGAGTAGCGGACGCTAGGTGTGGGGGCACCTTCGTCCGCCTTGCACTACTCACCGCTATGCGGGGCCGCCTTAAGGGCGGGGATCGCCAGAGGGGGACTGGACGTAAAGGCTGTGCCGGTTTCCCAGACCCCCTCCATTCAAGGCGACGCCGGAATGACGCTGGGTCGTTTAGTGGGTATACCGGGAGTCCCCGGGGAGTCCCACATACCTCTCTTGCCCCCCCGGCGGAGGGGATGCGTAATGCATTTTTCCCAGCGAGAAAAAAAAAAAAAAAAAAAAAAAAAAAAGGTTAGGTTAGGTTAGGTTGGGGGACCCCCCACAGCGCTGACTTCCTCGTAGTGTTCCCCGGGCAACGTCGTGTCTGACCACCGTAACGGAGTGGCAGACCGACGGCTAACGAGTGCTGTGCACGTAATCCTATCTGCGGTAGATTACGTTCGGTTGTGACATCATGTCAAAACCTTTGCGGAACGCCTCCGGGCGTTTCGCTAAACGCTCCTCGCAGGGCGTGGACGCTTCGGCGTCGGAGGCTAGTCGCGCTCCATCGGCGGCTAGCTGTGTAAGCGGAGATGATATTCTGTTCTCGGACACTGACGAATCCGCTATGGAGACGTCGGTGGCCGAGAACAGAATGTCGCTAAAGAGGGCATACCTGAGGGCCAAATCTGGGGAGTCCTCGGATTCCTCGAACAAAGGGAAGCCCACAAAGAAGGTGGGAAAGTCTTCCACTGCGTTGGTCGTGGTCGACACCCCAAAAGAGGGTCTTGCGGGTGCTAGTCGCCGGCCCGATCTGGCGAGACGGGCTCAGGTCCTACAGGACTTCGAAGAAAGGGTCGCCGCCAAAGAGAAGCAGGCGCAGGCCACGCGGACCAAAGCCGCTTACGGTTCGGCCACCGTATCATACGGTGGCCACTCTGTGGCGGACCTGGAGCGCATGGCGCAGGAGGACAAGGAGGAGATCATCGAGGTCGCCTCCAAATCCTCCAACTTGAAGGGGACTTTTCAGAAGGCCCTCAAATGCCGTGCAACCAGCATGCATGGCATTATAGCCGAACTGGTCCATCGCACCACATCGGAGGAGGCGCAGCTGCTGCAGGCGAAGGTGGATCGCCTGCAGGCGGAGGTCGATCAACTTCAAAAGAAGCTGACCGAAAAAAGCGCCGCGTCTGCGAAGACTCCGGCGGCGGAAGGCCCCTCGGCCCCCTCCAACCTTGAGGACGTAATCCGCAAGGTTGTTATGGAGGAGAGGGCCTTCACAAGGGCATGCCTTGCAGGCATTGAGGACCGGCTCCTGCCGGAGAAGCGTACCCGGCCGCCACTTGCGGCGGATAAGTTGTCTCCCGGTCCGGCCACGAGCGGGCAACCCAAGACCCCGAAGCCCTCTAAGGGCAAAGGTCTGGGAAAGACTTCGGGGGTGACTCCACCGACCCCCACTGCTACTAGTGCGGATGCAGAATCTGGGCCGGCTGCTAGCCACGCAACCGCCCAGGCCATGGAGGAAGACCCCCTTCTTCCCTCTACCACCCCGTCCAACCAACCGTGGACGAAGGTGGGTAGGAATAAAAGGGGCAAGGGCAAGAAGCCGACTCCAGCCGCCAATCCCACCACTACCAACTCCAGCTCGTCCGCAGGGACCAGCAGTGGAGGAGGGAAGGGTAAAGGGAAGAAGGCGGCCCCCAAGCCCTCTGCAGCCAAGAGGGCTCAAGCAGGCCGGAGGAAATTGGTTCCTCCCAAAACCGCGGCGGTCAGTGTGACCATTGTGCCGGAGGCCTTGGAGCGGGGTGTGACGTACGAGTCCGTGCTGAAGCGGGCTCGTGACCATGTCAACCTCGCCCAATTGGGGATCGGCGCAATTACATGCCGCCGAACCCAAACCGGGGCTCGACTGTTCGAGTTCCCAGGGGCCCAAGGCGGCACAAACGCGGACCTCTTCGCAACGAAGATGCATGAGGTCATCGCGGACGTTGCGAAGGTCGCCAGGCCTGTCAAGTCCGCGACCTTGGAGGTGACCGGCCTCGATGACTCGGTCACCAAAGAGGAAGTAGTGGCGGCGATCGCGGCGGCGGGAGATTGCCCCCCCGCAGCGGTAAAGGCCCGGGACATTAGACCTGGGCGCGGTGGACTGGGTACCATTCGTCTAGAGTGCCCAGTCACCGCAGTAAAAGCCGTCCGGACGAAGACCAAAGGACGGCTTATCGTAGGTTTCAGCTCGGCTGTGGTCCGAGCACTTGAGGACCAGCCTCTGCGCTGCTTCAAGTGCTTCGGGATCGGCCACACCCGAGCAATGTGTCCGTCCTCAGTGGACAGGGCGGACACATGTTACCGCTGCGGGGAACAGGGACACATGGTGGCCTCCTGCACAGCCGCCAAGCCGCACTGCGCTGCATGTGCCGCTAGTGGTCGCCCCGCCAACCACGTTATGAAGGGGAGGAATTG